>QRFJ01000017.1:2260689-2454042 GCA_006176705.1 Cocos nucifera
TGAGTGGATACTAGTAGAGGCCAGGCGCTTGCGTGGCTAAGATCCAGAACCTTCCGCTGCATACAGGATCATCAATAGGGTAATAGGATTACCCAATCAGGTAAATTAAATTTGATTTAATTTATCTTTTATTTTATTTTATTTATTAAAATAATAAGAATTAAATCTAAAACATCCTAAGATTTGATTAGATCAAAGAAAAAATTTTTTAAAATATATCTCTTGATCTGATCAGATCTGAACGAACCTGGTCCGGGAAAATCAGGATTTTCCTTCAACTGGTATCAGAGCCATGGTTCTAAAATTGTTTAGATCTGATTTTAAATTTATTTTAATTAAAAAATAAGTGATTTTAGATGTCACATGAGATGTGATCAGATCTGAAATCAGAAAAAATTAAAATTAAATGATTTGGATCTAAGATTAGAAGATATGCATGACTAGTTCTAGAAATAGAATAGTTCTATAGAATAGTCTTGCATGCATTTTTGATTTAATCTGATTAAATCATATTTTAGATCTATTTTATTTACTATTTTTTGATATTTATAAGTATTATAATAACATCTAAAAAATAGTAAAATAAAAATTATTTAATTTTAATATCATATGAGATATGATTGATGCATGTCTAGACTAGTTGTAGAATAGTTCTACATAATTGTCTAGATTAGAATTTATTTTGATTAGATCAATTTAAATCTAATTTTTTAGATTATTATGAGATAATTTAGATCTGAAAAATATGCATGATTTGATACATGAGATGTATGCAAAATATGCCATAATGATTAGATCTAATTTTTATATATGAGATATATGATATAGATCTAAAACTAGTTTTGTAGTATTGAATGTTCCTGATTAAGGCGTTCCTCTTGGCCGTCCGATCATAAGAATGAAGAAGGGTTTAAAGGCCCTCTCTTCCATTCGATGGGGTGTTCTTATGATGTGTAGGGGTGCTGCGCGTTCGTCCTTAATCAGAAATCCAAAACTTACTTTCTGCAAAACCCTAGATCCTGAAACCCTAGGATTTATTGTGCATATTTTATTTATGAACCCTACTTAATTAAGAATTAAGATTTATGAAATATTAATTAGGTCTAAAATTGAGAATTTTAGATCTAAGACATATTCATAATACTGGGTTCGGGCTTGGGTAGCTCAATTAGGTCTAAGCGGTTGATCAAACCGAATCAAGAGTTGGTTAGATGGGATCAACAATGCTTAAATTGACCAGCCTAATAGGATTAAGTCTGGGTCAAGATCGAGTCACGAGTCATCGATCAAGCAAGACCTAATTAGGCTCAGAGGTTAGAGTCTGGATTGTAGGCTAACCCAATTGGTTCTGGCTCAACAATTTGGTGTCTAAGGTAAGTTTGGCACATACGATCGACTTGATTTTTAATTGGAAGCTACTCGACCTGAATGCGTTCTTGTACGAGTTAATGGCATATTCCTTCCACCGGTCTCACTTACCTGGCCATATCTGTTGACACAGTTCTGATCTGAGGTGGTCAATAATCCGAGCTAACCCATGCCACTAGGTTAGTCATAATTGTTATGACTAAGCCAAGTCTAGTTTAATGAGACCTGAAATCAATTCTTCCTAAGAAAAGATTAAGTCTAAGGTCTTCCACCATTGTAGATGTGCGGGCCCTTTCCGGGGTTGATTGTTCTCGGCTGGATTATAGTGGCTCAGTTGCATCCGAAAGATGCAACCATGTCTATTAGGCATTGGATGCTATGGGCTGGAGGATGAGTTGGGCTCAATATTTCGGATACGGTGAGAGACTCAATTAGGAATCCAGTCTATGCAAATGGTGGGTCTGACTTAACTAAGGAGTGGATCAATATTTCGGATATGGTGAGATTCATGAATTAGAGATCCAAGTTTGGGTGCACCATGATTAGAAGAATCATTGAACAAGAGTTGTTCACTCATTGGCTAACCCATCACCAATAACTGTTAGGTGAGGTGATGAGTCAGTTGGTGGAGACCGCACCACCCACTAGAAATCATTAATCGTGAGATTTTTGCATCTCTACAGAGGGAAAGTGTAGGGATCCGAAAAAATAGTGGAAGCTAATTTGTTTAAAAATAAAATCTCTAAACAAATTGGTCAAGTCATTAATTACAGTATCTAACTAGAATCTTTGACTCTCTACAGAAAAATGTCTGCATCCAACCCATTAGCACGTATCCTGGACACACATAGACTGATCCGGATCCCAATTATAAAGATTGGCTCAGGAAACTACAAAATTATTTTTGGGTTTCAAGAAGTTAACCCATGTATTTGGATCAGGACCCTCCCACCTTACCAGCCCATCCATCTGCTTGAACAGAGAGCATCTCTAGAAAAATGGATAGACGAAGATAATAAGGCCAGATATTACATGTTGGGCTCGATGTCTGATGAGCTCCAGCGCCAACATGAAGATATCGGACTGCTCGCCAAATGTTGGCTCACCTACAAGGAGATGTTTGGTGAACAGAGTCGCGCAGCCAAGTATCAAGTCACAAATGACTTTTTAAGGCTAAGATGCATGATGGGCAGTCAGTCCAAGATCACTATCTGATGATGATCAAGGACATTGGAAGAGCTTGAGAAGCTCAGGTGTGAAGTTAGACTTGGATCTGCAGAATGACGTATTATTCTGCAATCCTTGACTGATGCATATGGGCAATTCATCATGAATTACCATATGCATAAACTTCAAAAATTTTCCTTGGCCGAATTAATGAATATGCTGGTTACCGCTGAGCTTTCTATGAAAGGTTCTAAAGGCTCAGTTCTTGCTATGGAACGGACTTCTTCCAAAAGAAAGTCTTTTGAAAAGAAAAAGAAGTCTGTGAAAAAGCAAAAGGTGGAAGGAAGAAAGAAGAAAAAGAAGAGCTAAAGAAGAAGGCCGCTGTCAAAGAAAAGTATTTTCATTGCAACAATGACAGGCCATTGGAAGCGAAACTGCCCTACTTACCTAGCCACCCTGAAGAATAAGAAAGAGGAAGGTCCTTCTGGAGGTATGCTCGTTATTGAGTCTAACCTTACGATTTCTTCTGCATCCAGTTGGGTGCTTGACTCTGGTTCTAGTGCTCATCTATGCACTTTCCATGCAGGATCTTGAGGATAGCAGGAGGCTGAGGGATGGTGAGACATGATCCTATGCATCGAAAATGGAGCAAGAGTTGCTGCAGTGGCCGTGGGAACATACCCTCTTCGATTACCATCTGGTTTAGACTTAGTTTAAAAGACTGTTATTATGTGCCTGCAGCTAGCAGGAATTTGATTTCTATTTCATGCCTTGTAGCATTAGAAAGGCTATGTGATTAGTTTTCTTAAAGGACCATTGTAACATTCTTTATGAAAGAAATAAAAATTGCAAATGGTTTTCTTATTAACGGTCTTTATCAGCTACATATTGATGTACCTATTTTTAACTATCGAGCAAAATGTGAATGCCAAAATGACCTAGGGATAGTCCAAACGATAGATATCTATGGCACCTGAAGATTAGGTCATATAGCAGAAGATAGGATCAACAAATTGGAGAAAAATGGGCTATTGAGTCCATTGACTTTCGAGTCATATCCAACTTATGAATCTTGTCTTCAAGGCAAAATGACTAAACTCCCTTTTGTAGGACATGGGGAAAGGGCCATGGATCTTCCTTGCCCTAGTACATACTGATGTGTGCGGCCCATTTGATGTGCCGGCTAGAGGCAATTTTGTCTACTTCATTACCTTTATCCGATGATCTATCTAGGTATGGGTATGTGTATCTTATGAGACATAAGTCTGAAGCTTTTGAAAAGTTCAAAGAATTCAGACATGAAGTAGAAAAATAAACTGAAAAACCCATTAAGGTTCTTCGATCAGATCGAGGAGGTGAATACCTTAGCCGAAAATTCCTAGACTATCTAAAGAAAAATGGCATAGTCTCTCAATGGACTCCACCAGAAATACCTCAACTCAATGGGGTTTCAGAATGGAGAAATCGGACTCTATTAGATATGGTTCGATCCATGATGAGCTTCACAGACCTTCCTGATTTTCTTTGGGGACACTCATTGTTAACTTCAATCTATCTACTGAATAGGGTTTCCCTCTAAAACCGTTCCTACCACACCGTATGAGATATGGCACGGTAAGAAACCAAGTCTGAGTCATCTCAGAATTTGGGGTTGTCCGGCTCATGTCAAAAGACAACAAGCGGACAAGTTAGAGTTTAGGTCCTTCAGAGCTCGATTCATAGGATATCCTAAAGAGTCATTAGGATACTATTTCTACATTCCAGAAGACCATAATGTGATTGTGAGTCGACATGCCATCTTTCTTGAAAAATAGTTTATTCAAGATAGCGGCATTGGAAAGCAGATTAAGCTTGATGAGAAAGTCTCACAAGTACAACGAGCTAAGGACCAATTGGAACCAAATCAGGTTGAGCCAATAAGAACACTACCTCCTCCACCTCGTAGATCGAAAAGAGTTTTCCATCCCCCTGAGAAGATACTTAGGTATTATTTCAGAGGAAGTAGAGGAAAATGTTCCTCGTAGGTAATGGTGCTCATGGTGATGATCCCAAAACCTACAACGAGGCGATATCAGATATCGACTCCGAGAAATGGCTAGAGGCAATGCAGTCAGAAATTGACTCGATGCACTCAAACCAAGTCTGGACCTTGGTAGATCCACCAGAAGGTATAGTACCTATTGGGTGTAAATGGATCTTCAAGAGAAAGATTGGTGCAGATGGAAATGTGGAGACATTCAAAGGCTAGACTAGTGGCAAAAGGTTATAGTCAACGCGAAGGCATTGACTATCAGGATACCTTTTCTCCAGTAGGCTATGCTAAAATTCCATCCACACATTGCTTGCTGTTGCAGCCTATTTCGATTATGAAATATGGCAAATGGACGTGAAAACGGCATTCTTAAATGGATATCTTGAGGAAGATATCTATATGGAACAGCCGCTAGGTTTCACATCCAGTGATACTGATCACAAGGTTTGCAAGCTGCAAAGGTCCATATATGGACTTAAGCAAGCATCTCGGAGCTGGAACACTCATTTCAATGATGTGATCAAAATTATTTGGTTTCATCAAAAATGAAGAGAGGAACCATGTGTCTTTCAAAAAGGTCAGTGGGAGCGCTGTTGTCTTCCTCGTATTGTACGTGGATGACATCCTCCTTATTGGGAATGATATTCCCATGTTGACAATAGTCAAAATATGGTTGTCCAAGAAATTCTCCATGAAAGACCTAGGTGAAGCATCCTTTATTCTAGGAATTAAGGTCTATAGGGATAGACCGAATAGGATGCTAGGACTTTCACAGAAGATGTACATAGAGGAAGTACTAAAGAGGTTTAGTATGGAAAACTCTAAGAGGGGATTAATACCCTTCAGACATGGTATTCATCTTTCAAAGAAGATGTGCCCTAGCACACCTGAGGAAATAGAACGCATGAGCAAGATCCCTTATGCTTCTGCAATAGGGAGCCTCATGTATGCCATGCTATGTACACGACCTGATATAGCCCATGCTGTGAGTGTCACAAGCAGATATCAGTCAAATCCAGGTGAAGAACACTGGACTTCTGTGAAATGTATCCTTAAGTACTTGAGAAGAACTAAGGATATGATGTTGGTCTTTGGTAATGGAGAACTCCAAGTCCAGGGATACACAGACTCAGGATTTCATGTCCGATATAGATGATCGAAAGTCGACATCTGGGAGTCTGTTTGTGTGCAATGGTGGTGCTGTCAGCTGAAAGAGTTCCAAGCAAACAGTGATAGCAGATTCCACCATGGAAGCAGAATATATCGCTGCATCAGAGGCTGCAAAGGAAGCATTCTGGTATAAGAAGTTTGCTGCAGAAATTGGAGTAATGCCATCAGATGCCATTCCTCTATACTGCGACAACAATGGCGCCATAGCCCTTGCTAAGGAGCCGAGGTCTCACCAAAAATCCAAGCATATTGAGCGGCGATACCACCTCATCCGCGATTACCTCGAGAAGGGTTACGTCGAGGTCAAGAGAGTCAACTCCATAGACAATATGGCAGACCCACTTACAAAGCCGTTGGGCCAGCAGAAGATCGAAGCCCACCTTGAGAAGATGGGACTTAGACTTGTAGCCAATTGGCTTTAGGACAAGTGGGAGATTGTTAGATATATGTGCCCTAGAAGCCAGAATTGGCTGACACTTGTAATACACTTCTAGGGGCAAAATTATAATTTTGACTATATATCAATAAAATGGGTTATTTTCTATCACATATGTGTATTTAGTGTCTGTGATACATCCTTTGAGTTAATGGTAATGATAATTCATATTTTCAAGAGTTGAAAATTTAAGACATGAATAATCATTATTAACTCATAAAATGCTCCCGACCATAGGATCATCACGAGGATGGTGATTGATCCAGAAAGGTTGGTGTACAATCGCTTCTCTTTAGTAGATGAGTCTTGAGTCTACGGTGTGGAGACACCGAAGCGAGAGTACAGATACTCGTTAGAGAACGAGGGCACTGAGCGTGACCACCTCGAGTAGTCATTAGGGAGTCTACCTTCTCGTCAATGACTGACTCGATGCTGCAGTAGTGTGTCTGGTTCTTTGACCTGAGGTGCATCGATAGTTCACCTTGAGGGTGTTATAGTTTGACTACACCATTACTCGGTCTCCTAGCCATATGGAATCCTGAGGTGTATGTTGGCTATAGCATGTTCATTGTAGGAACTGGATTGGCACATCAAGATGGAATCTATCTACCTCGGTGGTAGAGGAGCAGCCCTATGATGATCATGAGAATCAAGTCCAGAAGCCCATGGCCATGGCAGAGTGAAATAATAGAAAGAGTTTCTATTTAGATTTTCACATCGGACTTGAATCGAATGATTACATCATATGATAGAAACTAGGGTTTGACGAGTTCACCTTAACCCTAATCTGATCGGAGCTCAAGATAGAAGAACTTAATCACACAAGGTAGCTGCACCAAGAGGTTCGCATTCAGCTCTGATGGGTTGCCACCATATACTGCTAGGTGTCACTGGTGGATTTTGGGAGCAATTAGAATGATTTAGATGATCGATCATTCTAGCTGTTCGAATCAGAAGAGTTCTGATCCATCGAAAGGAGTTTCGATGATGTCGATGATAGAGATCATGACATATCCCATTACCATACATAACTGAACCTAACTGGGTCACACAAACAAGGGTTTGAATCTGGTGATCATCAATTGAACTGATCTAGTTCAATTGATCTGAATGAGATTCAATTAGGTTCAAGAAAATCGTGCTAGCACTCGATTGAACCTAACGTTCTTCTTTTATTATCATAAATAAGTTGTCCTGACTGAGCCAAATAAGTTTGTACTCACTCAAATACCTTTACTTGGTCTGACTGGAGCTTGTTTAGGTCAGAAAAGAGTTGTCTTAATTTATGAAATAAATTTGAGACAACACTTGCCATTTTCCATCATCTGCTAATTCTTATCTTGGACATCCGCCCATGTGTCATGCACTTATTGAAGAGTAGATAGGAGCTCATCCCCTTGTTGAAAATTAAAAAGGAGGGGGCGCATGCCTAGAGAGGTGTGCGCCCATGGATAGGGACGCTTGGAGTCCCATACGGATGGAACTCCAGGTTGCTTCTTGGTTTCTACTTAGGTGACCCCTTGCTATAGATTTTGACCAGTCTTGGGTGCCATCTAACGATGAATTAGTGGGGCTCTCATCTGATTGGATCAAGTGATGTCATCCCATTAATCAGATTTATATCTGATTGCACGAAGCAACGTGATTGGCTGGGATGATGTGGCACTGCATGGCGTAGCAGGGTCTATATAAATTCTGTCTGCGTCCAACTTAGATAGAGTTTTCCTTTAGCCCATGCCCCAAGGCTGTCTCTCTCCCTCCTCCATGCCATCTTTTGATCCTCTTTCTCCTCTCCATGCCCAAGGAAAGTTGGGCTCCAGTTTGGTGCGATCCATGCAAGAAAAAGCTGACGAGAAAGGAAGAAGGCAGCACTACTGTAGAGACGACTACTAATCTTCAAAAAGAGTTTTGAAGATCCTCCAAATTAGATCCAGATTTGATTTTTGGAGAAGTGATAAAGAAGGAGAAGATCTCCAGATCCAATCCGAGTGAATACCGGTAGAGGTCAGACGCTTGCGTGGCTAGATCCAAAATCTCAGGCAATCAATAGGATCATCAAAGGGTAATCAGATTACCAACATTAAGGTATAATTAAATCAAATTTAATTTATTTTTTATTTTTATTTATTAGATTAATAAAATTAAATCTGAAATATCTTAGATCTGATCTGGATATATGAGAGAAATTTTTGAAATATCTTTTTTGATCTGATCAGATCTAAATGAATCTGATCCAAAAAATTAGAATTTTTCTTTCATACTCCATCCATCAATACATCTCTACTGGCATCCACGTCGCATGATCCCATAGCTAGTGAGTATATATTTTTATTATATTATATTATATTATTTATTTATTTAGTATTTGTATATTTATATATTTGCATAACATATTTTCATTATAGATGCATCATCCAGTAGGATATTTTGCGGTCTCACATGCATGCCGCATGTGTGAAACTGCTAGCATTAGGTGATGGTGCATTATGATACAGATGAGAGGCTAGTAGGAAAGACCGTGCAAGAGATGTATTCCTTCTTTGGAGTGCTTGTGAGGTGGTCCGACATTATTTCGATAGTGCCCACAAACTTATGATTGATGGATGCTACTGTCAGAGATCGGATGTGGGAGAAAATATGGCTAAGTGTATCTTAATTATATTTATACATTTTATATGTTTACACTATGTTTGATTAGAATAATTTTATAACTAACTTTTGATAACTTTATGTAGAGAAGGTATGACTTTTCAGATCACGAGAGGACTTGGGATGCCCGACTGAACAAGATTGAAGAGTTATACCAGGGCTACAAGATCAAATTCCATAGAGGATAGCTCGAGCACCAACAAGACACTCTAGAGAAACTTATTCCTTGGATACAGGATAGTCCCCCAAGTCAGTGGGAGGGGATGGTTAGATATTAGAAGAGCCAGGAGTTCGAGATTTAATTTCTAACTTTTAAATTTTTTAATATATTTAAAATTATATTTAAATATTTTTTAAATACTTATTATTTATTTGAATACTTTTTATACTATCTTCTATCAGAATCGAAAGAATCAGACAGCCTAGAAGTATACGCACACTCTCGATCGTAAGTCTATGGGCAGTCATATGCATAAAGAGGTAATGAATACTGAATCTTACTAGATAAATTAAATTAATATTTTTTATATTTCTAAAAAATTAATTTATTATTATAGCTGATGAGAGATGGGATGATGCTTAACTATAGCAAGATCTTTCGATCCAACCATACGGATAAGAAGAACAGGCCGATGAACACCGTGATCAAAAAAATTTTTATAAATAATAAATATATTAGTATGATTGGTATTATAGTATTTTTATAATATTTTATTTAAATTTATAATTATAGGAGCAGTTAGATGCACTCGCGAGTGAGGGCTTGGATATCTCTGGCCCACATGATCATCTATCTCAGATCTTGGGACTTGAGCACTCTAGGAGGATCCGATGCAGGCCCAAACATACGTCGATGAGCTACTGATTTGAGGTGAGCGTCTCTTCACATGCTTTTGATATCGTCAGTCGGAAGCAGCTTGAGGAGGCATTGACGTAGACAGCTCAGGCTACAACGTAGATAGATCAAGCTACAGCACGGACTGCTCATGCTGAGGGGCGCACATCTCATCTGAAGGGCATCCTGAGTGCCATGGTGATAAGGCTCAATGCGCATTTTAGAGCTGATTTTGTAGACTTTGAGGATATGTTGGCCAATATTCCAGCTCCAGCTCCTACAGCTCCAGCCCCTGCTCATCTAGCACCGACTCCAGCTCCAGCACCAGCTCCTCCAACTCGTGCTCTATCTCTTAGTGATGAGGATGCTGTAGATTTAAAAAAAATTATATATTTTTTTTAAAAAATATTATAATAAATTTTATTCAATAATAAAATTTTAGAATTTCATAAATATTCTTATATTTATAATATTTTCTTATATTATTGAACTACATTTATCAAATAAAAAATATAAAAATTAAAAAAATTATACTTTTTTATTATTCAAAAGCTATGATAGTGATTATAAAATTGCTACCATGGGCGTACCAATCACTATCGTAGATTTCATGCCAACCACTGCATTAGATTTATGGTAATGATTTATAAATTGCTGCAATAGATTATCCTATAGTAGTGATTTTATAACCGCAACTATAGAATCTATGGCAGTGGTTACAAAATATTGCTATAGTCTCTATGGCAGCGGTTATAAAATCACTGCTATAGATCAATATATGACAGCAGTTATTGAACCGCTATCATAATCTATTTATTATAGCCATTCGTATAATTGCTATAATAATCGCTGCCATAGACCTACGATGACAGTCGTAGTGGCAGCGGTTAGATAACCACTACCATAGCCTATGATAGTAATTTTTTAGACTACGACAGCGGTTGGTAGTGTACCTTTGTGCCTTCCTTGACAACACCATAGCCAAGCCAAGCTATCCCTACACCACCTTCGATGGTGCAACCTATATTTTCTTCATTGGAATCGACTGCAACCCTAGCGATGACACCGCTACAAGCACTAGCTTTCCAACCATAATTATAAGCCAAGCCTCCCTAGATGCTTCTCCAAAGTTTGAGGAGGTGATAGACACATCGATGGTCTCTCAGCCCACAGTCTAAGGCATGATTCAACCCCTAGTCATCCGCTCTCCTCAATAGTCCGAGGCCTACACCATCCGGGATCTAGTTATTAAGAGGAGGCTTCAGGAGCTCGACAAGCAGATCAAGGCCATCAATAGAGCTTCTTCAACACAATCCTATGATGGGTTCAGCAGCGAACCATCCTTTGACTCAAAAATAATATGGGAGCCATTGCCTCCTAACTTTAAGTTGCCTCAGTTGGAGACCTACGATGGGACTTCTGACCTCGTTGATCACATAGAGACTTTCAAGGTGATGTTGCTCTTTCAAGGGGCACCTGATGCCATTCTTTACCGAACATTCTCCGCTACTTTCAAAGGGGCAGTCCAATAGTGGTATTCAAGTTTGAAGCCAGCCTCGATCTATTCTTTTGAAGAGTTAAGCCAGTCTTTAGCTACATACTTTGTCAGCAGTCAGAAGTAGCAGAGGTGATCCGACTACCTCAACACTATCAGATAGAAGGAGGGAGAGTCGATCCATATCTTTATGAGCCGCTTCAATGTGGTGATCCTGAAAGTTCACGATCTAGACCAATCGATCATGATGACCGTCCTGATGGATGGGCTCTTGAAGAATGACCTTAAGAGATTGTTAATAAAATCTTTTCCTCAGGACTATACTGAGATGCTTGTCCATACAAAAAGATACTCCCACTTAGAGAAAGCTTTCATTGAGGATACGCCTGCCGATCCTATTGTGGTAGGATCAAATAAAGAGCGCTCCCTAAATCGGGAGGAGAATTATAGCCAGCCCTCTCAATCTCTACCCCGAAGGTAGAGGGATGGAGGCCCTTCTAAAAATCATTGATCTCGAAGCTCTTAAAGAAGAGACTGGCAATGTTATCCCTTGAGGCGATACAATAACCATACATCTCTGATGGAGGTTCATACCGAGCCTCCAAAGATGCAGACAAAGCCTAAACACCATGATCCTACTAAGTATTGCTTTTATCATCGTGACCATGGTTATGATACCGAAGACTATCACCAACTTTGGGATGCTATCGAAAGGCTCATCAAGGAGGAAAGACTGGACCACTTCATCTGAAGAACTCCATGATGACCTCCCCTGAGAGCTTGGCAGCCACCTCGATGGCCCCGACACCCAATACCAACACCTAAGGCGAAGGAGATGGAAGAACCAGTGGCGGCAAAAGAATGGCTCTTGAGAGGTGAAATTTACATGATAACTAGGGGGTTGTCTAATAAGAGCACGATGTTGTCCTTAATGGAGAAGGAAAAATAAAGGATGTGATAAAAAATAGGAAAGAATACACTTGACTCAATATATATTTTTAATGGTCCAGCATATATCTTTGAAAATTTAGGATCTTCCTCCAACTTATTCAAAATGACCTAAAAAAAATAAACTAAAAAAAAATAGTTGCAAGAAAATTAAATATTTGGTTGCCTTCCAATATGCACTAAGTTTACTATCTTCAGTCAGACACAAGGTAGCTTATCTATCCTATATCAAATATTGGATTGTCAAATTTCAATGATTTTAGATTGTCAATCTTAGAAAGACAGTTTATAATTCCTTTTTTGATATATTCATTTTGAATTATAGGAAGATAGGATGCGACCCCACTTTTAGACTCTTGTTTGTCAAGAATTTCTCTTATTTGTTCTTCAAAAATGCTCATAAATTAAGTTTTTGGATTAGGAGTTAAGTTTGATGCTTTGGATACTGAAAAGATAACTAAAGATGGGTTTAATTCTGAAGGTAAATTAATATAATCTTATTTAAATAACTCCATTGACACTTCATTACATGTCTCTTGATTTTTATGAGAAGAATCGGGTTCTAGGGCTGAAGAAAATATGATTTCAGGTTTATAAAACTTGGGTAAATCATTTGTTCTCTTTTTTTATAGGTTTATCTCATTTATATTAAAACCAGCATCAGTACTAGTTTCGAGCTTAGGTTCTTCTATATGGTTAACTTTAGTACTAATCTCTTCTTTTTTATTTTTATTTTGGCTAGCATCAACACTAGCCTCTCTCATCTGGTCATAGTATGGGTCCATAAGAATCCTATAACTTTTAAGTTTAGAAATTACTTTGACCTTCTTAAATTAGTGATTCTTAAGTGGAACATTAGATTGATGACTTGGTCCAGGTGGTTGATGGATAATAGATGGATTGTTTATAAGATTTGCCAATGATTGGCTCGATAATTAACCTAGTTCTCTTCTCATGTTAGACTCAGCTAATTATCCTATTTGAGCTTTTAATCTAACAATAGATTATTATTGAGTCAAAATTAATTATTAAAGTTAGTTAAATCAATCATCAGCTAGATTGGTCTGTTGAGAAGGTGGATATGATGGCTGATTATAATACGATGGCTGAGTGGATTGATTAGGCTGACCACTATTATAGGCATAATTTTGATATTGAAGCCTATTTTGATAAATAGATAGAATTTGGGTTTAAGCCTGAGTCTATTGGGGTATCCAAGAAAAATTAGAGTGGTTTCTCCAATCTGGATTATACGAGTTAAAAAATGAGTCATTAACTGATTTGGAGTAGCCTTGTGCAGCTTGAACTTATTCTTAGATAAAAGGTAAAAATTGTGCAGCCGTAAGATATTCACTTATATGATGGATTGGACTAGCATAGATAGAATAAATCTTCTAATAATTAGAGGATGATGTGAATTATGTAGGAGAGTATAGACCTAAGATTAGGAGTTGATCTAATTTATGGACAAGAAGGTCTACTTTATCTATCAAGTTTAAATCAGCCTTAGGACTAGATTCTTGATGTTTATATTTATGGATTCCTATCCAAGTTTGGTAGAAAGATAATAAAGCATGATTGATTGAGTTTTTACTCAAGATTTCAAATAAAGCATAGGCTTCATCCTCACTCTTGTTCATGAATGTACCTTCATAGCATGTATCTACCATCTGTCTATACTGGCCTTCTAAATTCTAATAGAAAGCTTGAACTATTTACCACTTAGATAGATCATGGTGTGGACATTTTCTAATAAGTTTCTTAAGTCTCTTTCATGACTCGTAAATTCGTTCTCCTGAAAGCTGAGCAAATCTAGTGATAACTCGTCTCAGGATATTGGTTTGGCCTATGAAATAATTTTTTTTAAGAAATTCACTTTACAATTTAGCCCAATTTTAGATTGATTTTTCTATTATGCCAAGTCAGTACTTAGCTTTATCTTTTAATAAAAAGAAGAATAAGATTAGTCTAAGAGCATCATCAGTCAAATTTTGAATTTTCACCATAAAGTAGATTTCTAAAAATTCATTCAGATGCTTATAAGGGTCTTCATTGGTGTTCACATAGAAAGATAGGAGCATCTGAATTATGGTCGGCTTGATCTCATAATGGATAGTATGGATATCAAATAACTGAATATAAGTCGAAGGATTATAGGAGGAAGAAATAAAATATTTCTTCATCTGCTTGGTGGTTTTCTAAAATTTTCAGCCATTTGTTTATTAGATTTAATATGGTTCAGCCATTCAATTTTATAATTACGTTCAATTAGATTAGATAAAATGATCTCCTACCATGCATGTACTAATGTAACTCTAATGTATGGTTTAGAATATTTTTAAATTTTTTTTATTATTTTTATTATTTTATTATTTTTTAAAAAATTAATTTTTTAATTTTTTTTATTACTTTATTTATTTTATTATTATTTTTAATTTAGTTTAATTTAATTTAATTTAATTTATTATTATTATTTATTTTATTTTATTTATTTTATTTTTGAAGAAAAAAAGAAGAAGAAAGAAAGAAGAGTTCTAAAGAAGAGGTCCTGAGGAGTTCTATAGCTAAGAAGAGAGAGAAATTAGAGTTTAATTAGGTTTAATATTGGTTAGCAATCAAATTAAATAAACAACCTTAACTAAGGATTGTCCTAGATTTAGACAAACTGTCAAAATCATCTTCAAGCCCTTCAAATGTAAGATTAGCCACTCTACTGGTCAGATAAGTGTAAGATTAGTGGGAATCCTTCCGTTACTTGCCTTAGATATCTATTATACTTGATCAGGTAAGCTAACAAAATTAATTATAAACAATCTTTCTTTGAACCTAGTCGTCCCTGAATCACTTATCTTAGACACCAGTCAAACTGACTAATCCTAATCTGCTCCAACTTTTAGGATTTCTTATCCTAATGAGCTCGAGTTTCTAGGATCGATATCTAATTAATTTTAATTAAAGGCTTAGATCAATATGGAATGCTGGTTGATTATTTATGGGCTAAAGAAGAGTGATCAAATCTTCACCTTATCTTGTTTAATTGGATGTTGCCCTTAACTTGATTTAAAAGGTGAATATGCACAATCACTTTCAAATAAAAAAATTTATATAACTAAATTAGATGCATGAAACTTAATTAAACTTGAGATGCTCATCTTATCTCCAGCGATCACTAAAAAAAATAAAAAATAAAACTAAATCTAATATGATGGATGCTCTAAGCAATTAGAATTTCTAATCTTGTCATGAAGCTTTTAATTAAGTTTAAGTGGATAATTTTTAATTAATTTAAAAATATAATAAATAATAAATAAATAAATAAAAAAAAATCTAGGGTTAGAGTTAATCTCACCAAGCAAAATTGGAAGTTATCTTCCTTGCCCTAATTTGGTTCTTTTCCTTTTTTTTCTATAAAAGAAAATAAAAAAAGTTAGTAAGCAATTTTTACAGAAAATTTAAAAGATCAAAAAAAATTTATTTATAATTTTTATAAGAAAATTAGAAAAATTAAAAAAATTAATACTCATGCCATTTTCGATAACGGCATCAAAAATTTGATAAGAGCATGATGTTGTCATTAAGGTGTCGTATTTATTAGGTTAATTCTGACTTCTTAAATTGATTAAAAATAAGTAGAAAGTAGTGAGTCGGATCGAATTCATAGAAAAAACAGTATTTTAGTTCTAAAATTTTAAATTTTTATAAAAAAAATTTAAAAAATTAAAGTTAAAAAATAGAATTATAAGTAAAAAGCATAATTTAAAAGGTGCATAAAGATAAACTTGGTATTAAAATCTACTAGTTAGATCTTAGCATCTACTTGTAATAAAATTAAAGAGCAGTAATTAAATTTATAATAAAAAGTATAAAGTATAAATTTAAAATACATAAAAATAAAATTTTACATTAATTTAAAAGTTCATAATTTAAATACATAAAATTTAAAAAGAACAAAAAAAGAAAATAAAAACTAAGAAACAGCTGATTTTGATCTTGGATTGGCATTAGCATTGAGATGTTGTAGAAGCCGACTCTTTCTCTCGGCACCAACTACCTCGAAGCATCCACGAATCCAAGCATGGCTATAACCTATACCATCATCTTTCCATGACTGAAGATAACTTAATTTGATGGCCTGAGATCTTTTTTATAGGTATTGGAGGGTTGGAGATCCTTGCTATAGGTAATGTAGGACTAAAAAGGAGTTTGATTAGCAAATATGAAAGATATCAGAGTAAATATTAGATTAAAATAGCCCATGGACAAATTTTGTTGAGTTTCCTAAATTCTGACCATTAGATCTGAATCAAACGATCCCAAAATCGTCAAAAATGGATGTATAATAGCCTAAATCAAATTGGATTAATTTTTGGCCGTTGGATGGAGTTGATCAAGTGAATCTAGGCCATTAGATTGTGCTTAGATGATTAAATCACCGTCGGGATGAATATCAGTCGTTGAATCATCGCTTGGGGCTCCTAGAGTTGTCCAATTGTGCGTTTGGAAAGAGCTGAAAATCGAATCAAAGAAGGATTAACTCCCTGCCATTGGATCTAAACTGCAAACCACCTAGATCGTTCGATCATGCATCACCATGCAGGTGGACCATGATGGACCGGGTGCGTCGCAGACCATAGAGAATTAGCTCATGATTGGTCCATAAAATTATCAGAATGCCCTCACTTAAGGGTCTACTATGAGCCATGATGAAATTGACGTCAGCCTAACGTCAGCGGCTCCAGATCAGATTTGGACGCATAGGCTGGCTTACGGCATGCCAGCTTGGATGGTTGGGTCAGCTTGGCTGAGCATATTTGGACACGTCGGCTAGAGAATGCACGCCGGCTGAGCCATTTATTTATTTTTATTTTTATTTTTTTAAAAAAATTTGTATCGGATCTGTTTTAGCTCTGATTTGCTCCAAACTTATTTTTGTTGTGATCAAAAAAATGAGCTCTTTCTTTAATAAATATATTTACTAAAATAGATAAATAAAAATATTTAATTTTTAAAAATAAAAATAAATTAATTATTAAATTAATATTTTATTGGTGTATTTATACTAATTATCATTGTCCAAATTGGTGGCAGTGAAGAGGCCAAGGTTAGAGGATAGGCTCAAAGATGCCATTACTTTCACCAAGCAAGATACAGAAGGTATATAACAACTACACATGACATAGTGGTTGTTACTGTAAATATTGCTGACTATAATGTACACTGTGTACTTATTGATAATGAAAGTTTGGTTGATATTTTGTACTTCTTCATTTTTTTCTAAATGGGATATACCCCGAATCAACTAAGTAGATTCAATACTTCAATTCAAGGTTTCTCCAAAAGTTCTATAACTCTGGAAGGAATAATAAAACTTCCTATCATAGTAGGCACTCCGCCCTAGTAAGAAACGATCCTAGTGAATTTTCTAATCACCAAGCTTCCTTCCACCTTAAGGGCCATAGTTTCAAGCTACCACCTGATTGTGAAGTTTCCAATAGTAAACGGAGTACGACGGATTTGAGGCAACCAAACTATAGCTCGATAATGCTTTGCTACGAGACTTCAGACAAAAACCTACCCAGAGGCCTAGCCTAAACTTCTGATGAGGCTGGACACTCGAGATGATCTAGCCAAGAAGCATGCTCAACCATCAGAGGACCTTCTGGAAATTCCATTAAGAAAAGAGAATCCTCACCAAACTGTGAAGGTCAGCTCATGCCTAGATCAGGTAACAAAAAAATAGCTAACCACTCTTTTGTAAGAGAATGCAGATCTTTTCACCTGGTCGGCCACTGTTGAGAACCATGGTACGCTCTGATACCATGTTGCAAAAATTTCTGTTCTTTAGCATGAACCTGAGGAGATCTTTGATATTCTCTAAGGACAGCAAACCATCGATCCATCAATTTAGATCTATGATGGGATGCCTCCCTCCTTGGACTTAAGGGAGGCACCCCTCTTTAAGATGGCAACTTTAGAGAGAAGAGAGAAGATAGATTGAAGAAGTAAAGATCTATATTCTAATCCACATTCTGAAATCCTAATACATCCTATGTATTTATACATAAATATTAGGCCAGTCTAAAAACTCTCCTGACTAATCCAATACATGAAAGCACTCATCGAGCCCATGTACACCTATATCTCTCATGCTCTCATCCCCTGAATTTAAACTCGATCCATACATGTGTTAGCCACCTTAAGATCTTATTGGACCAAGCTTTAAGATCCAAACAAAAAATTCTCATCTAGTTCTGTTCGCCACCGTCGAGCCAGCTCTATCAGAAGGCAAGCTGACTCGACTGTGTCTTGCCTGAACCCCATTTTCTATCTGTGCTCCAAGCCAGCTCAACTACGCCTCGAGCCAGCTCGACTGTACCCTGAGTCGGCTCGATCTCAGCCCGAGCTGGCTCAACTACGTATCCGAGCCAATCCATTTGTGTGTCAGTCTCTTATCTTGGCTAATTCTTCTCCTGACTTTGGTTCTTTACTCCATCTTGTATCCCAAGTCTCCAGAGCACCTACCAAGCCCCCTCAAGATCCTCACATCTGAACCTCGAGTTCGTGTAGGACTACATGCTGCCTTCATCCTAGGACAACTCTTATCCTAGCCCTAGAACTCACACCCATCCTAGACTCCCAGAGCCAACATCCTGGCTCTTTCTATGGCCTTTCAAGGCTTGGGAGTACCATAAATTCTAATAATCTCCATCTTGGTGCCCCAAGCCTTAGCAAATCTTACGTGAATCATCTGCACCATCCTCCTACCTTTAGATCTGACACCGTTCCATCGAAGCCACCTCGCCTCCTTAGCTGCAATACCGATCTATGCTCCACAGTCTCTGAGACTCATGCTCCATCGCACTTCTTGACCTCAAATTGATATCCTCCTGCTTTGACCCTGTGGCTGCAACACCAACCTATGCTCCATAGCATACCCAGATAGCTTCCTGTGCAAACTTTAATGCTTCCACCAATCTTCTTTAGCTGCTGTGCATCCTTAGAGATTTTTGGGAAGACCGCCTCCATAACTGAAGACTTGGCTTGCTCCTATGCACCATCCTAAAAATTGTAGGAATTCTTCTACTTAGCAGCTGCATCATTTATCCTAAACTTTTCTTGAGATTTCATAGCATTCCTATACTGGCACTCGCTGCATATCGTAACATGGTCTCCTCAGAACTTTGCTAGTCTTTTTCACACATGCTGCTCCATCTGAAACTATGCATCTTCGATGTTAGTGCTAGGATATTGATCCTTCTACACTCCTCCGCTTTGAACTCGTGTCACATCTCCACTGATGAAGCCACCTCTGTCTAGTGCTCCATCTGAAATCAAAGTCCACCTGATGCCGTAGAAGATTCTGACTCTGTAATCGAATCACCCAAGAATGTTGCACTGCTAGACCTACCACTGCACCTCGAACATAGTCACTGCTCCTTCAAACCCTCTGCACTCCATGGATACCTCCAAAACTATCTCAAATACATTCACAATCCCCGGCACCTCCAAAATTCAAGAGCTCATTCAACTCTTTTGAATCCAATGACTGAATCCTAGGAAATTCTATCCTAGCCTTCTCCTCTTCTACCCCTGCACCAGCCATCGCTTCAATTGCATCTAGAGAAACTATAGCTCAAACCCCATCCTGGGCTCAAATCCATCTATCTCATCCTGAAGCTCCTAAGACTCCCTGACTCTTCCTATGACCTACTCCTGATCTTCCTAAGATGCCTCCTAACACTCTCTACTGAGATACCTCCCTCAGCTGCTGCACCGTCATACCTCTCTCAACCCCATGCCTCTAGAAAAATACTACCGCAGCACTCCAATGCTCCTTGCATCATCTCGACACCGTCTCCTTATAGGTATTCGGATCCTCTCTTGCTGTACACAAACCATCCTCCACTTGAACCGCGACTCTTCTTAGTGCTCCTATAGAAGAAACCTAATCCAAGATCAGCCATCCAACATTGACCTGCTGGACCTCCATGGATCATCCATCTCCATCACCTCCAAGGCTTTGTAAATTCATGCTTTGGTCGAACTATTGAATATATTTTCGACTACTTCTCCTATCATTCTATAATCGAAGAACGTATAGTCACTTCTCCAGCTTTTTTTTTATCATTACCTCTTGAAAAATCTCTCTTCATCCATCAAACAGTCCCACACTATCCATCTTTCTAGAGAACCATATCATCCGTCATACCCTCCAATCTCTCCATCCAAGATCGATCAAAAAATCTTACACCCAAATCTTCCACCCTAAGAAAAATCCTTCTTGTTAATTCTCTCGGTCTCCATCTTCAATCCGCTACTCCCGGTTGGCCAAACCATAACAATAACAAAGGTAGATCCAAGACATACCATAGAATACTTGTGCAGATTTTTGATTTCTTCATGTATGACTTCTTCTTCACTTTCATGCACTATTAGGCTCTAATATCAAATGTTGAGAACCACGGTATCACTCTGATACCATGTTGTGGAAATTCTTGATCTTTAGCATGGATCTGAGGAGATCTTTGACATTCTCTAAGGACAGCAAATCACCGATCCACTAATTTAGATCTATGATGGGGCGCCTTCCTCCTTAGACTTGAGGGAGGCACCCCTCTTTTTGGGCGGCAACTTTAGAGAGAAGAGAGAAGAAAGATTGAGAGAGAAAGGATCTATATTTCAATCCATGTTCTGAAATCCTAATACATCCTATGTATTTATACATAGATATTAGCCCTGACCAAAAAAATTTTTGGCTAATCCAATACATGAAAGCACTCACCGAGCCTATGTACATCCATATCTCCTATGCTCTCATTCTCTGGATCTAAACCCGATCCATACAGGTGTTAGCCATCTTAAGATCTTATTAGACTAGGCCTTAAGATCCAAACAGAAAATCCCCATCCAGTTCTGTTCACCATCATCGAGCTCGCTCTATCAGGAGCCAAGCTAGCTCAACTGCATCTCATTGAAATTCTATCTTCTATCTGCTTGAGACAGCCAAGTCGACTGCATATCTAAGCCAGCCTACCTATGTGTCAGCCCCTTTGCTAATTCTATCTTATATCCAATTATCTCTATCTCTTTGGCTAATTCTTCTTCTAGCTTTGGTCCTTTGCTCCATCTTATGTCCCAGGTCTCTGGAGCACCTACCAAGCTTCCCTCAAGGTTCTCACACCTAAACCTTGAGTCCGTGCAGGGCTACATGCCATCTTCATCCTAGGATAACTTCTATCCTAGCCCTAAAACTCACACCCATTCTAAACTCCTAGAGCCAACACCCTGGTTCCCTCTATGGCCTTCCAAGGCTTGGAAATACCATAAATCCTAACAACCACAGACATTCCCGGGATAGATCCAAAAGTGATGTCCCATTATCTAAAGATGGATCCAACTTGCCATCCAATTAAATAAAAGAAGTAAAGTTTGGCCCTAGAATGTCAGAAGGCCAAAGCTGAGGAGTTGGATAAACTAATCAAGGCTAGTTTCATCAGAGAAGCCATATATCTAGACTGGCTGGCGAATGTCATGTACATGACTTCACCGACCTGAACCAAGCCTATCCCAAAGACAACTTTTTGTTCCCTCAGATCGATCAACTGGCGGATGCGATGTCACGATATGAGCTTCTCAGCTTCATGGATACCTTCTTTGGCTATAATTAAATTCAGATAGCACCTAAAAATGAGGAGAAAATAGTCTTTATTACTGACCGTGGCCTTTTTTGTTGCAGGATCATGCCCTTCGACCTGAAAACATAGGTGCCACATATCAACGGTTGGTGAATAAAATCTTCAAAAATCACATCAGCTAAAATATGGAGGCATATGTTGATGACATACTAGTCAAGAGTAGAGCAACACCAGACCATCTTGCTAACCTCCAAGAGATTTTGACACCCTTCATCGATTCAAGATAAGACTAAATCCTACGAAGTGCGCCTTTGAAGTTACTATCGATAAATTTCTTGGCTTCATAGTTTCACACAAAGGCATTAAGGCAATGAAGAAGATCAAGATAATTTTGGAGATGACACCACCAAGGATGGTCAAAAAGTTAGAATGCCTCGTCGGTAAGGTTGACTCTCTCAACCGTTTTATCTCCAGATCGACCAAGAGGTATTTTCCTTTTTTTCAGACTCTTAGGCAGTCGAAGAATTTTTAATGGATGCTAGAGTGCCAAAAAGCCTTTGAAGAACTAAAGTAGTACCTCAAGTCAGTGCCACTCCTCACTAAGCCTCAACTTGGTGAAGAACTACTATTATACCTCGCTATTTTTCTCATAACTATCAGCACGGTCCTTGTTTGGAAAGAAGGACAAGTTCAGAAGCCCATCTATTATACCAGCAAAGTCCTTCATAATGTGGAGACTAGATACTCCAAGTTAGAGAAGCTAGTTTTTGCACTAGTCATCTTAGCAAGGAAGCTCTGATCCTACTTTCAGGCCCATATTGTTGTGCTACTCATAAATTAGTCGATTAAAGCTATGCTACATCACCCAGATACGTTAGGATAGATAGCAAAGTAGGCCCTAAAACTCTTAAAGTTGGATATACAATATCGATCGAGATCTTCCAATAAGGTCCAAGTCTTGGCTGACTTCATCCTTGAATGCACCATCTTAGATAGGGAAAGCCCAAAAGACAAAAGAGTTGGAGAAAGCTCAGAAGATCTTGGGAGTTCAAAAATAGTAAAAACATAAAATCAGATCCTAAAGAGCAATGGACACTGCACGTCAATAGCTCATCAAATTTGTCAAGATCAAGAGCCGATCTTCTCTTAGTCAGTTTTGAGGGAGATATAGCTGGATACGCCCTACGCTTTGAAGTGGAATATGAAACTTTGATTGCTAGCCTAAGAATTATGAAGAAAGTTGAGGCTTAATATCTGAAAGTCTTCAACAATTCTCAAATGGTGGTAGGACAGATTAAAGATGAATATGAAGCCCCAGAGAAGAACATGAAGAAATATCTTCAAAAGATAAAGGACTTAACTTTATCCTTTCAAAGTTTTGGTATTCAACAAGTCCCTAAAGCACAAAATGTTAGAGCGGATGCATTATCCAAGTTGGTGCTATCACTGCTTGCTGATCTAAAGAAATAGACTTATTTTGAGGTTCTGAAAACCTTAAGCTTTGAAGATCCTATCATTTTCAATAAATTGATGAAGAACCCATCAGGATGGATCCTCTTTTGAGGTATTTGAGATCCGATGAGCTATCACTCGATCATAAAGATGCTCGAAAGATAATAAACAAGGCTATTCAATATATACTGCATAATAACGAGTTATACAAGCAGTCCTTCTCTTTGCCTCTCCTAAAGTGTCTGCATCCATCCGAGGCTAACTATGCCATATGAAGGATTCACGAGGAAATCTACGAAAACCACATGGAGGGTACGTCTCTATCTTATACAATTCTCCAGCAAGGCTATTATCGGCCCACTATGCAACAAGATGTACATAGTCTTATCAGAAGATGTGAATAGTATCAATGGAACGCCAGAGTCCAACATCAAGCGGCAGCACTTCTAACTCTGATCGAAGCTTCATGGCCATTTTCCAAGTGGAGAATGGACACCTTATGTCTTTTTTCTTGAGCATCGGCTTGATGCAAGTTCCTTCTAGTAGCCATCGATTACTTCACAAAATAGGTCAAAGCCGAGCCTCTAGCCTGCATAACTAAAGCAAAAGTTAGAGATTTCATTTGAAAATCAATTATCTGTCGATATGGTCTTCTTAAAGTATTGATCTCCAACAATAGCAGATAATTCAGCGGTGCTCGACTTTGTGAGTTCTATGAAGATCATGGGATAGAACAGCGCTTCATTTTAGTAGATCATCCATAAGCAAAAAGAGAGGTAGAAATCACTAACAAAACTCTCCTACAAGGCTTAAAAGTCAGGCTAGACCGAACAGAGGGGTCATGGACAAATGAACTCCATCATATGCTATGGGCCTATCGAACTACACAAAGGGTTCCCATTGGCAAGATCCCTTTTAATCTGGCATTCGAAACCGAAGGAGTTATACATATGGAATTTGGGCTCCCTTCCCTTAGAATTGAGGAATACAAAGAAGATACCAATCTGACATGGCTTCGAGCTAACATCGACTTGATCGAAGAAAGTAGGGAGCATGCCGCCATAAGAATGACTGCTTATTGCTAGAGGGTGGCCAGGTATTACAATGCTCGGGTCAAAAATAAAGAATTTTGAGTTGGCAATTTAGTTCTCCGACGAACTAAGGACTCACAACCCACCAAATAAGGAATGTTTTCATCTAATTGGGAGGGATTCTACCAAGTTGATGAATCAGTACATCCTGGAACCTACCATATCAAGCAACTCAACAAAATTTCACTCTCCAGGCCATGCAATTCGACCAATCTATGCATGTACTATTAATGAATCATGTGATGATTCAATAAACAAATTTTAAGATCCATTGATTCATGCTTATGTGGCATGGGAAAAATTTTTTTAAGTTTCTTTAATTGGAACTAGATTCTTAAAATTTCTTAGATCAAAATTAATTTCAAAAAAAGTTTGTTTGATTGGAACTAAATCTTTATAAAGTTTCTTCGATTGGAACTCCACCTTAGTAGATTTCTTAAATCAAAATTACTTTTAATTGAGTTCTTTCTATCGAAACTAAATTCTTAAAATTTCTTAGATTAGAGTTACTTTTAACTGAGTTCCTTTGATTGGAATTAAATTCTTAAAAGTCATTTGATCAAAATTAATTTCAAATGAAGTTTCTTTGATCGAAACTAAACATTTACAAAGTTTCTTAGATCAGAATACTATTTCAATAGATTCCTCCAATCGGAATCATGCTTTCAAATAAAATTTCTTTGATCGAAACTAAATATTTATAAAGTTTCTTAGATCGGAACACCATTTTAATAGATTTCCCTGATCAGAATCATGCTTTTGATAAAGTTTCTTGAGTCAGAACTAAGCAATATTTATATAGTTTCTTAGGTTGGAACACCATCTTAATAGATTTTCTTGGTGGGAATCACTTTTTTGATAAAGTTCTTGTGGTCGGGACTAAGTTCCTCATGATAGAACATCATCTAAATAGATTTCTTTGATTGGAATCACTTTCACTAAAGTTTCTTTGGTCAGAACAAACTTTCACTAAGTTTTTGGATCGGAACTAAACCTTAACAAGGTTCTTTTGGTCAAAACACATCTTAAAAAGACCTCTTTGATTGGGATTAGCCTCCCTGAAGTTCCCACTGATGACAACAACAAATGGAAAAAAAATAAAGAAATCGCATGTTCATTCATATAAGAAAGCTTTTTACAAAAGCGATAATATAAACATTGCTTTTATAATGGTGATAGAAAGAAAAGAAAAATAAAAATGAAAGTTTTACAACAAAGGCTATAACAGATCCTATGGAATCAAGAAGTAGAAACATTGTTGCCTTCTTCGAATAGGTATTACGTCCTGAAATGGAAATAACACAATTGTGAGCTAGTCAGACCAATTTGAGGCTGAATTCACTACGTGCTTATCTCTCCAAAGCCTCAGACCATGGTCCTAGAGAAAACCATAGCAAAAAGCTTGCGTTGAAGCTTAAGGGCCTTGAAATAATCTAGGAATTTTTTTTTCCAAGAAGTGATCAAGTTCTTTATAATGAACAACGGCACAATGTAATTCAAGCTTTTCCTTCATGACCTCGGTACCTCGAAACTATGGTCTTCAAAGAAACCACAACATGGGGAGCTTGCCTGCAAAGGAAGCGATCAAGCTCTCCATCACGAGCAAAGGTATAACCCCATTCTCATTCCTCTTAGAAGATGGTAAGCCAAAGGACTCCCATAGAAACTTTCACTGAAGCCTTGTCTTTTTAAAGCAAGAAAATAGTGACAAAGCTCTCAAGACTGAGGGCACATCTACCTTCTAGGTGGGATGGTAATGATAAATTTTTTTAAAATCAAGAATACGAACGTTCCATAGATGGAACGACCATCACAAGCATCTCTGAACCAACTGTGAGCCTTTACGGCCATCCTATTTTTTTAGGCGGACGATAATGGCCCCTACAAAAGAAACTAATTCTCTTTTGCTTTAAAGAATCACTCTACTCCACCATCACCATAAGAGAAATCCCGACTCTGAAGCTAGGCAAGGAGCAGTAATCCCCTATAAGAAGAGGAATGCATCATAATTACTCCTATCAAGTCACGATACGTGTAGATTTGGGATTGAATGGCTTCACCACCTTAGCAACCACAGATCAAATCTTTGCATAAGGAATATGAATTCACCACTTTTCAAACTGTGCATACTTAATGTTATGCCAAAAGGTGGGCATGTCTCATAAATTACATGCACGTTTTATGAAAAGATTGATTCATAAATTTCTTGATCAGAATCAATCTATCCGAGGTTCCTTTGGTTAAAGCCCAAACTCCCATGTTCAGAGAATTCTAAGTTTAACAAAGATTTTTTTTTCGAGGCTCTTTGGCCCAGAGTCAATTCCTATGATGAAAATTACTCTTAAGCCTTCCTTAATCAAAATCTGCAATTCCTATTATCAGAAATGCCCAGCTTAGAACTCTTAAATTGACTCCTCAGATTGGAGCAAAATAGAGAAAATATGCAAGTGAAGAAAGAGTCATTAAAAATAAAAAGAAAATTTCATTTATGTGAAACTTTTTTTGTAATGACCTCAAAGGGTCTAAGTACAAAAACAAGAAGGCAAGATAAAAATTTAAGAGATATCGCCTGGTACAGAAGCATCTATTGCATCAATGATAGGAGGTTCCAAAATCTCATCTAGAAATTCAGATTTAATTCTAGATAGCGAGCAGCCACTCTACCTCGGATGAAGCATTTTTCCTCATCGTAAGAATTAGTTGGAAGCTCGATTTTTTCATATCACTACTTCTTCGATGATCAAAAATTCTCGATGGCCTTTGAAGCGGTAGTTTCAATTTGTGCTTCCATTTCACTCTAGATCTCGAATACCTTCTTCTCTGTTGCCTTTCGCACCATCTTGTTCTTTTCAACCTTAACCTCTAGCTCCTCTGCTTTTGCTAATTGAGCTTTAAGCTCTTTTATTTCAACTGCCTAAGCTTCTTAAATAGCTAACAATCAAAATTTTTCTTCTACGGCTCCTCTCAATGCTGCTTCGACATCTTCAGCTTTTCTCTCGATAACATTGGCTCTCATGAAAGCCTCTCCAATCTCCTTTATTGCCCTATCCTTGGTACCCTTGAGCATCTCGGCATCGGTCTTGTGCTTTCTTGCCTCAGCCGTGACCTCAACGAAATGCTCCATATACCTATTTATGTAATGGATGAGCTATCGAAATATCTCAGATTACACACAATCTTGGAATAAATGAGTTGGAAATATAGTGTCCAGCTTCAACTTACTCGGATGAGGCAGTGTAGGATCTTCTTTCTTATTATTTTACGAGGCTCGCATAGCAATTTATTTACATTTGCTGAGTAGAGAAACTCAAAGAATGCCTTGCTTGCCAGCTCATAGTCTTCTAAGGCAAAAGCCTCAAGCTTCAGTCTAGTTGGTGCAATTCCAAAAGTCCCAATTTTCTTAGCTGGCTCATCCTCTAGAAAGAAGTCAAAGACATCAGGAGTTGGCATATTCAGGACAGCCTCGTTGAATATTCAATCCATCTGACTTCTTCATTCACCATCAAAAGTCAATGAAGTTAAGTCGAGTGGAACCTTCATGACCCTGAAGTCGTCGATAGTGGGAGATTCAGGTTCCTCTAACTCAGAGGCTGGCAGCGTGGCAAGATGCTCGGCCTTTGCACAAGTAGCTTGGTCGTCCAAAGTTTTTGCTCTCCTTTTTTGATGAATCTTTGGCTTGGACATCTTCAACAAGCTCGGGTCCACTTTTGAAACTCGAGTTATTAATTAATCAGCATCAAACTTGAAAAATCAAATACATAAGATCCTAAGGCAAGTAATCCATGTGCACTTTTAGGGCCAACTTGGCTAATGCCCATGTTGAATAAAATCTGCTTGAGCAGAAGCCCTTTTAGTTCCAAGATCGTAAGGCTATGCAGGGTCTCCAAATCTTGCCTCAAGTTCTGGCCTAATGATGGCTCTTTCAACATATATTCCTGAGGCTCACCCCAATCCATGAAGCCCCACTCCTCACCTGACGATTGAAGAATGAACAAAAAGCATCCTTTCCAACCATGAATGGTGGAGGGAGTGCCTTGGGTCAACGAACGAATGGTCTTCCTCCTCTGAGGAGATACATACCACCACTTGTGCGGTCTGGGGTGCCTCTTAAGAGTAAAGAAATAATAAAATTTGCAATGTTGGGCTCAATCCCAACCAACACGCATGCCATCGTAAAATCGTAAATATGTTGTGATGAGTTTGGGACTATCAAGTGCAGCAACATTTCAAAAATGCAAAAAAAAAAGCAACGAAAAAGGAATGAAGAGAAAGTTTTAGTCCACCTAGAAACATTCCTCATAGAGGCTTATCTGATCTGGGAGAGGATTACAAACCCACTCCTCTGCTTTTGGAACCTCCGGTTGAAATCCTGGAGGAATATAGAACTGGTTATGAAGCAATACCACATCTCTCTCCATCATTTCAGATTGGAAGGTCATTAGAGCAAAATCATAGTTGTTGAAATGGGCCATCACTTCGTAAGAGGAAAGCAAAAGAAAATCGAAAGAGAAAAACCTATGGTTAAAGGACTTGCGGTAGAAGAAGACGGTGAAGTTTTATCTCTGTCTTGTCTAGGATTTTATATAACCCAAATCAAGGAGGATTTCGAATGATTCATCTTTTTAGAATATTAATTACGGAAGGCATGAGTCGGTGTATCCCAAACACATGGCAGTCACTAAGTGGGTATAGCCTCTGCCGCTGATATGATGATTGATATAGATGGTAAAAATCATACCCTGAGCTATCCCTAAAGAAATGTGCGAAGACATGCGACGGTACTTGCCACGTGAAGGTGATTTCGATTCTAATCCTTTCAAATCTTTTCAAATTTTATCTAACAAATATTTCAAAAATGATAAAATATAGTTTAGATCGAAGTTCGAACCGTGGCTCAATTTGAAATTAAAATGCTCACATAAGCTCGAAGCTCGGCTAAGAAAGAATAAATATTTCTAGCAAA
This sequence comes from Cocos nucifera, assembly GCA_006176705.1. Classification (NCBI taxonomy): domain Eukaryota; kingdom Viridiplantae; phylum Streptophyta; class Magnoliopsida; order Arecales; family Arecaceae; genus Cocos; species Cocos nucifera. Next base: position 2,289,931 of record QRFJ01000017.1, read on the forward strand.
GATGAATTCATTCATTTATATAAAGGTTTGGATACAAAATTCAGTTTACATCAAGAGAGAGAAAATATAATTCTAGGCCTATTGGTGCAACGGTCGACTAGCTTCAAGATGACCTTCCTCAACATTGGCTTTCTTTGTCTGAGTAGCAAAGTTAGTTTTATTTGTCTCCATAAGACTATCAAACGCCCTTACAAATTTTTCAAGGCAGTAATCTATCACATCTATCACATCCCTCAAGCTTTCATTTGAGGAATCTATTTGCAAAAGCTTAACACTATTTATTGGAAGGTGTGTCTGAGCCATTGTCTTGCATCTTTTGAAGCCTATGAAAAATGCCAACGTGCAGACCTGGATTAAGATGTTCGTCTCATTCTTCACCAATTGGTCAAGTCTTTCATTCCCCTTCTAAAGCTCGGTCTGAGGGACAGATGACTCCTGAACCATTGGTACCTTCCTTGAAGGATCTTCAGCCCTCTGAGACGTCCTCTCCCCATGATGTTCTCTGTCGAAAGTCCCGAGGCTTTTGATTCAGCCCCTATCGAGGCCCCTTAGAGAATGAATCTCATATGGAGAATTTTTTTCCCCTCAAGTGTCCTTTTAGAGAATGAATCTCAGATGGAGAAATTTTTTTCCCCTCAAGTGTCCTTTTCAAATGATAGATGTCATCACGAGCTCGACGACAATCTCGTTCAGCTTCAGATCTCTATCTTTCAAAGTCCTCATTCCTTTTATGGGCCATCCTTGCCTCGTCATTCGACGATCAATTATTTCTTGAGCTTCGAGGAGAGCCTTCTTAGAATAATCAATCTCTTCGACTAGCTTAGCATTAGCGGCCTTCTCCTACTCTAGAAGATATCTCAATCTATCAATCTCTTCTCTTATCTTTGTGAGCTCCAAAGCTAAAGCCCCAGAAGTAACATCAGCAAAATTGATCAGGTAACATCCTATTCGAGTGAGGGACTTGAGGGCATCCATCATCTGACACTGAGCCCCTTCTCCATCCAAAGCCCGCCTTTTGTCAAATAGAGAAAACCTTCCAAAAAGTCTACTACGATTCTAAGGTTTCCCACTATAGAAAAAAAGGAAGTGCCAGTTGTGAAGATCCTATTTCAGTCATGATCACCGGAGGTAGGTCTGATCCAAGAATCATCAACTCCAACGAATCCTTAATTACTATTGTCTTAATCGGTTCTGAAAGCCTAATTACTTCCATCACCCCTGTTTTCTCTACTAGAAGCTTTTTTATGAAAACTTTTCCTATCGGGGTCTCCTTTGTAGGAACTTCCACTAAAGAATTCGATAAGGCTATCCCTATTACAACTTTCACTGTTGAAGTCACTGGTTCGATCTCCAAAGGAGGATTTTCATCCCCTACATTTGTCAAAATAGAAGGAGGTGCGATCAAAAGAGTAGCCTTCGAAGCCTTAATAGCGGTATCTCCAAAAGCTAGAGAACAGATAGACAGAGCCCTAGCATGTCTCCTTCGAATTGATGATAACTCCAACATTCTCGATAATGTAGGATCCATCTTGTTTCTGAAGCCTATGAAAAGAATCTAAAATGGAGAGAGTAGTAAGTGCTATCATCGCACTCATTTCCTTAACACACTCATAAAATGGATTTAAGAGAAGGAAGATAAAGATGAAAAGTTATTTCTCAAATCAAATTCTCCAAAGAACCAACAGCCAAGTGGTCCTCCTAATCACGGCCAATTTAGATACCTGTGTGACAAACTGATGTCACCAGTCTTTAAATGCCAAAAAGTGCAGTCGAAAGCAAAAACGCATATTATCAAATCTAAGGTATAACTTGGGAATAGTCTTTTCGCCTAATTTTCAAACTCAGTATTAGGAAGATAGTGTTATAGTAGTAATGTAAATATCTCGAATCAACCATGCAACAACCAAGATACCTCAGACCAGCATAGGGGCACTAATGCTCAAGGGAGCTATTCCCATGCCCTCTGATTTAAAGGCTGAACCGAGGTATGCTTCCAAGCTATTTTATTCAACTACAACTCGCTCAGCATTTAAGTCCCCTGAATTGCCTCAGATAAGTAAATTCTCAGCACGCGTGGCATTTTTTCTTGTAGATAAGCCGCAATCTAGCTATAATCTAATTATGACTAGACTGTTATCTACTCCGTCTAATCTTATGGGAACAAATAAGGCATGCAGATCATGCTAGCAATGACTTTTTTATTCCAATGGAGCAAAAAAGGGCCATAATATCGAAATGACGTGATTAGCGCTCCAAGATTAGCGAAATAACACGACATCCGCAAGACATCTTTCCTATAAATATCATAAATCCCGAGAATCTAGGTAAGCAAGAAATTTCTCTTAGAGAACTTGTTGTTGCATTATTATTCTCTGCTAACTTGAATATCGGAGAGTCCTCGCTAGAGTCAAATCCTCCGATTTGGATTTTATTTTGCAGGTCACTCTAATACCCTTGCGTGAGATCGATTACTTCGTTTCCGAGGCAAATCATTTCAAGCAATAATAAAATCAATTATTATCATATCGAAAGACTACCCTGTTGCCCCGCAAGTTTGGTTTTGCTCTAATTTATAGATGTGGTCCCATTATAATGAAAGTAAAATTTTGTGAAATGGGCAAACGAAATTTTGAACTAATGAAATGAGGAGATCTTGTCAGCCTCTTCAATCACTGGATGAGCAATTCGGAAATACCATGGCCGACTTGTTTTCCATGGCTCAAAGAAAGATCACTTACACATAGCCAATTAAGCATGTAATTTCCTACACGAGTTTAAGTAGGCACAAGGAATTTATAATTTTGCACATGTGAATTTAGAATGAACACCTTTGCAGAAAAATCGTTATAAGATAAATTTGATGGGGCATTTTTCATGGAAAAGGTTGCGCTAGCATTGGTGTAATACTTTGAGATCACAAATAACTATCAAGACAACCATGTTTAAAAAAATAATTGAGGCTCTTTCTGTTTGTATTGGCTGCACATATGGGATATAATTGGACATTAGAAATGTTGCAATTGAAACAAATTATTTGCGGCTGGTACCTGAAGGCATAAAGCAACGAGGAAACTAAGCTTGAAAAATACTAGAATATATTGAAAATTATTTTTGATATAAAATTTATCAGTTAAGAATAATAGCTTGATAAAACTCGATTTAATTAACTAGTTGAGATCGGTTGCATGAACCTTCTTCCTTCATTCCATATTGTTTTGCTTAAATTAATAGGTTTTTTTAAAATGGATATACAATAAACAAAAGTGTTTAAAAAAAGGAAGCATTTTGAAGTTTACCATCGGATGTTACGACTACATGTAACGGCAAAACGATGAGCCATCTTTAGATTTTTTTTTTTTTTTAAACATTTATAGATAACAAAACGGAGGACTTCTGAACTTGTTCTAACGGCTGTTACATTAAACCAAGACCACGATAATGGCCTGCAAAGCGGGTCAGTCATGCTTTATATGCGAGCCAGATCTTTGGCAGGTCGGCACACATATTTGATCAAAGCCTGTACCTAACCTGGCTCGAGCTGCACCACTGTTTCACCCTTCCATCTTTTTAGACTTGACGACGTCGCCCGTAACAAAGAAAAAGGTCGCTCATGATAAGGTTGCTGCTGCCTTTATTGCATGCACCTGATGCAAGATAACAGGGCAAATGCCAAGACATATATACGGTAAGAAGCGTGCAGTCGGGAAGTGATGAAATACAAAGAATAACGTGGCCTGTTCTACCGTGAGATTTGCACGATTTGACTGCATCTGATGCATATAATAATTTTTTAAGTACCATCCACTGCAAAGTAGAAACCAGCGTCCGTATTTTTTTTTTTAACATGCCTTGAGGCTTGGACCCTTTTGGACGTTAGTCTGCTCACCTGGCAAAGCTCTCGCAGACTTCCCTCCATTTCTGGCCTGGAAAGCAAAACATCATATCCAAAACAGTATCACTTGGAACGTCGCGCTTAAAGTACCGCTCGCAACTAGGAAAAAAAAAAAAATCATCAATTATGATGAGTTTTTCTTGGTCAAATTTTTTCTTGGTCAAATAATTGGGTAACTATTCCATTAAGGTTTACTTGATTTTTTTCACCATAAATTTTATAATCCATTGACGATCAGTATATATATATATATATATATATATATATAAATAATATTATTTATTAAAAAATTAAATATTTATATAAAAAATTTAAATAATATCTTGTGACTAATATTTTTATGTGAGATTCAAGATCATCATAAATAATATCAAAATCGATCCGATCCATAATCATGTGGACTAAAAAATATTACAGTATAAATTATTGAACTAATCATGAATTGATCATGCTGTTTATAAATAAAAATATAAATATAAATTTTTAACCTGACAATGGCATTTAAAAAAGAGAAGTATATGAAGATCAGTACGAATGTATATTTAATCATATATCGATTATTCATTGAAAAGATCTTAAATACTTATATAGGATTAAAAAATTTAAATAATATCTTCCGACTAATTTTTTTAGATGAAATCCTAGATTGTTATAGATGATGTAAAAAAAATTTGTATGTTACAATCTACCAAGTCACATTTTAATTGTTGGGATAGTATTTTTTTATACATATTAATCGGGATAGTATTTTTGTTGTTATTTATCATTTTTCCTTCTTTCTTGCTTGTTATTCAAGAATAAATTTTATGTTCTTTATTTTTTTAATATTCAGATTATCAAAATTATTTATAAGCACAAGATGAATCTCCATGTGATTTCTCTCTAATTTATATCTTTTTTAACCAACTAAATTGTTTGTAAATGTAGAAATTGTGATTGAGAACTATGTCAATAAAAGGTTTGAAAAATCATGACCGACACATAAGTTTGTTATATCTTTAATATTAACCCATGGAACAAATTTACCAAGTTCATGTGGATTCATAGATACACTTGCCAATTAATTGATTGGGTATCTATAAATGCAATATACTCTTCATTTGGACAACAAATCTTACAGTACGCTGCGATAGATGAACATCAAAAGATAGGTGGATAAACATTACCCAAAAGAGCCAATTCTCAAACCATATTTGGTCTTAATCATACAAGATGAGAAATGATCCTGACATGTTTAACTCATTATCTAACCTTCACAGTCGATTCTTCCACAAATCAACGTATCGAGCATAGATTCTTTAACTTACTTTTTTTTCGACCGACCAAGTACGACATTTTCATTAATTATATGCATTGGATTTTTTGTTTTATGCTTAATTAATCTTTTGTTTAACAAGTTAACTGGGGCTTGTTTCAGTAGCAACATTAATGGTTTTGGATTTTGGATAAATTTCGGTGCACACAGCAATACAGTATTGTACTTGCGGAGTAATAAAAAGAATTCCATATCAATTAGAACCAGAAAAAAAAAAAAAAAAAAAAAAAAAAAAAAAAAAAAAAAAAAAAAAAAAAAAAAAAAAAAAAAAACTCTCGGCGCAAAGCACAAGGAAGAGCACTGTTGCTGGCTCCACGGCATCCAAAGTGCACTGATCACCAACTTTTTCTCCTCTCCATTCGTCCGTTCTTCACCCGGAGGGGGCCTGCCTCCTGCCAGGTCGGTGTCTTGCCCCCACCGAACACGTAGTAGATTCCCACAAGTACCCAAAAAAACACCCGCAAGATTACTTTTCTCATCCCCTCCCACCCCACTGCAACGGCAAGGTGCCGTTCCTCCACCCCACGAACCACTCGTCCCATCTCATACCAAAACCCTTCTCTTTATCTCGCATATATTTATTAATATATATATATATCGAGAGATGGGCTCGGCGATGCCAAAGTTTGCACCTTTTTGCCGATTGCTGCTCTAATGATTCCCGATACGGGGGACGAGGCGGCCGCGGCGGCCGACGAACGCGCCGGAGGCGCAAAGAGGAGGAGGAGAAGGCGGAAGGGGCGGGGGAGGAAGAAAGTGACGCAGGAGGAGATCCTGGCATCGAGGTTCGTGAGGGAGTGGGCGTTTCCTGACGCCGTTCCCGAGGACGAGGAGGTGGCGTCGGGCATGAAGGGGTCGGGGAGGGTGGTGTTTGAATTCCACTCGCATTCGAATTGCAGCGACGGGTTCTTGTCGCCCGGGGAGGTGGTCGAGAGAGCGCACAGGAATGGGGTGAGCTAAAGATTTCGTCTCTCTGTTCGTATTTTTCGGGGTTTGAAAATAATGCGCATGAACTGTTTGCGGAAAAGTTCGTTGCTTGATTCCATACTCTACACTTTTGTTGTACAAGACATGAAAAGCTGGTTTTTCCGCTTCTTTTTTGCTACATGTAAGTACTTGTGTAGCTTAATTGTCTGACAGGGTCTGAATCTTTGCTTTGTTCATAGGTAAAAATCACCTGGAATATATAACATGGGTTTGATATAGTTCTAGTACTTATGTGTTTAATCTGACGTCCTTTCACTTTTTTGAGAACCCAGAGGACTTTACCAGCATTTGCTGCTTCGTGATTATCTGAAATGGTTGTTTTTTTGTCATCATGTAGATGATTTAGAAAAGTTTCTCCATCTTTACTCTGTTTTATTTCAGATGATTTTATTTTACGACATCTGAGATATAATACGCTGTTTCGATTAGGTTGGCTCTCTCATACGTCCATGATGTGCACTTTTGGTTGTTTAGGCTTGCTTTGCTGGTGATTATCATATTTCGTCTGGAGCCGGTCCTTTTTTATTAGGTTTCTCAATGTACGAAATGCAGCCTTTTCTGGTGTTGTTTCAATAGAAATTGTTAGGGAGGCATGCTCTTGTCTTTTGGAGTTTATGGCTGTATTCATTCTCTTGTTCATCTTTTGTCCTCTTGTTAGAATTTGTTGAAAAAAATGTTTTAGGAGTTGGAGGTGGCTAGCTGCTGAAAATGACCGGACTTTGCGGCAAAAGAAACGTGAACTTGTTTGAAGAGGTGTTAGCAATTATTAGGCTTTGGAGGCTTACTTTATTGTTCTAGAGGTTGATTTAGGGTTGCGAATTCTTGTTGATTATCTTTTTCTTTGGAATGACACTTTCCTACCATTATATTGCATATTTTACGGTCGTCCAGGTGGAGTTATGAAAGGAGGGAAAAAAAGAAGGTGGTATCTCAACATGTTCTGCAGTTCTTCAGTCTAGAACTGATGGGCATAATCAAACTTCCATGGTAGGAACAATATTAACTTAAACTCTGGACCATAACGTCTCAATTCCCTTTGCTATAACAAGGAAATCTCATCTAAACATTATCATTTAACGCTTTATTTATTTTGACCATCTTCCAAACACTATCGAGAATTTGAGGTCCAGCAATTTCGTCCATAAAAAGACATATTTCAAGCCCATCACCCATTCTCAGTGTCTATGCTGAAACAACCCCTCTTTTAAGATCACTTTGATGTTCTCAATTCCCTTTATCATAGCATCGAGATGTCGTCTAACCATATCATTTAATCTTTTACTTATTTTTGACCGCCTTCCAAAAAACTATTTAGAATTTGAGATCCAGCTATTTTGTCCATAAAAAGACATATTTCAAGCCCATCACCCGTTCTCAGTGTTTATGCTAAAACAACCCCTCTTTTAAGATCACTTTGATGTGGTCAATTCCCTTTATTATAACATCGAAATGTCATCTAACCATATCATTTATCCTTTTACTTATTTTTGACCATCTTCCAAAAAAACTATTTGGAATTTGAGATCCAGCTATTTTGTCCATAAAAAGACATATTTCAAGCCCATCACTCATTCTCAGTGGTTTATGCTAAAGCACCCCCTTGTTTAAGATCATTTTGATGTTATCAATTCTCTTTGTTATGACAGGGAAATGTCACCCAACCATATCATTTAACCCTTTATTTATTTTGACCATCTTCCTGACACTTTAGAATTTGAGATCCAGCTATTTCATCTGCAAATAGACGTACGTCAAACCCATCACCCATCATCAGTGGTTTATGCTAAAGCACCTCCTCCTCTTTTAAGATTTATTTGATGAGAAGGAGAAGGCATTTCCATCATTCAGTCTCTTGCATCTACGAGATGGTCTAAATCTAATTTTGTTGACTGGCTGGTGGGTGGAAGCAGAGCTAGACTTATGACCTGCTTGTTTTGTGGATTTTGGTTTTCAGCTGGATGAGTGGTGACGCAAGTAATAGGGGCAGTTGTACTCTTGTTACTGTTTCCATGTTCTTTTGATGATTTTTTTCCTGTGTTACTTTAGAAATAAATGCTGAGAGAGTTCAAATAAATCATTGGACAAACATTATTATGTGCTCTGATTTTTTAAATAATAATATTGTTATACATGATTTCTTTAAGAGTTATTAGGTTTTGGTTGATGTATAATGAAACATGATAGAATTACCATGTGTTCAGAACAGGTGAAAGTACTTGCGTTGACAGACCATGACACCATGGCCGGCATAGCAGAGGCCACAGAAGCAGCCCGCAAGTTCAACATCAGGATCATTCCAGGTGTTGAAATAAGTGCAGTATATTCTCCAAGGTAATCTATTTTGAAACATTACATGCAAATATTTTGGAGGTGACTGTGGTGTCACAAGTAATTTGCTTTAACTTTTGGTTTTTTAGCCTAATTTCTTTTCAAAACTTGGTACTGTTTATTAGGAATCCTTTTAACTTTCCAGCTTGAGTAACTAATGTAGAAAAATATCTTATAGCTTCTGTGGTTATATAATGCACTTGCTTATTTGCGATCTTAACAACTGAAAGGGAAGAATCTGAAGCTGAGGAACCTGTTCATATCCTTGCATACTATGGTGGCTGTGGGCCTGCACAGTTTGAAGAACTGGAGGATTTACTAGCCACTATCAGAGATGGCCGATACCTCCGTGCAAAAAAGATGTTGCTGAAGCTAAGCAAACTCAAGATGCCTCTTAAATGGGAGCATGTTGCTAAAATAGCAGGGAATGGAGTGGCACCAGGAAGGTTGCATGTTGCTCGAGCCATGGTTGAAGCTGGTTATGTAGAGAATTTGAAGCAAGCATTTAGCAGATATCTGTATGATGGAGGACCTGCCTATGCCACGTAAGCATTTTACCTGCTAGCAAGAATTTTTTTTCTTATTTATTTATTTATTTTATGTTCTGTTTGGTGATACCTGAGGAAGTAATCCTTCACATATGTATCACAAAAGGCAGTTTCATACATGGGAGTTGTTTTTATTTAGGGGCCGTGAGCCATTTGCAGAGGCTGTGGTCCAGTTGATTTGTCGTACTGGGGGCGTGGCAGCTTTGGCTCATCCATGGGCATTGAAGAATCCGGATGCTGTTATCAGGAGTTTGAAAGCATCTGGCCTTCATGCTATGGAGGTATATAGAAGTGATGGGAAGTTGGCTGGTATGATGATCAGACTTTGCATGTTTTAATGACTATTTGTTATAACTGCGGTTGCAGGGGCACATAAAAGAAAAATTATATATGGACCTTAAATTGTTGCTTAGATGTTTTTTGCATTTGGTCTTTCATCCCATGTTTTTGAAAAAGAAATATTATCATTTCCTCTACAGGACTCAGTGATCTAGCTGATACTTATAAGCTTGTGAAGCTTGGAGGATCAGATTACCATGGAAGAAGTGGGCAAGTTGAATCCGACCTAGGGAGTGTTGATCTTCCAGTGCTTGCTGTTTATGAGTTCTTGAAGGTAGCCCGACCCATCTGGTGTAGTGCCATAAAAGAAATCCTATCAATATTTGCTGAAGAACCCTCTGCTCTCAATATAGAGAAGATGGTTAGATTTGGAATTTTGAGCAACCTTAAGGGGTGTTCGACTATGAGCTCTAGCAAAGATGTTTTTGATCTATGTCTATCTTCATGGTTAACAAGTGAGGAAAGGGAGGCTGCCGAATTTGAAGCCATCAGGGTGAGACTTTCACAAACTATTATCAGTGGTAGGGAGTTTCAAATGACCGTAGTGAGTGGGTGATTTCTGGGTATTTTTTCTCCCCAGTGATCTGGTCAAATCTAGTTGAACATTTTTCTAATAGCTGGATGATACCTATTTTATACAATCAAAGATGTAAGTTCTTGGAACTAAAAGTTCTGTTTTTTCTTGTATTCTGGAGAAAATAGAGAACGTAGAAGCTAGTTGTGATTGGACATAACATACAGTTGTTTTGATGCACAAATTATAAACGGGATTCAAGTTCATACCTCAAAGTTTTTATTTTATTCAAATCATCAAAATATTTTTTATCAAGATATGGCTTATACTTTTGTAATGACCTGTGTCATTGTTCTCTTCTGTTTTCATGCATAGTTTAATATAAATTAATACTTTGTTTTTTATGATGTACCATCTGTAAAAGTTGTTGTCTGTTTTCCTGAAAATATATCTTTTGATTTAAGGAATAACAAGAGCTCGTGGTGGTTTGTATTGGTTCTGTTCAATGATTTGGTTTTGGTATTGTTGCTGTACGGTCACTTTGTGCTATAGCCCTGTATCTTGCTACTCCTTTTGCAAGAAGCAAGTGTCATCCTCCCCCAATTTTTACAAAGATTTCTGATGCTTTTTTTTTCTTTTTTATTTTACTGGTACAAAAAAAAGGTCTGTCATGTTTGATTCTTTTAACATGTTTATGTTCATAATTTTTTTTAAAGGGATCAGTATTAGTACCGATTTGCATAACCAGAATAGTATGTGTTGCCAATTAATACAAATTTATCAGATTTATTAAAACAAGATAGGACATTGCTTATGCATTATAGGGTGATTTTGTTTATTTTTCATTCTCAGTCTTGAATCTTGAAGTAAATATGAAGGCAATATCCGTAGGATTATAAATCTGTAAGGGAACTTGTGGCACAGCATACCACTGTTTCTGATCAATTGCAATCCATCATCATAAATTTATTCTTTTATTACAACAAGTTGCATTTTGTTATCTGTAGGTTTTCCTTTCTGTTTTTCTTGTTCAGTTTGGTGGGTGTGATAAATTCTGTTGGCATTATCCAGAAAGATTTTAATGAACTTTAATGAACTGAACAGTTTATTGATCGCTACAAAAAAAGGTTTGACATGCATTATCCAGAAAATGCTACGAGACGTGAATGCATGCAGTCCTACGTGCATTTGTAGGACTGCAATGTTGATTTGGAATACTGAATTGACCCAATCTTTCATTTGCATCCGCAATTCTCTATCGACATTTCTCAGCTCTTTGAAAACTAGAAATAGAGTTTTAAATGCAGTCCTAGAAGAGTTAGCTTGAGAATTTAGTTTGAGAACAATGAACAGGAAGACGGTTGTTTGATAATGTGACTAACACTCTGGATTGGGTTTCCAGACGCTTATCATCCCGCCATCTACTACTTATTGATCTACTAAAATGAATGTGTCTTGGTTGGTCATGCCTCCTGTAGCATATTGGTCATCGAGTGAGTATGAAACAGTTGGCATACTGTAATTTGATGATACCATGCTGAGATGCATCTCCTGGTTTATGACCTTGTTAATTATTTTAAAGATGGCTATACAATAAAAATGTTGATGGTCTCCTATTTTGCAGTTTGCTCTTGTTGCCTGTGGAAATGCTTTCCTCACATAGGTTATACTGATGTGGTGTTCTTGGAGATTTGGTGAGTACTTAAAATTTAAAGTTATCATGATTCCTCTGTATCTGTTATCTTGCAACTACGTGACCTACGACTAATTAGTCTGAGACCTTTTTCCTTTTGGTCCAAGCCAAAAAAAAAAAAACAGAGAGAGAGAGGGCAGCATGTAAAACACGTAAAACCACATCTTTGGCAAATATTTTGATTTGCAAGGACGGATGAGATAATGTACTTGGTATCATCCAAATGCAAGTTGTCGTGGGCCTTCATCCGGTCTCGACTGACTTGATCCTCAGTTTCAGCCAAGGTTTGCAAGGATCCACTATGGTCGACTTGACATATTCTGAGGAGCATGGTCTTAGTTCACCAGGTCGCCCTAGATCAAGAGAATATAAATTACATTTAGGTGGACAATTCTTCTCATAATCATAGTAAAGTCAGATAAGCAAATCCTAATTACCAGGATTTGATCACGATCTACAACGTCAACTACTAGCTGACTCCGCATCGCAAATGCAGAATATGATTCCCGCTGGCATGATTCATGCATACTTTTCGAGAACGATTAATGCTTCTGGCATACACGACTTTTCCTCACCCCTAATAAATAAATAGAGAGAAAAAGAGGGATCCTAGATAAATCCTCAAAAGCCTCAAGATGCCATACTATCCTACTCTCTCTTCCTATTCTTCAATTCCTAGCTAACTCGAGTGTCCCCGAGGGTTCCTATCGAAAAACTTTCCAATCGAGGACTAATTTTGTAGGTCCAACTCCAGCATTCGAGAGGCATCATCTCCATCAACATTTTATCTCTCATTGAGGATCCTTCAACCTCATCTCCTACTGAGGACTCTTCCCTCTTAACTTCTCCTGAGGAGGCTAGTTTGATCTCATAGGGCTGAAACTTGGCAACAATAGATTGGCACTAGAGGAAAGGCCTTTAAATACTGTCAAAAGTTTGTTTAAAGAGAGAGAATGTTTCGCAATGTGGCCATGAAGGGGATCTTCAAATGCCTCCTATCACTTAAACAGTGCATGACTCAATGAGGTTCAGCAGGAAGTCACAGTATCAGATAAGTCCAAGCATATCATCTCCTCAGCCTGCATTGGTGGTCTCTTAACGATCAATTTAACAGCCTCGTTCAGTAGGTGCAGGCCTTGACCACTATGGTACAAAGGATGCAATAAGCTGCTACAGCTCAACCTGCACCGGATGTCCCATGTTGAGACCAAGCTAGACCGGCAACCCAACAATCACCTCCTCATAGTCCAAGGTAGGGGCACAGTCAACATAACCGACCTAGGAGCCCTGATCAAGGACAAGACAGGCACTCATCAACCCCATGGTTAGGGAAGGACTCTAACCCGGGCAACCTTTTTTCTTGGCACCAAGATCCCTCCACTGCTTGGGATACCAAGGTGGAGAGGAGGTTTCAGGAGATGCAACAGTGGATCGAGGCACTGCAAGGCCTTAATAACACAACATAGAGCGTGGCTTTAACACCAACCCCCCATTAATTAGGAGGATTATGGATGAGCCAATCCTACCATAGTTCAAAATGCTATAATTGGAGCCATACTATGGGACCTCGGACCTCGTCGACCACCTAGAGAACTTTAAAGCTTTAATGCTCCTCCATGGAGCAATTGATGGATTCTTTGTTAAACGTTCCCATCTACATTGCAGAAAGCAGCATGGTACTGATGCTCGAACCTTCAGTCTAGCTCGATTAACTCCTTTGAGTAGCTCAACTGATGCTTTGCGACTAACTTTATTAGCAATTGTCGATAGCACTATTACTTGAACTTGCTCGTTAGCATCAAATAGCAAGAAGATGAATCTCTCTAGGTAAACATCAATCGCTTCAATACTGCTACCCTCAAAGTCCACAACCTAGATCAATCGGTAGCCATGATTGCTTTTAAAGATGGGCTGCTCAAGAATGCTTTTCTCTTCTCGCTCAAGAAGAGTTACTCTAAGGACTTCACTGAAATATTGGCAAGAGTTAAGAAATACACGAACATGAAGGAGGCATGGGCTTGACATGGAGAACGCCCTAGCAACGAGCCTCGAGGAAAGAAAGAAGATGGCGAACTTAGGAGTGGGGGGCATAAGTGCGGCCACTGAGATGATAGGAGATCACATTGATCTCAGACACCTCTTCATGATGATCAGATGAGGACCTCATCCGAACATTGCTGATCTAGATCTCTATCTTAGAGATTCAAAAATTATACCCCACTCAATATGCCCTGGGCATAGATACTCATGAAGATCAAGCACTAGGGAGAATTAACAAGGCTAAAGAGGATGATAGCCTCATCTCACAAGCAAAATATGAGAAAATATTGTTGATATTATCGAGACCATGATCATGATACTAAAGAGTATTAACAGCTTAAAGACAAAATTGAGGCATTTATCAGGTGAGGACAACTAAAGTAATTCATTGAAGAATGGCCAAACCAAAATGAAACTAGGCCTGAACTATCATGGTTTGATGGCCCTTATGAGAATAGGCCTGTGGTGGAAGTGATACACACAATCTTTGGAGGATAGTTCAACAATTCAACCTCAGAACCAGACTAAGCTAAAGAAAAAATGCAAAAGAGGCAAAATATTGAAGATGAAGAAATTGCCTTCTTCGATGCCTACATCTAGAGAATATAATGTCCCCATGATGATCTAATTGTGGTAACTTTAAATATCATAAATTATGATGTACACCATATTTTGATTGATAATAAAAGTTTAACAGATGTTTTATTTTACGATGCTTTTGCAAAGATGGGTTTTACTCAAGATTAGTTGAGGAGACTTGATTCTCTTATGGTCTTCTGAAAATGCAGTACCTATAGAGGGAGTAATCTCTTTGCCAATGATTGGGGATCGAGTGCTAAGGTTGTCAACCATCTAGATTAATTTTCTTGTCGTGAAGATCCTATCCGCTTATAATGCTATATTAGGTCGACCAGGGCTGAACACTCCAAGCCATGTTGTCAATCTATCATTTGCTAGTTAAGTTCTCCACTCTATATGGGATCGGTGGTGTATGAGGAGATCAAGAGCTGGCTAAAGAGTGTTACACGGCAACTCTATGCGAGAAGGCTCTTACGAAACCCAAGCCCGTAGAAGAGTTCGATGTCTATGACGAACTAATAGAACAGTGAGGGCAAACAGTAGAAGACTTTATACCGATTGTGCTAGAGGAGTCTGATCTGACCAGGATGGTCTTGATTGGTTCCAACCTAAATGATGAGGATTTTAGTCTTGCCTTATTTCTTTGATCAAACATGGATGTCTTTGCTTAGTCGGTTTCAAACATGTCAGGCATAGACTCAAAGATTATCATTCACCGCCTAAATGAGGATCTAGAACATCGTCCTGTCAAGCAAAAGAAGAGAAGTTTCATGCCAAAGTGTCAGAAAGCAATAGAGGAAGAGGTAAATAAGCTCCTAAAGACTGGCTTCATTTGAGAGGTAAACTATCCATAGTGGCTAGTAAATATAGTGCTGGTCAAGAAGACGAATGAAAAGTGGTGCATATGTGTCGACTATACTGACTTTAACAAGGCGTGCCTAAATGATAGTTATCCATTATCTTAAATCAATCAATTAACTAGTGGATACCACCTTAGGCTGCCAGTTTCTCTCATTCATGAATGCTTTTTCCTAGCTATAATTAGATCTGCATGGCCTCTGAAGATGAAGAGAGAACCATTTTTACTACTGACAAAGGTCTTTTCTGTTATAGAATCATGCCTCTCAACCTAAAGAATATGGGGGCAGCCAGCCAGAGGCTCATTAAAAAGGTTTTCAAGAAGCTAATCAGAAGAAATATAGAGGTGTATGCAGATGACATGCTCATCAAAAGTAAAGCTACCAAGCACCACATTATTGACCTCGAAGAGATCTTTGCAATACTACGATGCTTCCATATAAGGCTCAATCCCAACAAGTCCACCTTCGGCATCACCTCCAACAAGTTTCTTAATTTTATGGTATTGCAACATAGGATCAAAGCAGATCTAAATAAGATAGGAGCGCTTGAAAAAATGACACCACCGAGGATGAACAAAGAGGTACAACACCATGTAAGAAGGATAGTAGCTCTCCATAAATTCCTCTCAAAGTCGATCAAAAGGAGTTTGCCATTCTTTGGAGTTCTTAAATGAGCAAAGAACTTTTAGTGGATAGAAGAGTGCTAGGCCATGTTTGATGAGCTAAAGAGGCTCCTCAGCTCTCCACCATTTCTTAGCAAATTAGAATCAGATGAGGTGTTGCACTTATACCTTGCATTTTCTTCCAAGCAATCAGCTCGATGCTCATCCGATAAGAAGGTATGCTTCAAAAATCAATATACTATATAAGCCAAGTCTTCCATGATGCAGAGACTATATATACAAAGTTGGAAAAGATAGTATACGTACTAGTAATCTCGACAAGGAGGTTGTGTTCGTAATGCCAAGCGCACACGGTCGCCATTCTTACTGACCAAGCGATCAAGTCGATACTTCACCGACTTGAGATTTTAGGTCAGCTAGCCAAGTGGGCCATTGAGCTCAAAGAATTTTATGTAAAATATCTTCCTCGCCGACTATCAAAGCTTAGGTATTGACGGACTTCATTTTAGTGTGTACTATCCCTGAAGAAGCTGAATCTACACTAGAATATGAGGCCAGTACAATAGGATCTAGAGCTAGGCTGATCCTCACTAGCCTAAAAGATGTAGTTGCAGAGTATACCCTGCACTTTGAATTCAAAGCTTCAAATAACGAGACTGAATACGAGGCCTTAGTGAGTAGATTTGAGATTGCCAAAGAGCTAGGAGTTCAATACCTAAGGGTTTACAATGATTCGCAGCTCATTGTCTACTAAGTATGAGGTGAGGATGAGGTACGAGAATCCAATATTATCAAGTACTTATAGAAGGTGAAAGATCTTACATCAGACTTTACATCCCTAAATACTCGACAAATCTCAAGGTCCGAGAATGCCAAGGCTGACCTCTTGTCAAAGCTCACCACCATTAGAGTTGTTGATCTCAAAAGGAGTTCATACATTAAAATTTTGGAAAACCCAAGCATCAAACAAGCCTCGATGATATAGATTGATCACGAGTTGAGCTAGATGGACCTGATCATCCAATTCTTAAAGGATGAGATGCTATCCGCTAATTGCAAGGACGCCAAAAAATTGAAGTACCAAGCACCTTGGTATCTAATGCATGAAGGGAAGATGTACAAGAGGTCTTATTCATTACCATTGCTCCAATATGCCTATGCCCATCAAAAAAAAATTACATCCTTTGGGAGGTTCATGAAGGCAATTATTGCAACCACCAGGGATGCAGGACTCTAGCTTACAAGGTACCATGACAAGGCTACTTTTGGTTGACGTTACAATACGACATAGCTGACCTAGTATGGAGATATGATCAGTATCAGAGGAATGCTAATGGCTAATGCTGACCTTTAATTTTCTTAGCACCGATTACCACAACTTGGCCCTTTACCCAATGAGGGATGGATGTCCTTAGATCTTTTCCAGTTGCAACTATACGAAAGAAGTTTCTACTTGTCACAACTGACTATTTCATAAAGTGGATAGAAGTAGAAGCACTAGCATGCATCATTGAAGTCAAAGTTTGCAACTTCGCAAGGAAGTCCATCATCTATTGATTTGGCCTACCTGCAGCCATGATCATGTGATAATGGATGCCAGTTCAATAATACAAAGTTTGCAGAGTTCTGTAGAAAACTTGAAATCATCCATCGCATGATCTCGGTTGCACACCCTCAAAGTAATGTGAGGCCAAAGTGACTAACTAAACTTTGTTGCAGGGATTAAAAATAAGGCTGGATCGAGCTAAAAGCTTATGGGTCGAAAAGCCCTATAATGTATTCTAGATCTATCGGATGATGCAGCGTATTCCAACTGAAAAAACTTCTTTCAACTTGGCCTTCAGGACTGAAGCTGTTATACTACTCAAAGTTGGTCTTCCTTCACTTAAAGTGGATAAGTTTAAGCAAGAAAGCAATTCAGATGACCTATGAGCAAATTTGGATCTATTGGAAAAGATGCAAGAATGAGCTTGGCTTCGGATAGAGAATTATCAACAGAAGGTGGCCTGCTACTACAACTTAAAGGTCAAAGAAAAAGCTTTTCGAGTAGGGGATCTCGTCCTATAATGAGCTAAAGTATATCATCCAGGAAAATAAGAAAAACTATCGCCAAACTAGAAAGGACCATACCATGTTAATGAAATGGTGTGCCCGAAAGCCTACTGACTCCATTAATTAGATGGGATGCCGATTCTCTAGACTTGGAATGTAGAAAATTTATGAATTTATTATCCCTGATGTAAGTATCACTAATTGATAATAAAGGTTCCTCTTTTTACAATTCGAAAATGCTTTCCTAGCATTCCCAACCTCGAATTAGCCAATTGGCGCTCCCATTTTCAAGCAACTTAAGCAGAGGCTAAGGACAATGCCGAAGGGGCTAACCCTCTAAAAATTCTTCGAGAAAGGCCAACCGGCACTCATTATCCTTAGACGAGTCGAGGAGAGGTTGAGGATAATGTTGAAAGGACTAATCCTTTAGGGATACCTCAAACTAACTAACCGAAGCTCTTCATCCTTGGTTGAGTCAAACAGAGGTCGAAGATAATGCCGAAGGGGCTAACCCTCCAAAGACATCTCGAAATGCCCAACCGATGCTTCTTATCCTCGAATAAGTCGAGCGCAGATCAAAAATAATACCGAAGGGGCTAATCCTTCGAGGATCTTTCAAGAGAGGTCAATCGGTTCTCCTCATTCTTGGATAGTCTAGTAGAGGCTGAGGATAATACCGAAGGGGCCACTCTCCAAAGACTCCTCAAAATGGCCATCCGACGCTCCTCATCCTTGAACAAGTCAAGTAAAAGTTGAAGATGATGATGAAGTTGCTAATCCTTCGACGATCCTTCAAAATGACCAACTGGTGCTCCTCATCCTTGGATGAGTTAAATGAAGACCGAGAACAATGCCGAAGGGGTTACCCTCTGGGGCCCCCTCAAAATAGCCAACCGATGCTTCTCATCCTCAAATCCCTTAAGAGATCCCTCAAAATGGCCAATCGATATTCTTCATCCTTGGATGAATCGAGCAGAGGCCAAGGATGATGATAAAGGGAAGCCCTTTTGAGACCCCTAAGCTGAACCAATCAGAATACCTCGCCTAAAGATGAATTAGATGGAGATCAAACTCTAACCGTGGAGCAAGAACTACGTACATCCTACATGCAATAGACAAACTAAAGAAATCTCAACCTCAGCAACTCAGGAAACTCTATGGATAATAATAGGGAGCAAGCAATAAAGAAAAAAATTGAAGAAATAAGATTTGCATTAAAAAAGAATCGAGATTTACATTAAATTCGTCGGGCTGATTACAAAATCAGTTCGGCCAAAGCTAAAGAATACTAAAAGGACCCAACACAAAATTTGCTCAACCTTTATCGAGCTTGCGTACAAAGAAACAAAAAAAAAGAAGAAAGAGGAAAAGAAAAAGATCCTAGTTCTGAGTGTCAGCAGGGGTGGTGGGCTTCTTGACTAGAGCAACAGATTCCACCAATTTGATCACGAGCGGAGGCTAGGGGTAGCTTCAGCAACCTTAGTCAGTGCATCCTTGATGTGACCTAATGTTGCCCCCTCCTTGGCATCCGCATCTTCATCTTCAACATCTAGCTAGCTAGCTGAGGCCGAGGTCCGGGAAGAGGTTCTAGACCTTAGCCCTATAGTTCGTGACACGCTCCAAGTAGGATTTGGTGGCAAACTCCAACTTGGCCACCAAAAAGTTATTCGAAGAACAAAAAGTTTGGACCGCCTCTTAAGCTTTTTCTCCCACTAGGCAGCTACCATGTAGAGGGCATCGATCACTTGAGCCTTAACATGGGCTCGAACATCAACAATCCCAGCCTTCACCAACTTAATCTTGGCCTTCAGGGATTCAATCCCCCTGTTGGCCTCCTCCAATTTCAAGGCCTCGGTTGCCTTCTTCTCGGCCTATATAGCCTAGGCCTTGGCCTCCTTTGATGTCTATCATGCCATCCTTAGAACTCTCAGAAAATAGTCCCCATGGTGAACAAGCTGTGGAATAGATCGGCTCAGTTCAAAAAAAAAAAAAGAAAAAGAGAAAAAATTTCGAACTTACCCAAAGGAGAAAATCAAATGAGTCCTTAACACGGTATTTGGAGCCTTTCACATCACTAGCCTTGACATTGGCTATGAGGATGGTAGCCCAAAGTAGCTCATGGATGATCTGGTTATTTGTCAGGCAAGACCTTTGGTGTTGAGCACCATGCCCGGGTTTTGCATGGGACTTTTGAGGGACCGAGGCTGGAGGGATGGCTCGATGGGGGGATCTATGGGAAGAGCCCTGGGGTGTTACCACACCTCGAAGAGAAGATGAAGTAGATGAAGGGGGGAGCTATTCCCCTAGAGTGACTGATTAGAAAGGAGAATGACCTATGCTCACGAGGAAGATGCCCCCTCCTCAGAACTGAATCTCAGGGCAATGTCCAAGAAGAATCGATAGCTAATTGGCTGAGGACCGCCTCAGTTCAGCCTCACTGGGGAGCAAAAGCACCATCCAAAGGCTTCTTCCTCTTGGTGATGTGGCATAGCTTTTTAAGTTCCTCAAGCTTCATATTTGAATAATAGCAAACCACTAGTTAAAAAGAACCAAGATGAAATAAATTGCAAATATTTGCACTTGCCTTGAGGGTCAATATGTTAGATATGTGTGCTCTAGAAGCTAGAATTGGCTGACACTTGTAATACACTTCTAAAAAAAAAATTATAATTTTGATTATAAATAATAAAATGAGTTATTTTCTATCATAAATGTGTATTTAGTGTCTGTGATACATCCCTTGAGTTAATGATAATGATAATTCTTATTTTTAAGAGTTCAAAATTTAAAATAAAAATTTTTATTATTAACTCATAAAATGCTCCTGATCGTAGGATCATCATGAGGATGATGATTGATCCGAAAGGTTGGTATACAATCGGTTCTTCATAGTAGATGAGTCTTGAGTCTATGGTGTAGAGACATCAAAGCGAGAGTATAGAAACTCGTTAGAGAACGAGGGCACTGAGCGTGACCACCTCGAGCAGTCATAAGAAAGTCTACCTTCTCATCGATGACTGACTCGAAGCTACAGTGGTGTGTCTGATTCTTTGACCTGAGGTGCATCGATATTTCATCTTGAGAATGTTATAGTTTGACTACACCATAACTCGATCTTCTAGCCATTCGAAATTCTGAGGTATATGTTGGCTATAGCATGTTCATTGTAAGAATTGGATTACACCAAGAGAAAATCTATCCACCTCGGTAGATGAGGAGCAACCCTATAATGATCATGAGAATCAAGTCCATAAGCCCATGGCCATGGCAGAGTGAAATAATAGAAAGAATTTCTATTAAGATTTTTACATCGGACTTGAATCGAATGACTAAATCATATGATAGAAATTAGGATTTGATAAGTTCACCTTAATCCTAATCTGAATCGGAGCTCAAGATAGAAGAGTTTAATCACACAAGTAGCTGCACCAAGAGGTTCATTTTTAATTTTGATGGATTACCATCATATACTGCTAGGTATCACTAGTGGATTTTAGAAGCAATTAGAATGATTTAGATGATCGATCATTCTAATTGTCTGAATCAAAAGAGTTCCGATCCATCGAAAGGAGTTTCAATGATGTTGATGATGGAGATCATGACATATCTCATTACCATACAGAACTGAACCTAACTGGATCACACAAATAAAGGTTTTAGATCTGAATATCATCAATTGAACTAATCTAGTTCAATTTATTTGAATTAGATTCAATTAGGTTCAAGAAAATCATGCTAGCACACGATTGAACCTAACATTTTTCTTATATTATCATTAAAAGTTGTCTCGACTGAGCCAAATGAGTTTGTGCTCACTCAGGTACCTTTACTTGATCTAACTAGAGCTTGTCCAGGTCATAAAAGAATTATCTTAATTTATGAGATAAATTTGAGATAATACCTGCCATTTTCCATCACCTGCTAATTCTTGTCCTTTGACTTTGGTTAAATGTTGACCTTTGATACTTAGACATCTACCCATGTATCATGCACCTATTGGAAAAGCAGATAGGGGCTCATCCCCTTGCTAGATTTTAGGAAAGGAGGAGGGCACACCTAGGGAGGCGTGCATCCATGGATAAGGATGCCTGGAGTCCCATACGAATGGGACTCCAGGTTGCTTCTTGATTTCTACTTAAGTGGCCCATAACTATAGACTTTGATCAATCTTAGGCGCCATCTAAGAATGAATTAGAGGGGCCCTCATCTGATTGGATCAGATGATGTCATCCCACCAATCAGATTTAGATCTGATTGCACGAAGCAACGTGATTAGCCAGGATGATGTGGTACTGCATGGCGCAGCAAGATCTATATAAACCCTATTTGCGCCCAACTTTCATAGAGTTCTCTCCTAGCCATGCCCTAAGGATGCCCCTCTCCCTTCTCCATGCCATCCTCTGGTCCTCTCTCTCCTCTCCATGCTCAAGATAAGTTGGGCTCCAGTTTGGTGCAATCCAAGCAAGAAAAGCTGATGAGAAAGAAAAAAGGCAGCACTACTGCAGAGACGACAGCAGATTTTCAAAAAGAAGTTTTGAAGATCCTTCAAATCAGATCTAAATCTATTTTTTGGAGAGATGATAAAGAAGAAAAAGATCTTCAGAATTCAGTCTGAGTGGATACTGGTAGAGGCCAGGTGCTTGTATGGCTAGATCTAGAATCTCAGGCAATCAGCAAGATCATCAAAGAATAATCAAATTACCCAATATCAAGATATAAATTAAATTAGATTTAATTTATTTTTATTTATTAGATCTATAAAATTAGATCTAAAATATCTTAGATCTAATCTGGATACATGAGAAAAATTTTTAAAATATCTCTCTTGATCCGATCAAATCTGAATGAACCTGATCCAAAAAATCAGGATTTCTTCTTCACAATGAGGCTCAAGCAGATCTTATGGAGAGTCTCCTTGGAAAGGAGCATGCATAGAGGAGTAGCGGGGCAGCTAAATATAAACTTCAAGGCTCCCTCCTTAGTATCTATAAACATCGGAGCCTTATTCAATGACCGCCGAACCCTATGAAGTATTAAAACCTCAGGGCTGCTCGATTGATACAAAAAAAAAAAATACATTTCTTTCAGTTGTGAATGGAGGAAGGAGCAACTTGTTGAAGTGCCAACCCATCTGAGGAGAGGCATACGATGATCCAACCTCTTTGGGATATTTCTTGAGTGAGAAACATGCCCATGAAAAGTGGATGATTGGTTCAGCATCGAGAAGAAAGCAGTGTGAAAGGAAAGGCAACTATGAGGCACCATAGGTTCAATGCGATGCAACAAGAAGCAATATGGAAGAGCTTAAGAAGATCTACGATGAAAGAATGAAGGGGTAACCTAAGACCCATCTTGAAGGATTCCTCATAGAGTCCAACCCAATTGAGGGGAGGTCTAGCTATCTGATCTTCAAGACCTGCAAACTCCAACATGAATTCTGAAGGAATCCAACACTGGAGGCAGATGACCTTCAAGTCCTAGCAGATGAGGATGGAGGCTACTCGAAAGGGGTTAAAGTTTGACACCTCCTCTTCCTTAGTACCCCTCAAGGAAGATCCACTACAAGATCGAGGATCCCTACTAGAGGGGTCTCGGTCAGAGGACTAACTATCCATCGATGAGCTCAAGATGCTCATCTTTGATATAATCTAAAAAATAAAAGAAAGGTGAGACTAACCTATGACAAGATGGAGATGACCAAACAACCCTGGAATTGAATCTCAAGGATTTGAGCTCGAAAGATTGGATTTAGTTGAAGACTACCATGGCAACTGACAACAATCATTGGTTACCAAAAATTGCCTAAGAGCCTCACCTCCCCTCTCCGTAATAGTGAAACTATAAAATAGTAAAGGTAAAACCTGAGTGAGAAGCACTTATTTATAGTGTTGCTCAGAAAGGTTAACAACCCAAGAAGGGAGAGAGATAAATTATATTCTTTCAAAAATTTCAACTAAATCTGAATTTAAATAATTATATACTTCCAATTAAACTTTCTTGAGTGATTGTTATTAGGATACGCCATCGCATGGCGATCCGGTATGCATGTAGAAATTTCAAAAATTTTTAAAATAGATAGTGAAAGTAAATTTTAAAATAAATTTTTAATTAGATCTAATCTAATTAAGAATGCATAGAGATTATATCTCAAAATAAAGCCAAAAATCATCATACGAACAAGATCAAGATAAAAGCAAAACTAAAAATCAGATTTTTACCTTTGCATGGGCAGTCTTCACCGCGATTTGAATATCCATGGATATCTTCATGGTTTGTCAAATCTATGATCCGATGATCTATGAATATCTCAAAGATTCCTTTGAAGCTATACAATTGTCCAACCTCTTAAAGTTTACACATAGGATTGATCTGATCAAGAGATCCCAATTTTACCAGGGTGCTAGCTTTCTTGCAGAAATTGCTCCTCAAATTATTGAATCTTTGATCTCTTTTAATTCTCTTCACAAAAAAATCAAAGAGATCCATATGAGGATTAAGAAATTAGATCTAATCTGATTTCTTTTTTCTTTCTCTTCTCAAGGGAAAAAGAAGATCTGAAGAAGAAGAATAAGAGATCTAATCTCTTTTCTTTTCTTTCCATCCAACTTTTGGACTAATCATGGAGAAAAAATTATATCCAACTCTTGGATATGTATGGAGGAGAGGATGAGGGAGACATGTCTAACTCTTGGACAAAGAAAGAGGGAGAGAGGTAACCTGGCAACCAACCTTTGGTTGTAATAAAGAAGAGATAGGAAGAGGAGGGTGCCTCACTTTTTCTACCATAAAAAAAACTTCATGCCCCTATTAAGGAAAATGCCTCAAGATTCAATCCATAATAAACTCACAACAAGATTCAGGATGATGAATAGAGTCCAATGAGCCCAAGAACAGTCCCAAATGGAGTCTAGACGGAGAAGTTACATGCAAATGAAGGTCGGAGTGGGGTAGCATGACTCTTGGGCTTGCCGGAGGGGTCTACAGGACAGCCCAACCGACGGCGGCGTGGCCTAGATCGACAGCGCACGATGATGTTGGGCCAGCCACATGCTAGGCCAACCTAGGCATGCAAGCACGTGCGTGGGCACGTGCAAACCGCATGGGAGCAGGCTATCTAGGTGCCAAGGCCCACACGATCCATTGCAGACTGCCAATCCATAGTAGCCTGCATGGACCAGAACTTGATTCTCCTACCAATTCATGTAGTCCATGGTATTATTCCATGGACCGATCATGATCCGATGGCTCTGGTTCGAGCTAATCACGATCGAATAGCTGAAATGCAATCTAGCTTGATTGGGCATGATGAGGTGCTATTTTATGCAATCGAACGGTCAAAAAAGCTTCTGATCATGATTGGATGGCTCAAGAGCAATCCAAAATTGATCAAGAGATTGTGTGCACGATTTGATGGTCCAAGTGGGAGCCGATCATGATCGGATAGTTTAGATGCGATTTTAGATATGTTTGGGACTTAGATTTTCTATTAGAACACTTGTTTCTAGATTTTTGAAATCTATATAACTCTAATTGACAAATCATTTGTTGTATCGAAAAGCTGGTGATGTTCTGAAGGTTGAAAGACTTTTTGAGAGATTTCAGAAAGCTTTTATGAGAGTTTTGGAGCTTCTTATTAAGAGATTCTTGTACAAGTATTGAGTGGTAAATTTTTCTTGTATTATTTGATTTTCTTTCTCTCATAGTGAAGTTTGCATATTCCTTATAGGTAGACTTTGGTCTAATCTATGTACTTGATTGTATACTATCTTTTACCTTTTATTCTTCTTTCTTTCTCTTGTGGTATCCACACATGGTCAAGTGTAATGCAAGTGGTATTAAGAAGGTCCTATGGTCGTGGTATCCTAGCTAGACTCCACAACAATCAGTATCAAAGTGAGTTAATATCCCCAACAATTAGTATCAAAGCTAGATGATACCAGAGCAAGTGGTTGCCTAGATCATGATGGTGTTGATCGAGATCACAAAAGATGGAGAAGATAAGTATAATCAAGATAGAGATCAATTGAATTTAATGAAAAGAGTAATTTCTCCTTATGGCAATCGAGGGTGAAGGACGTGCTCAACCAACATGGATTGATCAATGCTTTCTTAAATAAAAATAAGTCCGAACACCATAGAAGAGAAGACCTAAAAGTGGCTATAGATGCAGACAGTGAGTATCATCCATATGTACCTAACGAATGAGATAGTGATCCATGTACTTGGCGAGACTTTTCTGATGGTGCTATGGTCGAAGCTTGAGGAGTTATACATAGTGAAGTTCCTCACTAACATTCTTTTCTTTTGGAGGCAGTTCTACCAACTATAGGATGACTGAAGGATAGAGCATGCAAGAGCATTTTAGCCACTTTTAGAAGATTCTCACCGATCTTCTTAGTATAGGTGAGAAGGTTGAGAAGAAAATTAGAGCATTGGTCTTGCTAGCATCACTTCCTCTTTCATATGAGTCCTTCATGACTGCTCTTCTAATAAAAAAGGGCACCATCAAGATGGATGAGGTCATTACAGTAATTCTCTAGAATGAGGTTCTCGAGAGGAAGAACCAAACTTCGAAGCTCAGATAACTGTAGCTCAGCTTTGATGGTTTCTAGAGGAGCAGATGGCAGCAAATGAAGTGGCAGAGAATCGCGAGAAGGATGATCCAAGTCCAAGATAAGGGATCCCAGTAAAATCAGATGCTACCAATAAGAAGAGTTGGAGGATCGTGTCGGAGATTGCCCGCAGCTCAAGGATCGGATGAGGGCTACTACAACGATGGCCAGTAGCGAGTCAAAGGATGATATCCTAGTGATATCTAATGAGGTATCTATTTTTTTCTAGTAGTGAATTCTAGATTTTACATGTACATATCATGTTTATTATAGAGAGGAGCAATTTGACTCTCTTGAAAGCGATGAAAGTACTGATCATCTATCGGATGGATCAAGCTATGCGATTAGAGGCATCAGAATGGTTAGCTACAGAACACATGATGGTGCAGTGAGAAGATTGAGAGAGGTCCGATACATACCCAATTAGATGAAATCTTATCTCGCAGAGCAGACTAAATTCAAATGGCTATAGGTGGATAGCTGGTGATGGAATTCTGAAGATCATGCATGGCGATAAAATTATTCTGAAGAAAAAGTAGAGGATGAGAGGATATTACTATCTGGTAGGAAGCCCAATGCGAGGTGGAGCTTCATGAGCTAGAGAGAGCCTAGTGCGAGGTGGAGCTCTAGATAGAGGTAAATCAGACATGAGATGGAAGACTCAAAAGGATGAAAGACAACGTCATCGAGTGAAGTTTCTATTGCCACAAGAGGCTTTCCCGACCAGATCTATGGTCAAAGTAGACATAGCCCATGATGGAGCTGGGATCGAGTAGCCTAGCTCAACTTTCATGTCTGTCCATCTATGAGATAGCAGGCATGCTCCAGAGCATAGGGACAAGATGGATCACAGTCTCTCAGAAATAGGTGAAGGCCAAATATTGAGTCGAGATGAAAATTATTGAAAAAACTATCTTAAGATTCGATTCATAATAAGCTCAGAACGAGATCTAAAATGATGAATAGAGTCCAACGAGCTCAAGAATAGCCTAAATGGAGTCCAGACAGAGAAATTATGCATAAATGAAGGTCGAAGCAGAGTAGCACGATCCTTAGGCCTATCGGAGGGGCCCACAGGATGGCTCTGGTCAGTGGCGGCACGATCCAGATTGGCAGCGTATGGCTGTGCTAGGTCGGTAGCATGTTGGGCCAGCCCAAGCATGCAAGAGCGCATGCAAGCGCACGCAGGCCATGCGGGAGCTGGCCACGAAGCACCAAGCCCATGCGGTCCATCATGGACCGTCGGTCCATAGCAGCCTACATGGATCGAAATCCGATTCTCCTATCGATTCATACGGTCCACGATATTGTTTCGTAGATCGATTGTGATCTGACGGCTCTGGTTCGAGCCGATCACGATCGGACATGTAGCTGAAATGCGATCTAACTTGATTGGGCAGGATAGGATGCTATTTTGCACGATCCAATGGCCAGGAGAGTTCCTGATCACGATCAAATATCTTAAGAGTAATCCTGAGCATTGATTAGAAGGTCTGTGTACGCATGATCCAACGATGGCTCAAAAGAGGAGCCGAATCATGATCGGATGGTCTAAACATTGATCTCGGATATATTTAGGACTGGATTTTTTATTAGAACACTATTTCTAGATTTTTGGAGTCTATATAACCTTGATTGACAAACTGTTTGTTAATTGAAAAGCTGGTGATGTTCTCGAAGGTGCTGAGAGGCTTTTTGAGAGATTTTAGAAAGCTTTTTATAAGAATTTTGGGGCTTCTTGTTGAGAGACTCTTATATAAGAGTTGAGTGGTAAGTTTCTCTTGTATTGTTTATTTTTTTATTTCTCATAGTGAAGTTTAAAATGCTTCATGGAGGTAGGCCTTGAGGCTAATCCCATGTATACTTGATTGTGTGTTCTCTTATGCCTTTTATTCTTTTTCTTTCTCTTGCTGTATCTATACATGATCGAGTGCAATGTAAATGATATTAAGAAGGTCCTATGGTCGTAGTGTCCTAATCAGACTCCATAATAATTGATATCAAAGTGAGTTGATATCCCCAACTGCCCTAACCTTTTGATCTCATCTATCGCACAAAACCAACACCCCAAGCTTTTGATCTCATCTATCTTTGTGGCATCCCACCCTTATCTCCTATTGAAACTAAGAAGTTAGGGTTTGTTGGGGTAAGGTGGAGTTATGTTAGGTTAGGACTCTTCCTTAGTTGTGCCACCCTCCTTTGTGCGCTTCCTACCTCCATGCCATAAAGCCCACATCAAGACCCTTCTTAGCATGAAAACAAGAGGCATGGACTCCTCCTAGGTGTGGGGTTTTAAAAGATTTGGTCAAAGTTGGTTAGATTCAAATCATAGATAAGATTAGGTCAAACCCAATCTACATAGGTTTAAGTCTAGTCCCATTAGACTAATAAAACCTAATCATATTCAAATTCAAACCATATCTAATCAAATTAAATTTGATTAATTTGATTAGTACCCAATCCCAATCCAATGAGATTTTAGTTTCCTAACTCAATTCTAATCTGATTTGAATATGATTCAAATCACAATTGAGTCAAACTCAATTAAGAATTAAGTCCAAATTCTATTTGGACTAGAAAACCAAATTAAAACTAAATTCAATTAATTAGCAATATTTATAATTAAGTCCTTCTACAATTTACTAACTCTTAGCAAGTTCTTCATTTAACTTTTGTATTTAAGTTCAATCATCAATCAAATTGATAGTTAAGACCACTTGTAATTTGATAGAGTCCCAGTCCAGTGGAACTCTAGAGTTTCAGTCCAATGAAACTCTTTTCGATCAGTCAGAATCCCTTTTGTGTGTGACTTCATAGATTCTATTCTGTCTAATAGTGAGATATATTTTGATCTCCATCAAAATATCATCGAAACTCCTTTTAATGGATCATGAAATAATTTCAACTCATCAATCGAGAATTATAGACCATCAAAATAATTTTTGTTAGTTTCATAATCCACCAGTGATGCCTAGCAGCATACAGCAGCAATGTAGTAGAACAGAAAGATAAACCTCTAGGTGTAGTTACCGTATAATTTAGTTCTTCTATCGTAAGTTCTGATAAGATGGAGGTTATGAAAAACTCGTCAAACCCCATCATCTGTCATATACAAGATTGGTTTGACTCGAGTTCATTAATTTATAAATTTTCATGAAAACTCTTTTTCAGTATTCACAATTATTTTAACCAAAGACTTTCTGAACTTGATCTCATGAGTCGCATAGAACTTCTTCTTTTCTATTAAGATTGATAGATCGCATATAGGTGCACACCCTATTTCTATAATGAACCTACTGTAGCCAACATACACCTCAAGATTTCATATTGGTAGGAGACTAAGTTATGGTGTAGTCAAACTATAGCAACCTTATTGTGAACAGCCAAGGTACTACAGATCAAAGAACCACTCATACTACTACAACATTAAAAATGTCACTGACGAGTGAGTAGGTATCCAAGTGACTTCTCATATTGATCATGCTTGATATTTTTGTTCTTAATAAATACCTACACTCTCGCTCTAATATTCTCATACTATAAACTCGAGACTCATCTGCCTATAAGAAAGCGATTCGTATACTAACCTATCTAAATTGATCATCATCTCCGCGATGATCTTATAATAGAGAGCAGTTTATGAATTAACCACCAATGACACATGCCTCAAATTTTCAACTCTTGAGAATATATGTCATCATTTTATTAATTCATTAAATGATTCATAGACACATGCACTACATGAATGGTAATTAATATACTAATTAATTAGGTCAAGTATGAAATTATGTCTTAGAAAGAATTAATGTGTCTGCTCGATTGGCTTATAAGGCATACATCTAATAATTATAAAGTATAGGATATATGCAACAACAGAATTAAGAAGTAAATGAACCAATGCAAGAATTATAATGATACAAAACAAGTGTGTAAATCAAATAGAACAACTACACTATAAAGATAAAAAAATTTATAGTAGTTCGGTGCAACCCCGTACCTATGTCGACTTTCCAAGTTTCTCTTAGAAATTCTATTATAATTAGCCTGATTACAGTGTATTTATTTTATCCGGACTCACAATCAAATTCATTTGATTTTTTGGAATCACCAACCAAAATTTTTACACCGATTATTTTTCAATTTCACAATCAATCCAATTAGTTTTTCGGGCTCACCAACCAAAATTTTTACAAATCTAATTCTGGATTTGGATGGGCCTAACTTTAAGTTTCTTTTACCCTAAAAAAGCTTAAAAAGAAAAACCAAGAAAACAAGATATAAAAATTTCAGCATACTAAAACAGAAAAAATAAACTCTTTGCTCTTTTGGTGCTTCAACTTCTTTTCTTAATGCTTGAAAGGATGTATAAGATGATGGATATGATCACTCTTGAAAGACCACTGAATTCTGTATATAACTTTCCTCTCTTTTTCTCTTCTTAAAGATATTCAATAATGCTCTCACAAATTTAAATGTTTCACTCTTTAATCTCCTTTCTCTTGCTTTTCAAATGATTCTCTTGCTTTAATAGATTTGGAAATGGCTGGAGAATAAATTTTGGCCATTAGAAGGATCGTAGCAGCCGTTAGAGTTTTTTTTTAAAAAAAAGGTATTAAAAAAATATAGAAAACTAGCCATTAGTGTAGTCCCCATGTCATGAGTTGACTCACAGTCTTCATGAGTCGACTCGAGCTACGCATGAGTTGACTCGCATAATCCATAAGTTGGCTCTTGCAAAAATCCTGAAAATGCAGTTTTCTATCTTGATTGAAAGAGTCAACTCAAGCTTCATAGGAGTTGACTTGCAATCCATGCCAGTGACCTCCAATATGCAAGAGTTGACTTGTTGAAGCCATAAGTTGACTCAAAACCTTCTAACTTCATTCTTCTCATATTTTGGCCTCTCAAACTTGAATTTTTTGGCCCTAATGCTTACACATAATATTTGCTTCTTCATTTTCTTCATAATGAACCATCCAAGCTTGTGAAAACTTATTCTTTGAAGTATTTTGGCTGGGCATTTTTTTTAAAAAAAATTATGAATAAATTTTTTATTGTGAGCATCAAAGAAATCCTATACATTCACTCATGAAATACATGATTAGTATCATAATCACTCAAAATTTTATAATCATCAAAATCAAACTTAGGATCAACATATGGGAGCTCAAATGGCTCTAATCAAATGACAATTGACCTAGCCACCATTGATGGCCGCCAAGTGGTGGCCTGAGGATGGGTGCATCTGACTTTGCACAAATCCACGTCTTCAACGACCTAGATCAAAGGATCATAGAGATCAGGCATGTGGATTTATGATAAATGGTGAATTAAAATTGACCCATAGGTGCTATCACCGAGGTGCATTGATTGAAACTACTAGAATGGCCTTGGTCACAGAACTTCTACTCTCTTCGCCTGACCTCAACTCAAGCTCGGACTCAAGAGTGAGAGGCAAGTGTTGTGGGCCTTCACCCCAATCTTGATCAACTTGGTCCTTGATTTCGGCCAAGGTGTTCAAGGGTCGGCTATGACCGACCTAATGTAATCTGAGGAGCACGATCCTGGTTCACTAGATCGCCCCAATTTGGCATGTTGGCTATTTCAAGTGGGCAATCCTTGTCACATTGCAATAAGATCAGATAAAAAAATCTTAACTATTAAGATTCGATCACGACCCAGAATAGCAACTATTATCTAGCTCCATGTTGTAAACATGGAACGTGATCCCCGCTAGCGCGATCCATGTGTACTTTTCGAGAACAGTTAATGCTCCTAGCTTACATGATTCTTCCTCACCCCATATAAATAAGGAGGAAAGGAGGCCCAGATAAGTCCTCAAGAGCCTCAAAACATCATACTACCCTATTCTCTCTCGCTTTATTCTCCAATTCTCAGTTAACTTGAGTGTTAGAGAGTCTGCATTAAAAAAATCTTCTGGTCAAGAACTTATTTTATAGGTCTAGCTCCAACATTTGGGGGGTACCATCTCTATGAGCACCTCATCTCCTATTAAGGACCCTTCAACCTCCTCTCCTACCTAGGACTATTTCACCTTGATTTCTCCCGAAAAGATCAATCTGGCCTTATCAGCTTGAGACTTAGCAACACAAATCATTGTCACGTATTTATTTATCTTATTTTGTAATCTTTCCTCATCTTACTTTTTTAATCTTATGCTTTCATTGTACATCAAATACTTTACAAAGCGATTGCAACTAGCATCGCATCTTCCAAAATTTCATGTTTCCCTTCTATATGTACTTTCATGGGAAAATAAAATAACAGGACTTTTATCCATTGCTATCCTTTATCAGGACACCCTGTTCTTAGCTTCCGACTCCCCTTAAGCGCGCTATGTTTGCGTCCACATTGGCATAGAGCAAAAAAATGAACAAAATGTATATATTGCAAGAGGGAGCTTATGTGTGGTTAAGAGGGATGAAGTTTTTTTAATTTCTTCTAATGATGACAATGAATCATTATTTACAATAATTCTAGAAAAACTTTTTAATTCAATTGGACCCTGGGGCTAATCATACAGGCTAGACGTTATAGATGGATTTGTCATATATCCCTACTGAATTTTTAAATATTATATTTACTGATTTCCATGGATATTTTTTTATATTCTACATTGGTTTTATAAAATCTGGTTCTAAAAAAAAAAAAGAAAAAAAAAAGAAAGAAAAGAAAAGCACTTCTCCGATCCACATAGTACCGACGAGCCAATTCATCATTTAGCCATATCCATATGCCAATTCTAGCAAGTTGTCCTAATCCCCTCGTGCTATGTAGAAGAAATTATTTTTAACTAAATGGGCGGATAAAACGAAGTGTGAATTAGATAGTAATGCTTCTCATATTATGTTATTGTAAACTATATGTCACCTTCATCATCTGAAAGGTTCAAAATAACGTTCTTCAAGCAAAGAAAGAAGAAGAAAGGCCGGCTACATGATTGGTAAACATGGAATTGTTTTCCTCCCATCCAAAGTGTGGCCATTGCCCTTTTCCCATCCCATCACCTTTGTTTCACAGCTTCCTACGCTGTGAGCATCTTTAAAGAACGTAATTTTGCCTTCAGAAGGAACAATTATGATGTGAAAGTTACTTTACCCCTCTCGTGTCTAGAGAGATTCCACATTGAGTGAACCCATGGCTCGGACCATTTCCCTTAAAATGCTCCTTAGGTGTACCAAATTCTTTTCACTTTGTAATATTCTATTCTGTTATCATCATAAAAGATGCGGGCAGGAGGACCACCATGGCATTTACCTTACCAACGGCTCAATCTTTGAACAATCGTTGTTACGTTAAGTAACTCCAGAAAGATATCAAATTATAAGATTAATATTTAATTTCATGTGCATTGTCATGATCGAACATGGATCAGATGCTAGAATATTCATATTCATATTTATTTTATTTCAACGAATATAAATACGGATATGAATACAAATTGGATACTAAAAATATATATATGCAAATATGGATATAAGTTAAATAATAAAATTTTATAACCATAAAATCAAAGATTTTACTAAGTGAATGATAAATCAAATTAATATATAGTATATTAATATAATTATTTATTTTTTAAAAAAAATTATAATATCATATTAAAATAATAAGATTATAAATAAAATTAGATATTGAGATATAAATTGGATAATTATCCATCCATATTAGTATCCATTTTTCTTTAATTACTATGAATATGGATATATATATATATATATATTAATTGGATGCTTAAATTTTTATCGATATTTAGATAAATTCTGATATGAGGATAGATTCGAAGATATATTATCCTCCACTTTTTCATCCCTATATGATGACCATCCACGGTACATATACCACATTATATACAAATATTCTGTCAAATTTGGTTGGGTTACCTAATGTTTTAATTAGTGGTTTCACATGAAAAAAATGACTTAGACACTGCAGCAGGATGCGGTCATGAAGTTATAATACCAAGCTGTGCCGGGCAAAAAAAAAATTATGAAGGGGGAAGATTTGTTATATTTTCCTTACAATGAGACATACAAACTATACATGTGCATTCATGATTATATTTTTTTTTTTTCTTCTCCTTCAGTTCTTACTTAAACAAATTATAAACCTCATATGGTAGTAGTTTAGTTTTAAAAGTTTTTTTTTATTTTATTTTGCAACTTACATCCAACTCTTTGCCTGCGCTACATCTAATTCAAGCCACAAAAAGTTAAACTATTTGTGATAAACACCTTAGGTTAAGTTTCCATAAATAAATGAGGATGAAGATATTATTCTACACACTCGAGCAAGTTATTTTATATTCCATCCCTCTTCTTTTCTTCCCTCTTGTTTATCCCTCCTAGCCGAAAGAATGATCTCCCATTAGTTTGTGATCTTTATTAGGTGGATAATCTCCTTTCTTATCTTTTTTGGATTTGAAGCTGGGCTATTGATACAAGGTGAAACTTGAGTCACAGGCAAATGAGTGAACAATAGGTCAAATAACCGTTCGAAGCAAAACAATTCTAAAAATACGATACTACAATCACTACAAATTAAATTTCAACCCCAAACCACTTCCAAGATGTCTAGATCAATTAATTTTCTAATAGATTTTGAATTACCTCAACCGAAGATTGGATAAGAAAGATATGGCTACTTTGTTGAAAACCTAATATGTTAATGTATTGCTGATAAACTTTAACTTAATTGCGAAATTATCATTCCATAGTCTTGTTTGTTGGCAGCCCAGCCCTTTAATATATACTAGCAAGAGATCCATGCTATGCAGTGGTCCCATTAAAATATAAAGATAAAGAATCTAATGTTCTTGATTTTATAGTCCTAGTAAAGAACATAAAATATATAGTTTGACTAAAAAAACTTATAGAGAAGTCAATTTTTTCTAATTTTTTTCCTTGCTTGTGCTGATAATCAAAAAGTAGATGTTAGATTAGTATTTCAAAAAATATTGATACACCATGGGAAATTAAATGAAATAGTTATTTTCATAAAGGTAGATTAGTTAATCGATATTAGATTATCCAATGTGAAGTTTTTTCTTTGCTAGTGGTGGTATTATTGGTTCTATGTAAAAGAGAAGAAAAAAAAATTGTTATAGAATATAAAAATGCTATTAAATATTTGGTACAAAAGTTTACCATCTGAAGATATTTTTGGAGTAGTTTGCCAAAAGATTTTTGAATATATATATTTTTTAGAAGTAGTAATTGCTATTTCCTCCGAAATTTGTAACGAAGAAGATCCAGCTCCGGAAGCTTCATGCGAGCTTTCTATTAAAAGATCACCATCCAAAAAAAAATTTTATTATTAAAAAATTATGATTATTTACTTTAGATCAGAGATAATTTGAAAGATATAGATGTTATTAAAGATTTTTTAGATAATATTCAAAAGAACGAAATCTATTTGATTTTGAATTGATAGTAAGATTAAATGTCGATATACCAATTAACTATGGAGCCTATTTTTTAATATAATAAAATTGGTATCATCAGTGTGATCTTCGATTATTACATTCGATTTATATCTTTTAAATTTAGATATCAAAAAATTATATTTATTCAAAAAAATAAATTATCTAATTTTTTATAAAGCTTTAATATAACATCAAAGATACCATGGCACTAAAGATTGGTTATTCTTATTATATTGGTTGCACCATAAATTATTATCATATATTTTAATTATAGATCTGTAATTATAATATGCTTTGTCCCATCGGCCATAGGAGTTATCAATCATCTTAATTTTGCTCTACATGTAAATTTTACCCCTTGTTAAAAAAAGAAGAAAATTGCTATAGGAAAAATATATATATGAATTTAGTTTTAAATGATTTGTTTAAATTTTTTATTGTACTTGAGTGTTTTGCAGATACACTTTTAATAATTATTTGATTGTTTTGCTATTTGCTATAGCTTTATATACAAGATCGATGACCAGATCTTGTCTTTGCTCTGAAAATGTAATCATGGCTATTGTCCTATTAAGCTTGTACATTATGTTATGAATCTGTAAATTATATTATATATAGATTTTCATTTTTTTAGTATATAAAATAATATACCTATTTTGATATTCTTATATTTCAAGAATTTGTGCATCTATATAATATTTTGATGATGAAGAACCGGATAAACAAATTCTATCTACATATATAAAATATTGTTAATATTCTAGTATCATCATTTGAATTTTGCGGGAGTAAACATTTTTTAGAAAAATAACATACCTTCATATATTTTAATGATCATACTTGTTAAAATAATTATCATTGGACTTATATGTTCTATTATTTGAATAATATTTTTATTGAATTCTTTAGAAATTTTTTTTAAAAGTGTGTTTGGTACTTCCTGCATATTGCATCATTATCGATAGATAGTAGTTTTAACATATTTGAATATAGCAAGAAAGAAAAATATAAATTATTTATGTAGAGTATGGTGTTGAAGAAGTGTAAGTTTAAGTTTGTTACTCCAGATATCCTATTTCAATGTTTTTTTTTTTTATCATCTTTTCTCTTACATTCGTTTCTTCGAGACTTCCAAGAGCTGTAATATGTCCTACTACATTTGTGAAGAGTAAAAAAAGAGATAACCAATCAATGTAATCTTTTTTTCAATTATGATGTTCAGCAAAATTATGCTACTTTGTACCTATGAAATATATATATTATAATTTCTAGATGG
The DNA here is from genome assembly GCA_006176705.1 of Cocos nucifera. Taxonomy (NCBI): domain Eukaryota; kingdom Viridiplantae; phylum Streptophyta; class Magnoliopsida; order Arecales; family Arecaceae; genus Cocos; species Cocos nucifera. Next base: position 2,327,034 of record QRFJ01000017.1, read on the forward strand.
GAGTTTGTTGAATCCAACAAAATGAAATTTTTGAAGCAGTATAAAATCCGTATCACCATCAACTTCTTGTACATTGATTCATCTATTGAAGTAAATAATAATTGGTGGAAAGTAGCTCTAAAATTTCTTTTGTTCGGGGCAACATTAAATTTTTGGAAGAAGTAAATCTTTTCCTCTATAAGTAAATCCTTGAAATATAAAGCATCTTCCTTTCAATTAGATGCTTGAATCATATAGAGCTTTATGTAAAATAGAAATGCTGATGAACTTGGGAACATTATTCATTATATGAAAACATATTTAAAATTCAAAAACTTAACATACAACATTTTTATCAAGTAATATGCAATCAATACTCATCAACTGATTGTAAACATTTGAATTTGTTGAGTCCGACGTACGTGCAACTCTAGTTTTGATTCTCCAATTGCATTTTTCTAAAGTTAATTGTGATTGTACCTATTTTTTTTATTCTATCTTATTTAATGATATAGTTATATTCGATGCTTATACAGCTACATAGTTACATGAAGGAAAGAAATGATATAAACAACAAATACATGAAGGTAAATTCGACATAATTTCTACATAAACAATATTTCTTATAAATGTTTTTAGTGCACCATACTCATTTCTTATGAAAAGTTTAAAACCTTCATGCAGACTAATGAAAAAGCGACTAGTTTGGATAGATATAACCCATTGTTTTTCAATATTGATCCATGACTTTTGTTGATCGTCATTGCATAGCAGAAAATTTTCTTTTCCGAAAATAAATGGCTATTTTATTCCTGTCACTTGCATTATAATCCAAGGGATATAAACTTTTTCACTAATATGATTTTCAGTGATGATTATTACTTCAAGTACTATTGCTATTAATTTAATTGTTATAAGTCTGGTTCTATTATAAAGTTTGGCACTTTGGTTGATGTTCCTTAATAGCAAAACCGAAATGCCTATTTTCAATCTCAAATCATAATTTGGAATTTTATTGAATTTTAAGGAGTTCATAAATTTGACAGGATAGAGAATATTTCTTCCATAATCATATCAGCTGATGTTTTAAATACTATATCTATACTAAAAAAATCTATTCCTCAACTAACACCAATGAAAGTATATGCATGTTTACCTCTCAACTGTATTATTTATGGGTGTAATAATAGCTTGTTCCTTTAAATGCATAGGATCACTATAATTTTCTTCAAACTTTTTATAAACTTGGGAAGCAATACATTCTATAACATTTTCATTAGCTTTTATGATAAAAGTATATGGAATTTCTATTCAACTTGCTTCCTTTTCCTCTTCCCAAAATTTAAATGTTGGTATTTTTCTATCACTGACATTTAAATTCCATTCATTAAAGTTAATAAGAATTTTTCCGTATTCTTCATTAATATTAGTATTAAATAACCTCATGTTCTTTTTCAATATATAGATTTTGCAATATTTTCATAAGTATAATTGGCTTATTGATGCATTAATTATTTCAGCTCTTCCTCCGCTAACAATAATTGAAAGAATTTGTGTGAAATCTCCTCCAAGAAATACTATTTTACCTCCGAATGATTTTTTATCTATGTCTAAATTTTCTATTTATAAAATATCTTTCAAAGATTTATCAAGTACTTCAAAATAATTTCTATGATTCATTGGAGCTTCATCCCAAACTATTAAGCTTATAGATTTAATTAATGTTATAAATTGAGTTTTTTTTTCCACATGTAGAGTGGTCATCAATATGAATAAGAATTTTAAATTTCAAATGTACTATTCAATCATCTGAAAGTAATAAAGATGCAATTCTTGAAGATGCAATTATCATAACCAACTTTTCTTTAGAATGAATTTTTAAAATAATTAGTTGCCAAAAGATACATTTTTTCAATCCCTCTATGACCATATACAAAAAAAAAAAAAAAAAAAAAAGCACCGCCTTTGTCTTTTTGTACAGCATCCAAAGTCATAAATAGCTTTTTGTTCTTCATTCAACCCTCCAAATAATTTTGAATATTCTTCTTGTATTTCATATATATATCATAATCCAATTCTTCTTTCAATAATTTGCTATTAATTTCTTCTGCTATAACTCTATTAGGCATCGATAGATCGTAATCCGAAAGAGAGCAATAATTTTTTGTTCCATAATTTTTCTAATTCAACTAAAATATAATTTTTTCAATTAGAATTCTAGAATATACAAATTAGGTATTTTCAAAATATTCCTTATTCTGCAAAATACATCATCTCTAAAAAATTTCTAATGAACTTCTAATAGTTTATTTGGATCAACTATCTCATAATAAATGATTAGAGTGATAAAAAATTATCTTAATTCAGGCACTACTATCTAATAAGAAGCTTTGTCCAATGCTTCATGCCATTTTCTGTTATCATCCAATAATCCAAGCGGATTGAAAAGTTGGATGAACAATACCATTTATAGTCTTTATTTTATCATAATCTCTTAGTCCTTTGATAACATCCAAAGTATTCTCAAATAATATAACTCACTAGAGCTTGAATGTACATAAATAATTCTTCCGATTTGATTCTTCAATTTTCTTATGATCCATATTTTATCTTTAGAATTCCATACCTACTTTATTGGAAATTTAGCATATGTTAAGTCTCCCGCATCTTCATATATTTTATTGATTTCCATCCACTCTGTAAACATAGTTTTGTCTATATTTGTTTGACTAAGAATAGTTGTTAAATTTTGATTTTCTTGATAAGTCACAATGTACATAATCGGAAGATACAAAACTAATCGTTCAATTGTTAGTTCGCTAAAATATATATATAATTGAAATAATTTTTATATAGCTTTTTATATCAATAAATATCTACAGTCTAGATATATTTTTATTTCATCCGTTTATTCGTATCGCTGCTCTCTAGTGTTATTATCTACTATCACATTCTCTATAATTATAGCTCTTATTCTATCTATACCTTTATTAATGTATTTAAAAGATATTTAATAATTTTTGACTTATTGCACCATTTAATATTGATATGAGCTTGATAATAAAGCAACAAACTTAAATTATAGGGAACAACATATCTATTATAAAGCATAATGCCATGTTTCAGGATACGATATCCATTATTTCTTCTTTTATAGATGATACATCCAATTTCATCAATTGTTGTTTCTGACTGAAATTATTTAGAAAAATATTTGAAATAATGTCCTTTCAATATACATGGTGATTTTAGATTGTCAAGCCCACATGGTCCATGCATCATAAATTTTGTAACTATTTTATATCCAACTCAATCACTGCATCTATCAGATATTTCTAAAAAAATTATTGAATCTATATCTGAAGCTATTGGATATTTGTGTTCTAAATCCAGCCATTGTTGGATTTTAGGTAGTTTCATGCTTGTATTTTAAAACTTTTAAATTTTTTGATTTGTACTAAAAATAAAATTTAAATTAAAACTATTTTAATCTAACATGCATTAAATCTAATTTATAAACCCTAGGATCTATCATATGAACATGAAAACATCCGGTTTAAAATCTAATCAAGAAAAATAAATCAAATCGAAGATCTTATCTTCATACCTTAGCACAGGTCAATGATCTCCGCAGCTAATGATCGCAGTATGCTCCAAGATTCCTCGATTAGCTGTACATGCATCTGGCTTCTATGGATATCCATATGAGGCCTTCGAATTCGATCAAAGGCTCGTGACTTCACCAGGATGCTAATGTCCTTGCAGAAGCCACCTCCTAATGGTTGATATTGCTGATCTCCATCGTTTCTCTCAGACTCTCTCAGAGAAGGAGTAGAGGAGGAAGAAGAAAAGGAAGAGAAAGAATAGGGAGACTATCTTTCTATTTTTCTCTCTACCTAAAAAGCCATACCTGGATCTCAGATCCCATCCCATGGAACCCGCATGTCCATGCTCTAGATCCTGCATCCCGTGACCAAGCCTCATGGGTCTCATGTCCCCCATGTCTCTCATGCCCCACTTGAGATTTTTCATGCTAAAAATCCTCTTCCTACACCCACAATCTAATCAATTTAGGAGTCCACCAAGAGGATAAGAAGATAAAGGAGGAATCTTATAAGAATCCAAATCAATTCAAACTCCTTTGAATTTGATCTCATCCCAATCCATGGGAGGGGGAGGCATGAGAAGGGCTAGGGCATGGATTTCTCATGCAAAGAAGAGAGAGGCACATGAGAAATGGCATGGAGGTGCTTTGGGGCATGGGCAGGATATGGCATAAGGGAGAGAGAGAGTCCTAGTGATTTTGGAACTTCTCTTGGTGCTTGAGTCAAACTCAATTTAATCCCTAATCTAATTAGAAGTTAGCACATCCAAAGAGAGGAGGAATCCTAGTCCAACTAGGAACCTAATCTCTCTTGATTAGATTTCAATTCAATTAGAAATTAGGTCTAAATCCAAATCCTAATTAAATAAAGAATTGATCTCTCTTGCTATTGGGTTATCTCATAATCCAATTAGTCTTGATCTAATCAAATCCAAATCAAGTTAAATTAAATTTAATTTAATTAAACTTGATTCTAGCCTATTGTTCAATCAAATTGAGCCAATTAGCAATTCAATTACTAATTAATCATTTTATAATTCACTAACACTTAGTAAGTTTGATAATTATGAAAATTGCATTGGATTAACCATCAATCATATTAATAATTAGATCTCTCTATGATTTATAATCATAGATCAACTATCTAATCGAATAAAAATCTCTTTTGTGTATGACTCCTATTGACGCAGAAACTGGTTGTTGCCGGAGGTCGTGGTGGTTGAGGCTGGTGAGGTCGCCGTCGGAGACCTGCAAATGAAGTTCCATCCGAAGTCGATGGGGGGTGGCTCCGGCAGGACCCTCCGACGATCAAGTCCGTTCAAACCAACAGAAATGGAGTGCTCGAAAATGAGTTCTGGAGCTTGGAGGAGAAGAGGAGAGCTTAAAGATCAGAGAGATTAGCATATCTGGAGGGTCCCTTTTATAGCAGAGCTTGATGGTGATGGCTGCAGCCGCATGCTGATGGACCGCTCGAGGTTCGGGGGAGTCAGTCTCTCGGGGAGGTGCCGTATGCGGCGGGGTTGGTGGTGACAGCTGCAGCCGTATGCTGGTGGATCGTGGGCCTCATGAAGTTCGATACGGAAAGGAAGGCATTGTCAGGCGGTTGGTGACAGTCATACTGGCAAGTCGTGGGCTGCATGAGGCTGGTTACGAAGATAGTGGCATCATCAGTAGTGGTGGCCATACCGTCCAGTCTCGTTGTTCGTCCAGAGGAGTTCGGACTTATAGAAGATTTTGGTCGAAAAGAAAGCTTGGGAGCAGCTCGACCGTAGAGGAATTTGGAGGAGCTCGGCCAACCGAAGGAACGGCCGCTTGGAGAGTTCGATCGATGGACGACCGTCGAGGAGTCCGGGCGCTGGGGGATTCTATTAAGGCCCGACCGCTTGGAGTCCAAGGAGTTCGGGCGCTAGAAGTTTGAGGAGCTCGACCGCTAAGTAGTTCGGCCGACTTTAGGAGTTCGGCTAAGGCCCATCCGGAGGGCGTCTGAGAGGAGTCCAGCTCTCGAAGAACTCCGACCGAAGGAAAAGCTTGGAGGAGAGTTGGGCTCTCATAGGCGCCTGGCTGTAACGATGTGGAAAGAGTTCAGGTTCTTGCGGGGGTCTGACTGAAGCTCAGCGGTTGAGTTCGGCTAGAGCCCGGCTGCTAGGTCCAAGGAGCTCGATCGCTAAGTAGCTCAGAATGAGCTCGATCGCTAGAAGTTCGGATGACCGCTGAGGAGTTCGGCCGCTGAGAAGTCCGAAGAAGCTCGACCGACTGGGCAATTCGATCGACTGTAAGGGTTCGATTAAGATCCATCTGCTGGGCGTCCAAGAAGCTCGGCCGGCTGAAGGGACGGCCGCTTGAGGAGTTCGACCGAGGGACGACCGCTGAGGAGTTCGGCCAACTGCAGGAGTTCGGCTAAGGTCCGACTGTTGGAAGTCCAAGGAGCTCGACCGCTAAGTAGTTCGGCTGGCTGTAAGGGTTCGGCTAAGACCCGTCTGCTGAAGTTCTTCCATGGCTACTAATTGCATTAGGCTGAGCAATGGAACTAGACTTCGGCAGGGGCGGGGTTTATCCCCAACACTAGCCCCCCCACTTTCGAGTTTGAAACTCGAAGGAAGGGAGTGCAAAATAGGTGACTACCGAAGTCTTCTTCTGGGCTCCGTGCTGGTTCAGGTCTAAGCTCGAGGGAGATCACATCTTCAGCTAAAGTTGATGTTGAAGTTGAAGCCTGAGGGAGATCCCATCTTCAATCGAGGTTGAGGTAGGCCTCGTCTCCTGCAATCGAGATTGGAGGTTGAGCTCATCGGGGGCGATATTGTCTTCCACAGTCGAGGCTGCTTCGGAGGAGATCTCTCCTGTAGTCGAGGTCAATACGGGCGCTTGGGAGAGATCCGATATCTGGCCGAGATCGGTTCGGACGATCGGAAGAGATCTTATCTTCGATCGAGGTTGGCTCGATCTTCTATGGCTGGGGTCGATGCGGATGCTCGAAAGAGATCTTATCTCCTACAGTCGAGCTTTCCTCGGGGGAGATCTCATCTCCTGCAGTCGAGGTCGATGTTAAAGCTCTCCAATCGAGGTTGGCCCGGTCACTCGGGGGAGATCTTATCTCCTTTGGTCGAGGTTGATGCGGGCGCTCGCGTTAGGATGAGGTTGTTTCCGATCTTATCTCTGGCCGAGGTTGTCTCGACCGCTCGAGAGAGATCTTCTCAGGCCGAGGTTGACACGGTCACTTCGGAGGAGATCTTATCTCCTTTGGCCGAGGTTGATGCAGACGCTCGCGTTAGGACGAGGTTCTCCTCATGTTTCTAACTGGCTGTGGGGGTACATACGGATCGTCATCCGCGCCTCTCCCTCCATCTCGTTCTTTGTGAACGAGACCTTCGACTTTGCTCGCATTAGGACGAGGTTCTCCTCCTATTCCTAACAGGGCTGTGGGGGCACATTCGGACCGTCATCCATCTTCTCTCATCTCGTCTAAGGTGAACGAGACCTTCGACTTTGCTCGCGTTAGGACGAGGTTCTCCTCCTATTTCTAACGGACTGTGAGGGCACATACGGACCGTCGTCCGTGCCTCTCTCCCCATCTCGTCCTTTAATGGATGAGGCCTTTGACTTTGCTCGCATTAGGATGAGGTTCTCCTCCTATTCCTAACGGGCTGTGGGGGCATATTCGGACCGTCGTCCATCTCCTTCCATCTCGTCTAAGGTGAATGAGGCCTTCGACTTTGCTCGCGTTAGGACGAGGTTCTCCTCCTGTTCCTAACGGGCTGTGGGGGCACATACGGACCGTCGTCCTCGCCTCTCCCTCCCATCTCGTCCTTTGTGGATGAGGCCTTTGACTTTGCTCATGTTAGGATGAGGTTCTCTTCCTGTTCTAATGGGCTGTGGGGGCACATTCAGGACCGTCGTCCGTCTCCCCCCGTCTCATCTAAGGTGAACGAGGCCTTCGACTTTGCTCGCGTTAGGACGAGGTTCTCCTCCTGTTCCTAACGAGCTGTGGGGGCACATACGGACCGTCGTCCGCGCCTCTCCCCCCATCTCGTCCTTTGTGGACGAGGCCTTCGACTTTGCTCACGTTAGGACGAGGTTCTCCTCCTGTTCCTAACCGAGGTTGACTCGGTCGCTCGAGAGAGATCTTATCTCTAGTCGAGGTTTGTTGCTCGTATTAGGACGAGGTTCTCCTTCTATTTCTAACACGGCAATTATTGACTGCTCCTTCCCTGTCATTGCATAGTTTTCGCATCCAAAAATAATATTATCGAAAGAAAAGAATTTTATTGGAAGGAAGTTACTAGCAGCGCATCCCCAAATTTTGTGTTTCAAGGTCGTGGTAGCGTTGTTCCTCAGCATTTTTTTCGGCAATAAGTTTCGGGGTGGACGACCTCCTCATGCTGGCCTTCTCAATTTGGTGCAAGCTCTTGTCGCTGGGAGACGACGAATCGCTGATGCATGAAGCTCCTCCCAGGGGTAATGTGGATGACGCTGTAAGGTGGCCGACCTCCTTACGGTCTCTGACTATGGCAGTGCTGAGCTCCTTGCCGTCTCTGGCTATGGCAGCGCCCTTGATCGATCTTTTTCTGCTTCAGACTGGTGTCCGGAGGAATTTACCCAGCCGTCCCCTTTCTGACGAGCTCCTCAATTTCATCTCGGAGCTAGATGTATACCTCGGTGTCGTGGCCATGGTCATGATGGTAGAGGCGGTACTTGCTTCGATCGTGCGTATTTGGGGGAGACCGTAGTCCTCCTGGCCTTGGGAGCTCTTTCTTAACCTCCGTGAGAATTCAAGCTCGAGGGGCGTTGAGAAGGGCATAGTCGCAGAACCTTTCAGGAGGAGGACCTCTTCGCATCCTTCTATCGGGGCTTCCCTGGTGGCGAGCTCAAAAAGTTCGGTCCTTGCTTGCGCTGTAGAGGTCGTAAGCATGGAGTCTTCGCTTGCCCTGGGGCGGTCGCGAGCGCGGCCGAACTTCATCTCACCTCCTGTGAAATCTTTGCAGGGGGCTTCCTTAGTGACATACTCAAGCGGGGGTTCGGCCTCACTTGCGCCGAACTTCATTCCGATGACGAGCTTCGAGGTGGAGTTCGGCCTTACTTGCGCCGAACTTCATTTCGATGACGAGCTTCGAGGTGAAATTCGGCCTCACCTGCGTCGGACTTCATTCCACGGGAGAACTTCGTCCCATCCTCGCTTGCGTCAAACTTCATTCCGCTTTCCCACAAAACCCCCTGTGGACGGACTTTCTGCTTCTTTTAAGCTTGGCATTCCTCGTGCCGAACTGGAGAACTTTCTGCTTCTTTGTCCGAACTTTCTTGACGATGAGCTCGAGGGGGAGCTCAGCTTTCCTTACACCGAACTTCATTCTGCTTTCCCACGAGACCCTCCACGGGAGAACTTACTTAATGACAAGCTCGAGGGGGAGCTCGGCCTTCCTCACGTCGAACTTTATTCCGCTTTTTCGCTCGCACCGAACTTCATTCCGCTTTCCTGCGAAACCCTCCATGGGAGAACTTCATGCCCCTTTGTCGGAGCTTCCTCGATGACGAGCTTCGAGGTGGAGTTCGGCCTTGCTTATGCTGGAAAAGTCGTGGACGTGGCCGAACTTCATATGGAACCTTCTACGGAAGAACTTCACGTCCCTTTATTGGGCTTCCTTAGAGTCATGCTCGAGAGGGAGTTCGGCCTCGCTTGCGCCAAACTTCATTCCATCTCCTTGAGAAACCCTCTGCAGGAGAACTTCTGCTCTCCATTTCTCCTTCCTAAGGGCGATTAGTATGCCCAGATGCTCTTCCTTAAGGTTGATTCCTCACATCCTCATGGCGGGTTTACTGACAAAGTCTCCATCAGAGGTTGTCGCATGGCCTGCATCATCTCGACGGGGCCGCGAGTTCGACCAGCAGGTTGAACTGCTCTACGTCTGTGGTGGCTTCGGATGGAGCCTGGGCTGCCGAGGCTGCAATGAGAGCAGATGGACCTGGCGCGTAGGACACCGATCGTCGAGTCGAAGCTCTCTCCTGGAGGTATTTTCTCTTCAAAAAAGAACTCTAGTGAGGAAGAAGAGGGATCTCCGGAAAGAGAGAAATTATCGCCGAGCACTTCTTTAAGAATAAGGGAACCTCAGAGGTCTGGGGTCGCCCTCCTTCTAGCACCAATCTATTGACGCAGAAACTGGTCGTTGCCGGAGGTTGCGGTGGTCGAGGTCGGTGAGGTCGCCGTTGGGGACCTGCAAAATAAAGTTCCATCCGAAGTCGATGGGGGGTGGCTCCGGCAGGACCCTCCGATGATCAAATCAGTTCAGGCCAATAGGAATGGAGTGCTTGGGAATGAGTTTCGGAGCTTGGAGGAGAAGAGGAGAGCTTAGAGATCAAAGAGATTAGCATATTTGGAGGGTCTCTTTTATAGCAGAGCTTGATGGTGATGGCTGCAGCTGCGTGCTGGCGGGCCGCTCGAGGTTCGGTGGAGTCAGTCTCTTGGAGAGGTGCCGTATGCGGCGGGGTTGGTGGTGACAGCTGCAGCCGTATGCTGGCGGGTCGTGGGCCGCATGAAGTTCGATACGGAAAGAAAGGCATTGTCAGACGGTTGGTGACAGCCATACTGGCAAGTCGTGGGCCGCATGGGGCTGGTTACGGAGAGAGTGGCATCATCAGTAGTGGCGGCCATACCGTCCAGTCTCGTTGTTCGTCCAGAGGAGTTCGAACTTGTAGGAGAGTTCAGCCGAAGAGAAAGCTTGAGAGCAACTCGATCGTAGAGGAATTCGAAGAAGCTCAGTCGACCGAAGGGATGGCCGCTTGGGGAGTTCGATCGAGGGACAACCGTCGAGGAGTCCGGGCGCTGGGGGATTCTGTTAAGGCCCGGCCACTTGGAGTCCAAGGAGCTCGGGCGCTAGGAGTTCGAGGAGCTCGACCGCTAAGTAGTTCGGCCGACTTCAGAAGTTCAGCTAAGGCCCGTCCGGAGGGTGTCTGAGAGGAGTCCAGCTCTCGAAGAAGTTCGATCGAAGGAAAAGCTTGGAGGAGAGTTGGGAACTCGTAGGCGCCTGGTTGTAACGATGTGGAGAGAGTTCGGTTCTCACGGGGGTCTGACTGAAGCTCAGCGGTTGAGTTCGGCTAGAGTCCGGCTGCTAGGATCCAAGGAGCTCAGCCACTAAGTAGCTCGGAATGAGCTCGATCGCTAGAAGTTCGGACGACCGCTGAGGAGTTCGACCGCTGAGAAGTTCCGAAAAAGCTCAGTCGGCTGGACAGTTCGGTCGGCTGTAAGGGTTCGATTAAGACCCGTCTGCTGGGCGTCCAAGGAGCTCAGCCGACTAAAGAGACGACCGCTTGAGGAGTTCGATCGAGGGACGACCGCTGAGGAGTTCGACTAAGGCCCGACTGCTAGGAGTCCAAGGAGCTCGGCCGCTAAGTAGTTCGATCGGCTGTAAGGATTTGGCTAAGACCTATCTGCTGAAGTTCTTCCATGGCTACTGGTCGCATTAGGCTGAGCATCGAACTAGACTTCGGCAGGAGCGGGGTTTATCCCCAATAACTCCATAGGTTCTATTCTATCTGATAGTGAGATATATTATAATTTCTATTATAACATCATCGAAACTTCTTTCGATGGATTGGAATAATTCTAACTCTATCCATCAAAGATCATCGATCATCAAGATGATGCTCGATAAGTCTCACAATCTACCAGTGATACCTAATAATATGTAGTAGCAATCTAATAGAATAGAATATTGAACCTTTAGGTGCAATTATCTTATGATTTGATCCTTCTATCGTGAGTCCCGATAACACGAAGGTCATGGATAACTCGTTAAACTTCATCACTTGTTATATATAATATTCAATTGACTCGAGTTTATAAGTGAAACTCTATGTAAACTCTTTTCCATCTTCACTCATGGTCTTCTAAACTCAATCTTATGAATAACATAGGACTACTCCTTATCTATCAAAATCGATAGATCCTATCTAGGTGCACATCCTACTCTTATAATAAATCTACTACAGCCAACATACACTACAAGAATCTAAATAGCTAGAAGATCATATTTATGTATAGTCAAAATACAGCAATCTCATTATGAGCAGCCGAAGCACTACAGGTCAAAGACTACTCACACCACTATAACATCGAGTATATTATTGATGAGTGGATAAATATCCATGTAACTACCCATATTTATCACGCTCCATACTATTATTCTATAACAATCACTTATATTATCTTTCAATATCCCCATACTATACACTCGAACTCATCTATCTAGAGAAAAGTGATCTGTACACCAATCTTATCAGATCAATCACCATCCTCATGATGATCCATCGATCAAAAGTATTTGAGAGTTAATCACCAATGGCAGATGCTTCAAATTCTCAACTTTTGAGAATATGTATCGTCATCCTATTAATTCCTTCGATGATTCATGGACACATGACTCAACATGAATAAAAAATTAATTCTATTTAATTTATTAAATTATAAAACTATACCATTAAAATGGTTATATATGTCGGCCCACTTGGCTTCTACGGCATACATCTAACAACTATAATAGGATATGAACATGTGGGAGATCTTATTTTTGAAACTCTATTGTATACAAAATTAAAAAAAATTATGTTAAAAATTTAATTATAAATAAATATTATTCTTTTTATTATAATAAATAACAACACACCTACAATTGATTTTCCAAAATGATGCTTTTTTTGTAATATCTAATATCAACTCTTCTAATTTTATTTTAAAAACTCTACTGTATCATATTTATATTCAAATTTTTTATCAGAATGGATATCCAAAGCTCCTTAAATTCAGGACCATTGTGCATTACAAGTAAATATAATGAAGAGATCAGGATGTTCATAATATCTACAAATAGCCATTACTTTTTGATAATTTTTAATCATATATCTCAGAGTTTTGGTAAAACTTGATGATCATATGATTCTTTTTTCAATTGCATTTCTATCAATATCTCTTCTTACAACTGTATCTTTAATACCTCTATAAATTTTTGATTTTAAATCTTTTTAATTTTTTCTAATATAAGCTAATCTTTCTTCTTCAATAAATGAGAAAGCATCTATAATATATTGCTAAAATAATCTATCTTTTCTTTTAATGTTCTTCCTTCATTCATTCTTTACTGTAATCTGAAGCATAAAATTCTTTCATTGTTATATATTATCTTGTAGTTAAATATTTATGAGGATAATCTCTATATTTTATATCTATTTTGTAACTATTTTCATCAAATAAAAATATAATTAGATATTGTATAGACATGAAGCTAGCTAGGGTGCAGATCATTGATTTATTTCAATCCTTCTGTCTTATGCTCAACAATAATATCACGATGATGGTCAATTTGTCCAAGATTACTAACTACTAAACCTACTATTTTGGAACATAATAGAGTACAGTATTATGTAGTCTCTCCCCTACATCTTCCTATCAATCTTAGCTATATCGGTGAAAAATCTGATTCTTTAACACCATCTCTAGCTATTATAAAAGCTCTGACAATTTTATTTTCTTAGTCAAACATATTTATTAATCCTTCCACTATCTTGTGGTCAATAGTAGATGCATCATTAGTAAAACCTAGCACTCTAGTTCTGTTGTTCACTTCATTTTCTATATCACACACACACACATATATATATATGTATGTATGTATGTATGTATATGTATGTATTTATAGCTATGCAAACTTTGGTTTCTCTTCATCAACTGGAAGCAATAATTCTATTCTATGATGGTTTTGACTATTGATCTAGAAAATGTATGTTCACTTCCTCCCTCATTAAGAGTTGAATGAGAAATTATGTGTATTTCTTCTTTTTTTTGCCAATACCTCCTGAACAATTTTTAAAACCTGCTATTTTTCTAGCTCTTCTTTCAGCAATAAAGTTTATTCTTATTATTCTATTTTATCTAAATATTTGTGAAGATTCTATTATACTTTCTAACTAAGAAAATATATAGTATATGTAGAAAAAATAATTAGAATCTACAATAATTAAATACTATAATAATAATAAATACTAATGTAGAAAGAAATACGTATAAAGAAAGTTCCAAAATTAATAAATAACTATGGGTAACATAAATATATAACCATATATTTTGTTAGTACCTAAAATAGAAGAGCATACAGGATGTTGTAGGTTCGATTCATAAAATAATTAACAAAAATTTTAATAATCAATGTTGGGGATAAATCCCGCTCTCGTCGAAGTCTAGCTCGACGCTCAGCCTAATGCAACCTGTAGCCGTGGAAGAGCTTCGACGGACGGGTCTCAGCCGAACTCCTACAGCCGGCTGAACTACTTAGCGCCCGAGCTCCTTAGACTCCAAGCAGCCGGGCTTCGACCGAGCCTCCGACGGCCGAGCTTCTTCCAACCCGTTCAGCTGCCGAGCTTTTTCGGACTCTCCTTGTCAGGACCAAACCTCTCCAACCGATCGAACTGCCTAGCGGTCCGATCTCCTCGAACTCCACAGCGGCTGAGCCTCAGTCGAAGTCCAACAGCCGGCCGAGCTTTCCAAACGGCCGAGCTTCGGATTTCCCAGCGGTCGAACTTTTCAGCTGACGAGCCTCAACCGAAGTCCAACATTCGGCCGAACTCTCCAACGGTCGAGCTTCGGAGTCTCATCGATCGAACTCCTCAGCAGACGAGCCTTAGCTGCGTACCTCCAGCCAGACGCCTATGGGAGCCGAACTACCTCCAAGCTTCGTCTTTAGAAGCCCGAACTCCTCCGAAATGGGCGCACGACGAAGGCCTTCAACCCTTCATTCGGCTGGCTCTGCCATCACCATCAGTCCACCCTAAGCTCTACAGCCATCACCATCAGTCCACCGCGAGTGATAGCGATCCGCTATGAGGCAGCGATGGCTGTCACCATCAACCCATCGCACATGGCACCTTTTCGTGAGACTGGCTCCGTCGAACCTCGAGCGGCCCGCCCGCCAGCACGCGGCTGCAGCCGTCACCATCAAGCTTCGCTATAAAAAGGATCCCTCCAGATACGCTAACTCTAATCTCTCTGATCTCTAAGCTCTCCTTTTCTTCTCTAAGCTTCGGAACTCATTTTCGAGCACTCCATTCCTATTAGCCAGAGCTGACTTGAGCGTCGGAGGGTCCTACCGGAGCCACCCCCCACCAACTCCGAACGGAACTCTATTCTGCAGGTCCCTGACGGCGACCTCAGCAGTCTCGACTCCAGCGACCTCCGACGACGATCAGTTTCTGCACCAACAAAATGGCACTAGAAGGAGGGCCTGAACCTTCGAGGTTTTCTTATTCTTAAAGGAGTGCTCGGCGACTCTTCCCTTCCCTCTCCGGAGATCTTCCTTTTCTCTTCCGAAGAGAAAATGCCTCCAGGAGAGCTTCGACTCGACGATCGACGTCCTGCACGCCGGGTACATCTGCTTCCATTGCAGTCCCGGCGACCCAGGCTCCATCCGAAGCCACCGTAGATGTAGAGCAGTTCAACCTACTGGTCGGATTAGCGGCCCCGCCGAGATGATGCAGGCCGTGCGACAACCTTTGGCGAAGACTTTGTCAGTGAACTCGCCATGAGGATGCGAGGAACCGATCTTGAGGAAGAGCATTTGGGCATACCGATCACCCTTAGGAAGAAGAAACGGAGAGCAGAAGATCTCCCACAGAAGGTCGAAATGAAGTTCGGCACAAGTGAGGCCGAACTCTGCCTCGAAGCTCATCAGCGGAATGAAGTTCGGTGCAAGCAAGGCCGAACTCCACCTCGAGCTCGCCACCAAGGAAACCACTGCAAAGATTTCATAGGAGGTGAGATGAAGTTCGGCCGTGCTCACGACCACCCGAGGGCAACCGAGGCCGAACTCCGTACGACTCCAAGGAGGTCCGGACGAAGAGGCATGAAGTTCTCCCGCGGAAGATTTCGTGGAAAAATAGAATGAAGTTCGGCGCAGGCAAGGCCGAAATCCCCCTCATAAAGTTTTCCTGTAGGTTCTGCGACTACGCCCCCTCAATGCTCCTCGAACTCAATTTCTCATGGAAGTTAAGAGCCAACTGTCAAGACCAGAAGGGTTATGGTCTCCCCCAAACAAATGCGATCAAAGCAAGTACTGCGTCTACCATCGCGACCACAGCCACGACACCGAGGAATGCATCCAGCTGTCAGACGAAATTGAGGAGCTCGTCAGGAAGGAGCGGCTGGGTAAATTCCTTCGACGGAAGAAGATCGGCTAAGGACACAGCCGTAACCACAAACTATAAGGTCAGTCGCCTCACGGCGTCATCAACGCCACCTCGAGGGGGAGCTTGGTACATCGGCGATTCGTCGTCTCCCAGCGATAAAGCAAAAGCATGCTCCAAATTAAGGAGGCCAGTATGGGATAGAAGAGGTCGTCTAGACGGAACTTGCTGCCCGAGGAAACTCAGAGGAACAACGCCCGACGACTCTAAAATGGGGATGTGCTGTCCGTAACTTTCCTTTGGTAAAATTCTTCCCTTCCGATAATGTTGTTTCTAGATGCAAAATCTGTGCGATGACAGCAAAGGAGCGGAGATAAGATCTCCCCGAGTGCGCACTTCGACCTCGGCTGTAGAAAATAAGATCTCCCCCGAGGAAAGCTCGGCCGTAGGAGATAAGATCTCCTCCGAGCGCGCACTTCGATCCTCGGCTGCAGGAGATAAGATCTCCCCCGAGGAAGGCTTAGCTGCAGGAGATAAGATCTCCTCCCGAGCGTGTACTTCGACCTCGGCTGCAGGAGATAAGATCTCCCCCGAGGAAGGCTCGACTGTAGGAGATAAGATCTCTCCCGAGTGCGCACTTCGACCTCGGCTGCAGGAGATAAGATCTCCCCCGAGGAAGGCTCGACTGCAGGAGATAAGACTCCCTAAGATCTCCCCCGAGAAAAGGCTCGGCTGCAGGAGATAAGATCTCCCCCGAGCGCGCACTTCGACCTCGGCTGCAGGAGATAAGATCTCCTCCGAGGAAAGCTCGGCTGCAGGAGATAAGATCTCTTCCGAGCGCACACTTCGAACCTCGGCTGCAAGAGATAAGATCTCCCCCAAGGAAGGCTCGGCTGCAGGAGATAAGATCTCTGAAAGGGACACGATGCTGTCGTTAAGACACCGTGTTTATCAATTTAAATCCGACTCTTTACTTTTTAAACTAACTAAAAATTATGAAGAAAGTGGTGAGTCAGGTCGAATCCACAGAGAGACAATGATTTATTTCTAAAATCTTTGATTCTTTTTTTTTTTCAAGAAAAGAAAGCAAGGATTTTTTTTTAAAAAATTAAAGTCAAAAAATAGATCTATAAATAAAAATAGAATTTAAATTATGTAAAAAATAAATTTGATACTAAGATCTACTATTTAGATCTTAGCAACTACTTATAGTAAAATTAAAAAGTAATAAAGAATAAATAATTTAAAGAGCTAGAATTGAAAAGAATAATGAAACTTTCTTTATCAAATTTAAAACTAAGATGCATAATTTAAATATAAGAAATTAAAAAAAATTCAGAATTTTAATACAAGAAATTAAAGAAAAAAGACTAGATGAAGATCGCAGATCGGCGTAGGCATGAAGATGGCGTAGAAGACCGGCTCTTCTTCTCAGCAGCACCGCAGCTTTGAAGCAACCTTTAATCCAGAGCTTTGACTTTCACCCTATACCTTAGCTTCCCTTTCCAACCCTCTCCCCTTCTTAGAGGCTTAAGATCCTTTTTATAGAGCTAGAAGATGGCTAGGATATTTTATTTCTAAAAGGCAATATGGGACTACTAGCTTTCTTTGTAATCGTCAAAAGATAAAGAAATTTGAATAAAATTTGAATTTTAAAATAAAAACAACTCTGATATGACTCTAGGTAAATCTGGTAAAATCTGGCCATTCGAATAGGAATCGAACGGTCCAAAAATCATCAAAATCGGATGCCTATCAGCCCAGATCAGCTCGAATTAAATTCTGATCCGTTCGATCATCGCTTGATCGAGGAAATCTGGCCGCAAATCGGACTTCGGGAGTCCTTGATCACCGTCGGGAGCGTTCTGGACCATCGGATCGAAGCTCTTGGAATTTCAGGCGCATCAGATCCATTTGATGGTGATCCGAGTGAAATTGGAATCAAGCCTGAAAATTACCACTGCTGACCGTTCGATCTTAACCGCAATCAACCGCAACCGTCCGATCGCGCAATTACTGTTCCCATGGACCGCGTAGACCGGCCGCACCGCACACCGCAATCAATCCAGCACTCTCTGTCGTCGAGTGAAAATGACCAGAAATTGCCCTGTGAGCTGCGATAAAATTTCTGTAGGACCCTTAAGGGTCTAGGTCCACCACGTGGCAATCTCTGATTCGTCGGACTTTCTGCTGAGCTGGCGGTCCACGCCTGGATCATAGGACCGGCTGATGGCTTCAACGACTGAGTCGGCTTTGATGGCTCGGCTTGGCTTGGTGGCTCGGCTTACGGAGCCGGCTGAGCCATTTTCTTTTTTTTATTTAATTTTTATTTATTTTATAATTTTTTAAAAAATTCATATCTTTTCCATTTTAACTCCGTTTTACTTGAAATTTATTTCGTTGTGATCAGAAAAATGAGCTCTTTCTTTTGATATTAAAATTTTATTTTTTAATTTTTATTTATTTTTTATTATTTTTTAATTACTTTTTTAATTAATAAAAATATAAATTTTTTTAAAAATTATATTTAAATTGATTGATAATTCTTAAAAATTAATATAAATTAATTAATAAATTAATACTTTTATTGATGAATTTACGATGCTTATCAATCTCCCCCGAGGAAGGCTCGGCTGCAGGAGATTAGATATCCTCCGAGCGCGCACTTCGACCTCGGCTGCAGGAGATAAGATCTCTCTCGAGGAAAGCTCGACCGTAGGAGATAAGATCTCCCCCGAGCGCGTACTTCGACCTCGGCTGCAGGAGATAAGATCTCCCCCAAGGAAAGGAGATAAGATCTCCCTCGAGGAAGGCTCGGCTGCAGGAGATAAGATCTCCCCCGAGGAAAGCTCGACCGTAGGAGATAAGATCTCCCTCGAGCGCGCACTTCGACCTCGACTGCAGGAGATAAGATCTCCCCCGAAGAAGGCTCGGCTGCAGGAGATAAGATCTCCTCCGAACGCGCACTTCGACCTCGACTGCAGGAGATAAGATCTCCCTCGAGGAAAGCTCGGCTGCAGGAGATAAGATCTCCCCCGACTTCGGCTGCAGGAGATAAGATCTTCCGAGCTCGAGGATAAAATCTTCCCGAGGAGAGCTCGACCGCAGGAGATGAGATCTCCCCCGGGTGCCCGATACAACCTCGGCTAGGGAAAGCAACCGTGTCAACCTCGGCTGGAGAGCTTCAACTACCACCTACCACCTCGATCAGAGATAAAATCGAAGACAGCCTCGCCCTGAGATCAGATCTCTCCCAAGCGCCCGCATCAACCTCAGCGGTAGGAGACAATGTCGCCCCCGAGGAGCGCAACCTCCGGCTTTGATCGCAGCGAACGAAGCCCCCCTCAAGCTCGGCTGGAGATGGGATCCTCCCCGGGCTTCAACTTCGATATCAACTTCAGCTGGAGGCGAGATCCCCTCGAGTTTCGACCTAGACCAGCACAGAGCTCGGAGGAAGACTTCGGCAGTCGCCTTTCCTGCACTCCCTTCCTTCGATTTTCGAACTCGGGAGTGGGGGGCTAGTGTTGGGGATAAATCCCGCTCCCGCCGAAGTCTAGCTCGACACTCAGCCTAATGCAATCTGTAGCCACGGAAGAGCTTCGACGGACGGATCTCAGCCGAACTCCTACAGCCGGCCGAACTACTTAGCGCCCGAGCTCCTTGGACTCCAAGCAACCGGGCTTTGGCCGAGCCTCCGATGGCCGAGCTTCTTCCAACCCGTTCAGCTGTCGAGCTTCTTCGGACTCCCCTCGTCAGGACCAAACCTCTCCAGTCAGCCGAACTGCCTAGCGGTCGAGCTCCTCGAACTCCATAGTGGCCGAGCCTCAGTCGAAGTCCAACAGCCGGCCAAACTCTCCAAACGACCGAGCTTCGGATTCCCAGCGGCCGAACTTTTCAGCTGACGAGCCTCAGTCGAAGTCCAACATTCGGCCGAACTCTCCAACGGCCGAGCTTCGGAGTCCCAGCGGACGAGCCTTAGCTGCGTACCTCCAGCCAGACGCCTATGGGAGCCGAACTACCTCCAAGCTTCGTCTTCAGAAGCCCGAACTCCTCCGAAATGGGCGCACGACGAAGGCCTTCAACCCTTCATTCGGCTGGCTCTGCCATCACCATCAGTCCGTCCCAAGCTCTACAGCCATCACCATCAGTCCACCGCGAGTGATAGCGACCCGCTATGAGGCAGCGATGGCTGTCACCATCAACCCGTCGCACACGGCACCTTCCCATGAGACTGGCTCCGCCGAACCTCGAGCGGCCCGCCCGCCAGCACGTGAGACTGGCTCCGCCGAACCTCGAGCGGCCCGCCCGCCAACACGCGGCTGCAGCCGTCACCATCAAGCTCCGCTATAAAAAGAACCCCTCCAGATACGCTAACTCTAATCTCTCTGATCTCTAAGCTTTCCTTTTCTTCTCTAAGCTCCGAAACTCATTCTCGAGCACTCCATTCCTGTTGGCCAGAGCTGACTTGAGCGTCGGAGGGTCCTACCGGAGCCACCCCCCACCGGCTTCGGACGGGACTCTGTTTTGCAGGTCCCCGACGGCGACCTCAGCGGCCTCGACTCCAGCGACCTCCGACGACGACCAGTTTCTGCACCAACAATCAATATTAATATATATTCAATCATAGATATATAGAATAAATGGATATTAAAAATATCTAAAAGATATTAATATATATTCTATCAATATATGGAATAGAAGAACATGCAAAATGATGCAAGTTCAAATTATGGAATAATCCAACCGAATATTATTAAATACATTACTAATTTTATTTCCATCACATTTTTTTTTAAAAATATATTGCAATTATTACTAATATAGTATTAAGGAAATAGAAAAATTGAACTAATATACATAATAATATGTTTACCAAAAAGAAAAATATACTTTATATTATATTTCATCTTTCAGTTTACGTCATCGTGTAACTATATCATTACATATTATTATACCCAAAAAGGTGTATTATAATATTATAAACATAGAGGAACAAAAATTGAAAAATGGATGAGTACACCAATAACCCCAGCAATGCCCCCTAAATCAAATTTTCTTTAGCAGACGACTCGGCATCCAAACGATGCATTCTCCTATACTTAACAACTTCCTACAATGCATCATGTTCAGATTGAAGTCACCTTTATCTCTCCATGGCCAGATTGTAATCTCACTATAGGCTCCTATGCTAAACCTTCTAGTTATCATGAGCTGCATTGACAATTTCATACAGATATTTATATTGTTCTTTGTCCAGATAGTTGACATCCTCAATTTCAAAATTGAAATGATTCTTCAACTTAGTTATGGTAAACTCGGCCATCATTTCTTCAGACTCAATCTATATACGTCCTATTCATCCCTATATTCTAGTGTACTCAAAAGGCTCTTCATCCGATTCTTGACCTTTAAGCCTTCGCTCAAAGATAATGTCCACATAAGCCTTCAGAAAATTATCACCTCATAATCCTAAGCCGTATATATATGACAGGCATAAGACCTAATTTTGTAGTGATTTCTTGAAGTAAAACTTTTGAAAATTTTTTTATTAAATTCTTATTTGCAATTACAACAAATGATGAAATTAGTAATTTGAAAAAAAAAAATTTTGAGGTAATTGAAATTACATTGTGTATGCTAACAAAAGTAAATACAAAATCTTTTGGATATTTTTATATAGTAATTATATTTATAAATTATAAATGCACTCAGGGAAAAATCCTTTTAATTTATGTACCCCAATTTGAATACATAATTAGAGAAAAAAATAATATTTAAACAATAAATGTAAGAACTATATTTTCTTCACTTTAGAATAATTTTATTTTATTTTTTTGGAAAGAAAGGAAAAAATGTAGGAATCATTTTCCAATAAAGCTAATCAGGTGAAAGACCTATTTATAAACAAATTTTTGATAGAAGAAAAGTATAAAAAAATATTTACTTTGCAGATATTATCATAAATTTATATTCATTAAAAAGTGAAGCAAATGACAATTCTATGTCTCTCATGGGGAAATAAAAAAGTTAAATAAAATAACATCAAAATATTTTTTTTGGTCAAAAAAAATTGATGGCAGACCTATAAAATTGTTAGAAAATATGGTGAGAAATCTTATAAAACACTGCATATATATTTTGTTTGAAATATGAATGAAGGAATAAAATAAAAGAAAAAAAAGATAATGGTTCACTTATAGAAAAATTATGAGAACACTTCTATTGAAACACCATAAACGGGCATTCTGTGCTAGTGACCCTATAAAAATTATACGCGCCTCATTGGTTTAAAATCAATTTTTCTATATAATTTTTATGGGGACAGGTACATAACTTTTTGATTTTTTTTCTTTTTTATGTGCCATGGCCACGTAAAAGACTTATATAACATTGATTTTAAAAAACTCTTAGATCTAGCCCTTTCCCATTTACCCCACCGCAACTGCTTCCATAATCTCCTTCTCCGCTTCTATTCTTTCCTGGCCACCACCCACTACCATTATTTCTAGTTTCCTCGATCTTTCCCCAGTTGATTAAAGCCTCTCTCTATCTCCTTTTCTTTCCACTGCCAGTTACTTGGTGGAGGAGAATATTGGTCAAGATGATTTACCCCACCATTTCTGCTTCCCCAACTTCGTCCTCTACTTATGCTATCCCCCAACCACCATCTACTCCCACTATTTTTGATTCCATCGGCATTTTTTCGATTGTCATCCTTTCCATTATCAGTTACATTGCTAGGGAGGATAACTGATACGGTGCTGGACCAGATATATCGATTTCTTTTTTTGCTTATTTATTTTCTCTTCAAAGGCAACACATTAGAGGATGCCGTTCCTAAGGCCAGTAATTTTGCTTCCCTCTGATGAGTCCCGAGACTGATCTATACTCCAATGCTTGTACTCTCATCTCCGACCAAACCCAGGTAAATTTTCTCTCCACTATCAATTATTTCTAAACTTCTCCATATTTCATCACTTATCTTTTTCTTTAATCTACATCTTCATTCCAATTCAAACTTTATTTTTCTCCTCATCTTTTCCATGATTTATTTTTATTTATTTTTTTTTTCTATCATCTTTTCCAATCCTACCTTCTCTGCAACCCTATCCCCCATCCTAACTCTAATTCGAGTCTTAACCCTAACCCTAACCCAAAATATTACCCTCACCCTAAGCCTAACTAGACTCTAATCCTAACCCTAACAGTCTCTTAACCTTAACTAAACCCCTAACCCTAACCCTTACCAAAATCATAACTGAAACCCTAACTCTAACCCTAATCAAAACCTCTAACCTTAACCCTCATCCAACCCAACCTAGCCCTTACCTTAACCCAAGTTTTGATCCTACCCTAGACTCAACCCTAGTCTGTTCCCCAATCCTAAACCCTACACCTGATCCAAACTGGATCATGACTATAACCGAACCAACCTGGGCTCAATGACCCATTAACCTAATTACTCATGACTTGGGTACTATACCCGTTAACCCAAAAACCTGATTTTAGTGATAGTAGATCCATAAATCCATTAATCCAATCATCCATAATCCGGTTATTGCACCCAATAACCTGACTCTAATAATAGTAGATCCGTAAACCCATACACCTGATAGCCCAGATTATCTTTTTCCTACCTATTAACCCGTTCGGTTCTTTCTATTCGTGTTTAACCCCTTCCTTCTGTTCACTGACCCCCCCCCCCAACCCACATGCATCTCTTCTTTCTCTTTTTTGGAAGGCTGCTAAACTTGAGCAAGAACTGTGCCATAATTTTTTTTTAAAAGAACAATGGGGATGGCTACCAAACCATGGTAGCAATCCTTTATCATTTTCTTCCCTCATATGATGTTAGTAAATATAGGAGTAGAAGGCTATCAAAACCCACACAGTAATCCTTCTCTACTTTTGATAAAAAATAAAATATTATTTGTTTCTCACATATTTGATGAATTAACGGCTTTACACAAACTGATGAGGAAATAAAAATATTTAGTAAATGAATAAATATATCAAAAAAATTTTAAGAAAATATTCAGGACTCACCTTTTCTGGCCAACTTTTCTTAGTTCCTTCTCTACCGAATGCTCAGCAGACCACTCTTTGCTGATCCCTTAAATCCTCAAAAAAATTGATAGAACACCAAAAAAAACAACAATCAAGAAAAGGAGAAAAAACAAGTAGTAACTAAGAATACTATCTACCTCACCTTTCTTGATTTAGTCCTCCTAACACCAATGTTTTCCATCTTTGAATCATTCTTTGAAACTTCCTACATATATATAACATGATCCAACAAAAGCATGCTATAAGACAACCCATTTCTACTATATGTGTTCTCCATTTATAGAAACCTTCTCCCCCCATTTAAAGCCTATGAGATTTCTTTTCTCTAACCCTCTATCCTTTAATTAAGAGGTAAGGCATGGTTATGTTATGTCCCTTTTAAATCTACGTGGTCTTATTTTTTCCTCCATTTCTTTTCCCTCATAGGTAAGGTATGGACTCCTATGTGGATACTAATTCAACTGTATGTAAAGCATAACACTGATTTACTGGAAAAGAGCATGTGCTGAGATGCAAAATGGTATGTGCTTTTTTTCTTTTTCCCCCCTCCTATAGCATCGATTATTATATACTTAATACTCTCTCACAAGTTTTCTCTTTGACTTTCTATGCCTGTGGATATTTTTTTTCTTCCTCTCCTACTGACTTTTTTGCTAGCCTCTTTGCAATCTATAACACATGATGAACGAGAGGCTCAGAACCTAGAATGTCGGCATGTGTCCCCTCTAAAAAAGTGATACATTGCTCAAGGGAAGTTCTGAACTTTTCTTTCTTATATTGTAAAGATTATATCTCATTTATCTGGTTGAGCTTTCTATAAACAAAATAGAAATAATTTTTGTGTGGTGGCTTCCTCCAACCTAGAATCCTCTATGGTGCATCTTTTGCACAACAGAGAGCAAAGATCATCGTCATATCACCTATCCTAGAAATAGGAGGCTCTCACAAAATTTCTATCCCATATGTTTGGTAAGTATCCTATGCTTAGGATAAAACAATAAGCTTTGTATATTTTGGCACTATAATGAAAGAATTTTAAAATAAGAAAAAGAAATAGGCATGCATACTTATGTTTATATATTTAGGTTCTAATTAATACAATATTTGGTTTAACAGTAGTATATCAACTTTCGAGCAAATTGAATGATATTAATGCATGAATAAGCATCCACAACACATCTCATGGGGGATGTGGCTTAGAGGATTTATATGATAGGTACAATTATGTGTATTGCAATAGGAATAGCACAATCAAATGCATTATGATAAGAAAAAGAGCTAGCAAAATGATTGATTACCTAGCACCAATTTCTTGGAGACATACAAAACTTATTTTTGTGGTATAATCTTATTTAATTATCTTATTGATATTACAAATAACAAAACCTCCTTAGTTAATTGGATCAAATAGTTAACATCAAGCATATTGAACTAAGGCACTTCAAGATGAGAGTGTAAGTCAATCAATAAGGCCTGTCACAGTCAATAATAGCCTAGTTAGATAGAAAAACTTTGCATCATGTCATAGACATTAGGTTTGGATAATCTATATTTAGGTACTAGCTTGCACCCATGGTAACATTCAAATCAAGCATAATAATAAAATATTCAAGATGTAAATAATTGTAAACAAAAGAGGATATTATTTTAATATCCTTGAGTGAAACTCAGTGAGTACTCAATGAGCAATGATATAGTTTGTATAATATATGTTGCCATTGAGCTCTGTAACACAGTGATCAGTAGATAACCAATTGAGTGTCAACTAGAAGATGAGGTAAAGAAGGTCACCGATATCTACAATCATAAATCCATTTATCAGAGATTGTCCCAAGAAGAACCTTCTGATGGTTAAGTTAGCTAAAGCTTAAAAAATAGTAGAAAGAGAGAAAACAAGTGAGAGAGAATTTTTTTCAAAGGAACTTATCTAAGGGTCCTCTCCTCCCCTCTTTATATAAAAAAAAAAAATTATGGGCCATTACGTCATATTTTCTAAATTTAGTTATGGCATTAATGGGCCAAAAATGTGGGTGGTTACTGAATCTACGATGAAATAATCGTCATATATAATTATTGCACCCATGATGATAAACATATCACCTCATGTTCGTGTGAGTAAAGAAAATGACTGGAGAGATTCTATTGGAATTGGACAATCCTCAACTTATTAATCATCGATAATGGCCGATATATAAGCTTCGTAGATGTCCGATGTCAAGAAAATCACTCATAGATAGCTGAGGAGCGTAGATCGCTATCTGAGGCCAAAAAATTTGGTTGTCTCCATAAGAGTATCCTTTTCTAAAATTCTTGAAGTTCTCTTCAAAGATGATAACACATTGACAAGGATTAGTCTCATTGTAAGTATTTTTATCTATTTTGTATAGAATAGCAAGTCTCTCAAATTATTTGGTAGAGTTTTCTTTATGTATATTCATATTGTTTGGTCATGTGTCCAGATTTTTTTTCTTTCTTTCTTTCTTTTTCTGAATAAAGGTGATTGATTACGAGGATTTTTAAAGTTGCATGTTCCCATTGCATTTCTCAAGATGGGGGACTTAGCTTAAGATGGGCCTCACCAGGGAGTGGGATCTAAGTTGGTGAATTCTACAAATGATGCAATATCCCATATGAATTCCATGGGGGTTTAATCGTTTGAAATCTAAACAAGTTTACATGCAATGGAACCAAGGCTGCCAACGTAAGTGTTGAGCTGTCAATCCTGCACAAGTATTCCATATACGGCTAGAGATTAACTTATGCAAATCTTAATGCGTCTGTCTTTTTGTGTGCAACCTCAGATGCACGACGAAGTGGCACGTGGATAACCTCATGCACAAGTCTTATCCCAGGTGGCCCACAGACTCGGCCCACAGATAT
The DNA here is from genome assembly GCA_006176705.1 of Cocos nucifera. Taxonomy (NCBI): domain Eukaryota; kingdom Viridiplantae; phylum Streptophyta; class Magnoliopsida; order Arecales; family Arecaceae; genus Cocos; species Cocos nucifera. The sequence continues at coordinate 2,353,720 of QRFJ01000017.1, forward strand.
AATGGGTGGCTGATTCGCTAGCCGACGTATAGGAACAGGGATATTAGATTCCACTAAACAGCCAATCCGCATCTCGTCCACTCTAGCGGGAGATTCTCGCATACCAAATTCTCGATTAACGCCGGCTTTTATGGCGACTCCCTCACGACGGCCATTAATGCAAACCTCCTCTCACGGCGTTAACAGTGGCTCTCGGCATAGGGATCACGAGCCACGCGTCCTATTATCGTCTTAGAAGAAAAATTATTAGATGAATCCATCGTATCATTTTTGAACCAAGATAACCGACATATCGTACAAAAAAACAAGTCACCGAGGGAATGAAATTAATTGTCGATGGAAAGAAAAAAAAAAAATCAAGACCATACTCACCATCTTTCAATCATATGCGGTAACGCCATGGGGATGCCTACCGCCGCCGCTGATGGTGTTTTGCTTCGAATTCAATATCCTGATGATCGTATAAATTTTAAATTAATATTTTAAAAAATATATAAAATTTATATAATTATTTAAAATTTTAATATTTTATAAATATTATTAATTTTAATTTTATATAAATAAATTTTATTTTTATATAATTTATAAAATTTAATCATTCATCCATCGTTGGTACTTTATCTAATCGATCATTTAGATTATGATTCCAATCATTATCAAATCTATATATCATGTAATTCTGAAAAGAAAAAAAAAAAGAGCGATGAGCTTTACACCCAGTAAAAATTACTATACATGTACACCAATAATAATAATAATTTAATTCAAAAATAATAGTAAAACATGAATTTACATATTAAATGTACATAATAAATCAAATAAGTATATATCAAATATATTATATGTCAATACGTGAAATTTTTTTATTCAATATCTAATTCATAACTTATCGTATTTTTTTCTTATCATATTTTTATGTTTCTTAATTTTTTTTAATTTTAGACTAATCAAAATCATGCCTCAATATCAATCATGGTCTCACCCATAATTCCACGTGCAAGCCCATGGGGGCTGTCTCAGGCATAAGCTTCTGGTGGGCTGTCTCAATCATGGTCTTAGCAATAATTTCATGCATAAGCCCATGGGGACTGTTCCAAGCATAAGCTTCTGACTGGCTATCTACATAACGAGACTAGTCTAAACCATATCTTTTTTATTCAATCATTACATATTAATTTTATTATATCAATTTTAATTTATATTATGATCAAAATAATTATCCGTATATTCATAACATTAATCAGTAATATATATATATATATGATAAATACATAACATTCTCATGCTAAAAAATTATATCAGAAAATAATTATATCTCATTATAATAATTCATCAAAATAAATTCAACGATGTAAAACCAACGATATAAATCCAATCAGTAAGATTAAATATATATAAATGATGATCATATAGAGACTCTTATTTCTATTTATGATAAATAAAATTTTCAAGACTATAATCTGGCTATTAAAACTCTACTCAATATCTTTCCACCCAATAATTTATTATTCTATAAATTTAATTTAATTTTTAAAATAAATTAATTAGATCAATTTAAAATTTTAAAATTCTCTATCAAGATTCACTAGGGTTCACACTTTATGCCCAAGATTTTTAGAGAGAGAAAATTCATGAAGAGAGAGAAAATTCTAAAGAAAGAAAGTAGAGAGAAAAATTTTTTTCTTTCTTTTTTTTATTTTTTTTCTAAAATTCAAGAATTTTAATAGAGAGAAAATAGGAAAGAGAAAGTAGAGAGAGAAAATAAATCTTTTAAAAAGAGTTAGGTTCTAAAGAGAGATTCAACATCAAGATGAGAGAGAGAGAAGAGAGAGAAATTCTCTCTCTTTTTTACTTTTTTTTCTTTTCTTTCTTTTTTCTTCTTCTTCCACGGCAAAATAAAGGACTTGCATCCTCTCGTTTCTTAACAAAATAGGGGACTCTTTATCCCCTCATTCTCAAGGAAAGAGAGTCTTCCTCCCTAGTGGTGACGCTTGTGATCGGACGAGCAAGCTATAGTGATGACCAACGATGCAACACCGACGATCGACGATAACAATCAACGATGAAAAGAAAAAAAATCCAAATAATTCATGAAAAAAATAAGGGAATTGATAGCTTTAGCTTTTCTAGAAGAAATTTGATGGCCGGCGGCTCAATCAGGTCATCAAAAGCTTCCTAGAGTTTTGGAAAGAAGAGATGAAGATGGGTAGGAGATCAATAATTCAACTCCCATGGCAAATCGAGGGTAATTTACTGAATGATGGAAAGAGCCCTCTAATCCTTATATTTTCACTAGCAATGGATCGAAGAAGGGAGGTGATACATAGAGGGAGGGGTCGGGGTCTTTTATACAGCAATTGCTAGAGTCCGTCAGCTTTTGGGAGTTTATCTTTCAACGGGATTGGGAGAAGAATTAAACTCTCTTTGGGAGTCCTCTTCTCCATATCCTCTGTCTATCTCTTTTTTTTATCGACTAGGTCTTACATTCTCTCTTCCTTAAAATAATTTTGTCTTCGAAATTAGCATACCTAAAGATTCGAAGAGCTGAGGATATTTGACTCTTATTTTTGCTTCGAGTTTTCATGTAGCCTTTCTTTCATTGTAGTTGCTCGATCTTCACATGTCCTCAACATAAATAATTATGTAATATTTCAAATTTAGGTCCTTTTTATCCATAAGATAATAAATTTTCTTGATCTATTTAGTCTTAGCTTATAATACTCTATTTTCTTGCCCACAAAATTATTTGCTCTTGATTAATCTAGCATGAACATCATAATCAATCCAACTTATTCTTAATAAAATTAGAAAAATCTGGAGCATTATATATTCACCATGATCTATAAACATCTTTATCATTTTAACTCTAATATGATATAATAATTAAACTCTTACCGTAGAAATTCTCAAATCTATTCCAACAAATAGAGTAATATTATCAAAGCTAAGATATGATATCTATACTTAAAATATTCTACATCCAAGTTCAACCAAAGATTATTAATTCATTATTCCTAATCTTAAAATGCTCAGATTTCTTCTAAATATCACTAATAATGAAGAATCAATTATTGAAGATTATAGTTCAATATCAAGATGAGCATAAAAAATCAATAATCTTATCCTTTCTTTTATTAATGATGATTTTTGAAATTAACTCAAGACTTCAATCATTGCACTTATTGAGCTAGAATTAGTATTCTTAACTAATTTTAGTAAAAGTCAACCTTCATGCTTCTGCTGCGTACTTTGATCTAAACCTATGAATCCTTTAGATTTTTCTAATAAATCTTGACAAGAATACCGCTTTACTTTAGAATCTAAAAAGATCCAATCTTTCAAATTTTTAGATCGATTTAGAGCCAATGTTTAAGTTTCTTTGTCCTCGAGCATATTACATCCAGATTAACCTTTAATTCATTTTTATATAGAAAGCCTTTGCATAAGTTCCACTACTTATCTAGAATCTAATATATCTATATTTTGCTTGATAATTAAGAGGATGATTTCAAATTAATCTTTCTTTGTAAAAAGATTAGTTCAAATCTCTAGCAAACTAGAAGAGCCTAAATCAATACCCTAATGAGTAGAATCAATCCAATTTTATATATATAAAATTTTCTTCATCACAACTCTTAATATAAATAAATTTATAGATAAAATATTATCTCTTATACGTTAAGACTCATATAAATCTTTCAAAAATTTCTCAACTCAATTTAATAACAATAGCATGATGTGTCTGATATGCTCAGAAATCTTAACTTAATTTAAAATCTAACATTACTCAATAATCTTGACAAATATAAGAAAATTAAGTAAGCTGATCCAAAGATGATAATTTAAATTATCAAAATATTCTATCATAATGTATATTTGATATCATCTAAATAAAAACTAAACTAATCAATATAACCTATTGTTAATATAGTATATAATCAACTAATTGATGCAATTCTCAAAGATTATTTCACACTCAAAATAATTTTTACTAAACTTAATATTTGCAACCAAACAATCAACAACAAAACTAGATGGGACTATTATGGTTTGCACCCACATCAAATTTAAAATTTCAAAATTATCTAATAAGTAAATTAACACACTACAATATGCAAATATCATAATTATATTCTTAAGTCAACATTTCTAACTATTAGGTCAAACCCAACTTATTAAAATCTAAAGCAACTCATCAATTCTATTACATTCATCATATAAGCCACATATGCATAAATCTCATCATAATACCTAGCGATCCAAAATTCGAACTTTAAATTTTTTACTGTGACTTCTATAATGTCCCTAGTTATCATAATTTTAAATTTCAGTGTCACTCAAGTCACAATCCTAAATGATCATAACCTAAATTTTAATATTCTTTATATCATGCTCTCACAATAAAATCTAATATACCGATAAAAATATATTTTTCATCTTCACTTATACAATGAAATCTTCTTGAAGGTCATATCTTAAATAATTTTTAAAATTATAATGATTAAACAATTAACATTAAGAATTAGAAAATCCATCATGATCTTCAACCATATCAAGTTTAGAATTTCAAAATGATCTAAATAACAATTGGATAAGTAGAGTCAATGTAGCATATCGATATATCCCACTTAATTCTAAAGTCAACACCTCTTATACCTAGATCAAATCCTACTAATTGAATTCCAAGATATGACTCAATCAATTCTGTTTTACATATTGCATGTTTCTTATGCATAAATTTCATTACAATATTTATTGATTTGGAATCTAATTTTTAAATTTCTTCTACTACTTCTATCATGTTCTTAGTGATCACATATCTAATCTATCACATTCTTAATGATCATAACCATATGCTCAAATATCTTTAACTTACAGTCCTAGAAACCATAAACATTTACTTATATTGTAATTCCAAGTAATCATAACCTTAAGCTTCAATATTACTTATGCCACAGTCCTTAATAACCTTAAATCTAAGCTCCGATACCATTCTATTATGTCCCGAATCCAGCATCCTGATCGAGCACGTAATGGCCACATAAATTCTAGACCAATGCCCTAGAGAATATGCAAGACCTACATAATTATCTACAATCCCGACATTCCACGAATACTATCCATCTTAATTCATAATAAATAATTTTACATGAATAAATTTTATCCTTATACAATTTATAAAACTCGATTATCCATTTATCACTAATGGTGCTTTATCTAATCGATCCTTTTAATTATGATTTTAACCATCGCCAAATCTATGTATCCTGTAACTTTAAAAAGAAAAAAGAAGGAAGAAGAGCGGTGAGCTTTACAGCCCAGTAAGAATCACTGTATAAGTACACCAATAATAATAATAATTTAATTCAAAAATAGTAGTAAAGCATGAATTTACATATCAAATATATAAAATAAATCAAATAAGTATTTATCAAATATATCATATGTCAACACGTGAAATATTTTCATTCAATATCTAATTCATAACTTGTCATATTTTTTTCTTATCATACTTTTATGTTTCTTAATTTTTTCTTCTTGATTTTGGACTAATCAAAATCATGCCTCAATCTCAATTATGGTCTCACTCATAATCCCACATGTAAGCCCATAAAGGCTATTCCAGGCATGAGCTCCTAATGGGCTGTCTGTCTTATCCATAATTTCATGCATAAGCTCATGAGAGTTGTTCCAAGCATAAGCTCCTGACCGGCTATCCACATGATAAAGCTAGTCCAAACTATATCTTTTTCATTCAATCATTACATGTTGATTTCATCGTATCAATTCTAATTTATATTATAATCAAAATAATTATATCATACCTGTATATTCATAACATTAATCAATAATATACATATATGGTAAATATATAATATACTCATGCTAAAAAAATTATACCAGAAATAATTATATCTCATCATAATAATTCATCAACATAAATTCAATGATGACCAACGATACAAATCTAATTGATAAAATAGTATATATAAATGATGATCATGTATAGAGACTCTTATCTCTATTTATAAATAAAACTTTTAAGACTACAATCTGGCCGTCAAAACTCTACTCAATGTCCTTACGTCCAGTAATTTATTCTCTTATAAATTTAATTTAATTTTTTAAAATAAATTAATTAGATTAATTTAAAATCCTAAAATTTTCTATCAGGATTCACCAGGGTCCACACTCTATTCCTAAGATTTTTAAAGATAGAAAATCCATGAAGAGAGAGAAAATTCTAAAGAGAGAAGTAGAGAGAGAAAATTTTAGAGAGAAAGAGAGAAGAGAGAAATTATTTTCTTTTCTTTTTTTTTCATTTTTTTCTAAAATTTAAGAATCTTAATAGAGAGAAAATAGGAGAGAGAAAGTAGAGAGAAAATAATTTTTTTATAGAGAGAGTCAGATTCTAGAGAGAGATTCAAGATCAAGATGAGAGAGAGGGAAGAGAGAGAAACTCTCTCTTTTTTTTTTCTTTTCTTTCTTTTTTTCTTCTCCTTCCATAGCAAAATAAAGGACTTGCATCCTCTCTTTTCTTAATGAAACAGGGGACTCTTTGTCTCATTTTCAAGGCAAGGGAGGTCCTCCTCCCTATTGGTGTTGCTTGTGACCAAGCAAGCAAGCCATAGTGATGACCAATGGTGCAACACCGGCGATCGATGACAACAACTAGCGATGAAAAGAGAAAAAAATCCAAATAATTCATGAACAAAAATAGGGGAATCGATAGCTTTGGCTTTTCCAGAAGAAATCCGATGACCGACGGCTCAATCAGGTTGTTAAAAGCTTCCCAGAGTTTTAGAAAGAAGAGACGAAGATGGGTAGGGGATCAATACCTCAACTCCCATGGCAAATCGAGGATAATTTGCTGAATGATGGAAAGAGTCCTCTAATCCTTACGTTTTCGCCAGTGGTGGATCGAAGAAGGGAGGAGATGCATAGAGGTAAGGGTCAGGGCCTTTTATAGAGCAATTGCCGAAGTTCGTCAGCTTTTGAGAGTTTGTCTTTCGATAGGATTGGGAGAAGAATTGGACTCTCTTTGGGAGTCCTCTTCTCCATATCCTCTGTCTCTCTCTCTTTTTTTTTATCGACTGGGTCTTATAGATGAGTTGGGCTCATGCTTGTGTTTATAATTGGGCTTAGTCTCCATTCTCCAGCTCTCCCTTCTCCTTTGTCCGACCGTTGGGGAAGGAGGATGCTGACAACCTTGGCAATGTTGGAGATGACAAAAAAGCCAACCACGAGGTCATGCTCCTTGATGCAACCCAGTGGCTGTGAGCACCACTCACTCTACCGCCTCTAGAAACATCACTACCATTCGACACCTCCTGAACCCCCCATAGCTATTCCTGACGACCATGAACCGCCGCACCCCTACCGCCTTGATGGTCGCCACTAGACATTGCACCTATTATGCCTCCAATAGGTCCGGGCTAGAGGCCTCCAAGCTATCGAAGAAAAGGTGGAGGATATAAAAGTCAAAGCAAGATTGGAGAATATGGTGCAAGTAGTCAGCCCATTGCCACTTGGTGTTGGTGCTAAAGCTATGGATGAGGAGTAGGGGTCAAGGAGGGTTCGATGGTGGAGAAGGTGCCATCATAGCATCGATCCCTCATGATGATGAAGCAACTAAAGCATCGGACCATCTTTACAGCAGCGGCGGTGGGCCGAATGTTGGATCTTTGATTTTTGACCTGCTTGACGAGTTTTGGGTCATAAGGCCCATGTTGGTTAGTTATGATGGTGGCCGGGTTGGAGTAAATGGGCACCACCTTGTAGCCCTCGTTGCGGAGGTGGTGGTCAAGTGTCGCACTCATGTGGGTGCAGAGGAGGGGGAGGGGGTGGAGCCGGAGGCCCTCGATGCAAGCATACTTCGCAATGGTCAAGAGGTAGGGAGCAAGGATGTGAAATCCAACCCAATTGTGCTTGTTCTGGGCTGAAGGTGGCAAGACTTGCCGACTTTAGTTTAAAAACTGGAAAAAAAAAATGGATCAGAACAAAGAAATCGCAATTCTCTATTCTGATCTCTCATTGTGGGAGATAAGGCCACCCAATAATCATCAGTGTAGGCATCTTGGGCCAGCAGAATGGCCAGCAATTATTGAGGGCTGTTATATCCAACGAATGGTTGGAGTTAGTCTGACCTTATCCTATCTAAACCCCCCATATTTAAATGCCACCCATCCCACCACGAAATTCCCTCCCTCTCCCTTCTTCCTCACTTCTAATAGCCACCGAGCTAATTCAATCAAATTGCCATCACCTAAAACCTCCTTCCTCCCTAATCCTCTCTATCTCCTCTAGCCCAAAATGTTTTTGGGTGTTTTTACTACCAAAGCCCTCTACTGCTAGTCGCAACTCATCACCGCCGCTGCCACCTCCGATAAGCTTTCCTCCCTCCCTTCCCTTTTTATTTTGGCTTGCCATGGTAGCAAGGGGCAATGCCCCTTTTTCCTTCTCGAATTTCCTGGGTATGGCTGAACCATTGCCTCTAGCTATCGGTACTCCAACCATGACACCACCACTAACCCCATCCCTCCTTCTCCCCTCTGCATCCCTTAAATAACCTACCTTGTGAATCGGATCCCAATCCAATTGAGTTTAGATCAATCTGAACCATAAAAATCTGACTCATGAGCTGACTTAAATCTCAACCTAAATCAAGATTAGACTGAGAGCCTCTTTCTATTTATTTTAATCTTCCTCGAATTGAAAGCTAATAAAACTTACGAGATGCTTGTGGTAGAACTTTCATCACCAGATTTAGAGACTGTGAAGAACATAGAATTTTGGATCTGATCGAATAGTAAATTTGATTTATAGTATATTTTATATATTTCTAAATTAAAAATTATATAAATATTATTGAAATATTTAGAAAATTGAAAGTTTGAAAAAGTATGTATAAAATGAAATTTAAAATTATGGATCAAGTATAGTATTACTTTAACATGTTTATAGATTTTAAGTATGATGGTTTCTCTATGTTACATGATTTTATGCTTGCATGAATTCTTGAATGAAAAATTATTCTCTTATTTCAAAAAATATATAAAAATTTATTAAAAATTATTATGAAAATAAGTATGTTGATTATGAAAAAATCTATAATTAGACTATAATCTGGATCTAGCCAATAGAATTGATCATTGGCCACATGATTAGAAACTAGCTAGTTTATACTAGGCCTAGCCAGCCAGACTGATTGCTGGTAGAGTGAGTTCTCTTGGGCTTAGTTAGTCGAGATTGATCGCTAGCACACGCTGATGCATCGCGTGTTTATTTTTATAACTAATCTCTTTACTCCATCATGGGGTTAATCATGACCGTATGAATCTGACCTAGTTCCCTTCTAGCTCTAGTTAGTAGGGCTAATCACTGATGCACGTTGATAAATTACATATCTTATATTCGTGGGCTGGTTTTTTTTAGGATTTGTCATAGGATTAATCATGGCCATAGTCATCGAAGACTAAGAGAGAATTTTATATTTTATTATTATGTATGATATATTTTTAAAAATTAAAATTATATTGATATATGCATCCATTATTGTTAATTACTATATTTAAAAAAAAATTAATTATGCTTGATTCCTCAAAAATATTACAACTTACTAAGCTTATAAAGCTTATTCCTTATTTTCTTTTCCTTTTTAAAATCTAGAAGAGCATATGAGAACTATGATTGAGCAATGAGTCTAGAACCTTAAGGATATTTTTTTAATATATTTTTAAATAAATATTGATTTTGAATACTATTAATCAACCTCTATGAGTCATTAGTGAACTATTTTTATTTGAGCAAATAAAATTAAAAATTTGCTTTTATTATTACTGCCTAAGTATAGTTTGACATAATATTTTTAAATGTAATAGCAAGTCTTGCATGTCTTAAGGGCTTAGAGACATGCGGCCATCTGTTATATGCTTGGCTTAGGCCATCAATAGGGTGTGACAAAAGAAGAAAGAATAGATAGAGCATGGAGGGAGGAGGGGTGAGAAGCGAGCATCCAAGGCACTATCGTCGTGATTTTTTTTTCTTTCCTTTGCATCAACGATTGATTTTGTTCTCTTCGTGATTTGCTATCTCAATGCGAGGTGTCGGGTCTTGATTGAGTTGGTCCAAAATAACGTGATAGATGTGATTCAATCAATAACTTTTTCAATCATGTGGCAATCGGTGGCTCACGACCCCATAAGATCGTGGCTCGGCCTTCACTTGAGCCGGTGAAATTGGTTCGAATCAGGCAACTTAAGACCTCCCATGCAAGTCACCTCTAATCTTGATTTTATGGGATCATCATACAAGCCAGGATATGGAAGAGTCCATCAACAAAATCAGACCGCTTGATCAATGGACCAAAGAGGAATACTCTTTGATTGTACGATCTAGATTGCTTTTTTTTTTTTGGTGCAACAAAAGAATGGAGGAAGGCTCCCGGCATAGCTACCCCTTCTGGGCATGACCATGAGGGCCTCACTCCGTTGGAGAATATTCGCGATATAAGGTGACTCAATTATTCCTCATAATATCCAAGTCGAATGCGTGAGTACATCACCCAGCACCACCCAAGCATAAGAGGGTTCGCTTACCATCCTATTTTCCAGGCATCCCATATTCGGAAATCAATCCATCATTTAATCAATTCTTTCAAGACCCGAATCATCATGGATATGAGGAATAGGGTTAACGGCACGCGACCTGAGTGGCACGATCTAGATTGCTTCAACGAGTCTAAATTTAACGATTTATTTATGATGGACTTCTCTCCTGCATGAGGCTCGCATTAAACCGACCCGCTATGCTCGAACAGATACACCTTCGGTGAGCTAGCTTCCAATGCCGACACCTTCTGGAATATTCCATCGTAAATTATGTTACGTATTCCCGAGGGCGGTGATCCACGTGGTCGTCTTACTATAGCACCTGAATAAATACGACTTCATTGAGTCGTTAGCAGATCGCTAACGGTACATTTACCTGGAGTTCCCTTCTTGTTTCCTGACTCCCGAGCAGAGGTCTGACCCTAAGCTCTGCGGTGAGAGTTTCTTAGCTTTCAATCCGGTGACAATAATCATCACTCTGCCGCGAATTAATCCCCGTTCTGCGAGGAATCACAGATCACAGCTCACCACCAGCGGCAGGCTTCTTACTAACCATGTCATCTTCAGCATACCCGCATAAGAGTTATACGAGGATTTCGATCTGCCGTCCGTCTGCGCGGGATCGAGCCATCACGTCGGCTCTTTGTGCCGTTGTTGTTAATTGATGGACATGATCATAATCCTATACATAATTTCTATGCGGAGGGTACTGAAAACAGTGCTGTGCAGGAGAAAGAGAGCGATGCCTCAGCGGCGGGTCAGATGTCACGGTGGCGGTAGTTTCTTGGTGTCTCGTCTGTTTAATCCACACACCAACATGTAGTTTAACCAATTGGTATACTCCACGCGAGAAACGAACGCGTGAAGTAAACAGCAAAACGAAACTAGATCATTAGTTGTGATGTGGCATCTTTTGATCAGATCTGCACGCTGAGATGAGGTTTTGGACTCCCACAGCTGATCTTGCTCGCGAGGCTGCTCTTCCGCGCCTATAAATAGCACATGGCTCCGCCATTCGTCGATCCCTCGCCTGCGGGTTCTCATTTCTGTTAATCGACTTGGCGTTTCCCATCTTTTTCTCTTCGTTCAGCTCCAAGGCCTCCAAGATTCGAAGCTCGTTTTTCGCTAGGCCAGCACCGTTTCCCAAACGCTCCACCCCTTTTCCTCGTTGGTTATAGGCGTTATACTCTTGCCCTCCTTCATTAGATTCATTTTTCTCTCTTCGACTCGAAGCATCCAAGAAATCAATCTCGCTCGCTCAGCTTTCCACGTTTCCCTCGCAGAAACAAGGTACGTTTTTTTCGCCCTATTTTTGATGCGAACGTTTGGGTTTCATCTCATTGAAATCGGTATCTTAACCCAAATTTCTTGTAAATTTTACCTTTTTAATACCCTTTTCTGTTTAATTTCTTGGTGTAAAGTTCAAAAAATCCCCCCCAGAAAGAAATTATTTGTTGTTTATTTGATTTATTCTTTATTTTCATGGAATCCAATTTTCTAAATCTTGTTGTCAGCTTTTAAATGGATTTAATTCGATAACAATTTCAAAACTAGGTTTCACATATCCCTTTTTTCATTCAATCCTATCTTTTATCTTATATTTTTAGTTGTCTATAGCTGGAATGAAATTTCTCCATCTTTAATTGATTGGCTTGTTCTTGAGGCGTAGTGAGATGGCGATGTATTTAGACATTGATTTGGAGTACATGTTCGACATGCTTGGATTCGACGGCGATGAAGACTTCAATGATCCATTCGAAATGATAGATCAGCAGCAAGAAAGATATGATCTTGACTTCGAAGGAGACGATGACATGGTGCTCTCTCTTTCTCTCTTTTGTGATGGATTTGATGGTGTTCACGAGGAAAAGATCTCATTTTTATGTTGTTTGGTTGTTTAGGGAAGGCAGAGGAGTGATACCCTGGCTTCCGAGGCTCGAAATGGGAAGGACATGCAGGGGATACCCTGGGAGAGGTTTAGTTTTACGCGAGACCAGTACCGGCAGATGAGGTTGAAGCAGTACAAGAACTACGAGAACCTAGTCCAATCTCCGGACCAGCTGGAGAAGGCAAGCCTAGACCAAAGTGCTTATTCTTGCATTGTTTTATTGTTTATTTTGGTTGGATTAGGTGTTTGAGGTATTGGAAATGATTGATTTAAAAAGAATAAAAGGTTGGTTGTAGTGAATGTTTGTTAGTATTTGGGACTGTTTATGGTGGTAAATTTTCTGATTTGGGTTCACATTTGTTTCTTTGTTGAGGAAGGAGCTAGTTTAATGGGCATACATTTGGTTATGGTGAATTTGTAAAATGAAGTTATGGTGCAGCATTTCTATGATGGTTGTGGATGGAGTTGGGAATAGTAGCCCCCCTGCATAGAAGACATGCGATTTGTCCATTCGGTGGCAATTATAATTACTTCAAACTAACACAAACTGTTGGTCCAAAATATGCATGGAGGGAAGCCAGCAATCTTCTTATTATTTTTCCCCCTTTTTCTTCCCCACTTATCTAAGTAGAATTCTTTGATTGTTTTGCTGGAAGGGTTTTCCAAAGCTTGGCTTGACCGTGCATGTGCCTCTTAGTATGCCATGATTGGTGAAGGAGGGAAAGAATTGGAACAGGGTGAAAGACTATGGCCGTGTTAAGACAAGTAGTTTGTTCTATCACTATCTTTGCTGGTAAAGACTTCTGCAAGAGGGCTGGTCAAGAGGGCTCTTAGGGCTGACACCTACAAGTTGGGAGATGCTTGATAGTAATCGTCATTAGACAAGTATAATTGGCCCTTGCTAGGAAGTGAAAAAAAAAAAAGTGGCAATATGCCAAGATCTTCCCTGTCCCTTATGTGAAGTTGCCCAAATGCAGGCAAACGGAGGGAGACAGAGAATGCACCACATACAAATAGAGCAGCTCTGGCTTGTTCTTTCTTAGATGCAATACACTGAGCAGTCATTCAAACAATTGCTCATGAAACTTAAGCAACTTGGCTAAACTCCCCTTTGTCCATGTTACTCCTTTAAGCTTCAAAAAGTAATTTTGTACATTATTCACACTTGTTACTTGGAAGTTTTACTTCATAGTTACAGTTCAGTATTGGAATTTATGTTGTGTTGGTCAACTACATCTTTTGCGAAAAACATACATTTTGCTGCTCTTTATGATGTTAGAAATTAATTCATGTATGCCATGTGCAAAGAGTTGAGGATGTGAGGTTAGAGTGGTGATAGGTTGTTCTGGTCAGGTCAAAAAACCCTCAACTCATACCCGATCCATTTATTTCATATGAACTTGTGCCTAAGCACCAACCTGATTAGAGCTTCATTAGTTAGTCATGTACAAGTGAAGACAAATTGGGGTCTTGAAGAGTGGATCTATGGTTCGTGTCCAAATAAAGTGAGAAGATAGGAACTTAATATGGAGAAGGGTATGATAAATCATGAACAAGATGCCCACTTTGATTTTTCTCTAGTATTTTTGTTCTTCCTCTCAACCTCATAGTGCATTTCCTTTTTCATAATGTTAAATAAGCCTTGACTGGCTCTTGGCCTACCACATAACTACTGCTATCCTTAGGACCTAGGATTGGGTTTTAAGGGCTTGTTCAACCCATAATTACCTGTCATGCCTAAGGCTGAAACCCAAATCAAATCAGTTTATAGTTAGTTCGTTCTATTCTTACCCAATTATGACATTCAAAAGAAAAAAATTGTTTTTAAGGAGGGATCAACTGATTAGTTGGTTCGAGTCAGGAGTTGTCACCCATAGCTTGAGACCTTTGTTGCTGAAAATTTATCTGCCTCACAATATCGACTTCAACTCTCTTAACTTTGCTATCTTCAAAGTCCTTTGTAATCTTAGTAGAAAATGTTTGCATACTTTTATTTTGGAGCATCTTCCTTTCTGCAAGAGGGTGGGCCCAGGCACAATGGCTAGGTTGCTCTTTGGATGTCATTTTTCCAAGAGATGGAAATAGCCTCTCCTCATATGGAGGTAAGGCTGCGTCCCTTTGATCATCCTCAAAGCCCACACCTGCAAGCATGGAATGCCGTATCACCACGTACCATTTGGTACTGGATGTACCGTACCATACTAGCCTTATACTGGTACGCTATTTCAGGACATACCGACACTAGCATACTGTATCGAACCATGTACTGATATTATAGTAGAATTTTACTGGTATGGGGTCCGGTATTAAGACGGCGAACCTTGCCTGCAAGCCTCGTGTACTAAGATGCTCGTTTTCTATCTTCCTTTTTATATACTTTCCTAGCATCTGGCAAATTATCTTTATTAAGCTTTTGCATCCTTTTCAACTTTATCTTTATTTCAATTATATGCTATGCACACATTTTTCATAGTTCTAGTTGAAGTCTATTATTTTAGTAGTCTCAATCTTAATTTAAGCTATTTTTAATGCCTCTCTATAGTCTCTGCTCCAGTTGAACAGTAATGTGTTTAATGATTTGTAAGGATTTACTCTTCATTGATGGTACTTCTACATGCACCCTCTGAGCAGGAATGCAAAAAAGTGGAGAAGGGGAGCAGTTTTTATGATTTTCAATACAATACAAGGCATGTCAAGTCATCAATCGTGCATTTCCAGGTACTACTGACATCCAATAGTAGTTCTCCATTTCAATTGAAATTCCAGTAGTTTGGACTATCATCTTTTTACTAATCTTCTCAATTAAGAGGGTGCTTAGCTGAGTAGTTCATCATGTGCTGATGGAATACTTTTCGCCCATTGTTATAATCAGTTAGTTACCTTAGATCCTTTGGAAGTTTCTAAGAAAGCCAAACTAATTAAATTGCAGAACTAAATCTGTAAATACAAACCATAAAAAGCAAAGACATAAACCATGTTGCTGGTGTACCTTGCATCAGTTTCTATGATTGATAGCAAAAATCATTTAAATATTCAAACATTCCAGGCAAAGTTGTGTTATCGTACCGTCAGAATGGTTGTGGCATGTCTATCAGTCTACAACTAGCTGTTTAAAAAGTGCTGTTAAATAAAGAGATGGAGTCTGTTTACCTGTTGGATAAACATGTATAAATATTTCTTCTTCAGTTTATAACCACCAATAAGAGATTATTGTAATCATTAGATTGTGAACAGGACTGCACTCCATGTCCTTTATATTTCAAATTTATTTTGGACTCTGAATTTTATGATTGTAATTAACCAGTGTGCCATTAACTCATAGCTAGTGTCATGGGTATTGCCAGCAGCATATCTTCACTCCTTTGTTTGGAGTCTTCCAGTTTTGCAGGTCATTTGTACATATATTTAGATATCACATGGACATGTGATTTGACTGTGTAACTTCTGTCTTTATTGAAGTATTTAGCTTCTCAAGCATCATTGAAATTTAGGAAGGTAAGGAATTTAATTATTTGTGTTTGAAGTAATATCGAACAGATTCAATATTTGTTAATAATGCTATTTGTTTTTTATTTCTTAGTGGAGTTCTAGGTGCATCCATAAGGCATGTCTATAAACCTATAAACCTGGTTTTGTGCCATTGCTACTGGAATTCATCATTTCCACTTGGCTTGAGAGCTGTGGTTGAATCTATTTGTGAACATTGGGTTTTGTTCTCAAATGAGGAAAATTGCAGTAAACTTGACAGGAACACATGGAAAACTGGAAGAATATTCATCAGTTATTTGAAAACTGCTGGAGAACTTAGTTGGAAGGCATTGCATGCTGGTTTCGCCCGGGCAACTTCTTTGGTTTCTTGTTGGTTTCCCATGTATTTTCCATGTAATGTTGTTTTCCTCTTCCTGCTTTTGGACATTTTCTAAGCATTTTTCTACTTATCCATAGTTTCCTACACTAGTTTGCCACAACGGCAGATGTTCTATACTAAGATTTTTTTTCTACCAACCAATATCTCAAGAGTACCTTGCTAGTAATCTATTTAAATGGATGCAGTGTAGAGTGTTTAATTTATGAATAGTGGATCGTCTTCTTTTGTTTTTATTTTTAATTTTTTAAAGCAAGGACAGTTTCCCTCCTTACACTCACTACAAGAAAAAGATGAGGAGAAAAGAACATGTAACTTGTGCTATAACTGTTGATTTCACAACAGGAGCAATTTATCTTATGTTTTATCTCATTCAGTGTTGTCTGGTACATGTTATTCTGCTTCATTGAACTTCTAACTATTTGATGTGACTGTTAACCCTCATGTCTAAAATTTAGCAGCAGACTGCCGTATAATTTGTTCTTTCAGCACTAAAGCAGCAGAAGTGCTTTATGCGCAGCTGGCACATAAGAAGATCCTTTTGATATGGTATGATGGGATATATGTCTGTATCTAGCAGGCCTCCTCTATGAAAAATTGATGTTCCCTCTGTAAGCATGTTTGGGACATAAGAGGCCACATAACATTTCTTTCTGCAGGTTTCCAAGCCTTGCTGTTAGAACTTGGCTGATGCCATCTCTGTTGTTATGGATTTCTAGAATGTTTTACTTGATAAACTGACCATTGATGCCTGTTTTTTGTATTCAATGCTCTATAGATTTAGTTATCTTCTGTTTTTTCACTTTCATCCTAATGCTCGCATCTGCTAAGTACATTTATGCTTTGTAATCTTCTTGGTGATCTTCACTGTGTTAGTTCCTTTCTCATGTATAGAATATTTGGTCATCTTTGGATGGTAGCTTATGCATTCATTTGAGGTGGATCAATTAAATTAGTCACATGCGCTCTTACCTGGCATCTAAAACTTTGGTATCAGTACTCAAAAGATCACTGGCTGGGTCATCTTGTACTGTCATGACTCATGAGAAAAGAATCTAAAATTACACTTAGCTAGGCGGATGCAGGCATCATTCTTGCTCTATTGTTACTGATAATTAGGTTTCTGGTGCATGTTGACTGCTGAGAAGATTATCAGTGTCTTAACATGCAAAACTATTTACAGGCGGTAGCCTGGGTTTTGGATGATTTTTTTTTTAATTTTTTTTTTTAAAAAAAAACCTTTACTAATACTCAAAGCCTTTTATTGAAGTTTTTCTTGGGTCAGGTCATTCATATGAGGATCATGTCTACTATCAATCTTGTTTATGCATCATACATATCTGGAATTGACACGAAATCATGAATAATATGACCTTCATTTGGGTCGTGTAAACTGCACAGTATTAACATAACTGTTTTCTAAAATACAGTTAATCTGCAACATAGAATGCTTTTGTGGGAGTCTTTCACAGTTAATGAACAAATTTTATTGAAAAACGATTAGCTCTGGACAACTCTGTTTCACATGTCAAACTGTAGCACAATCCAGTTGTGCCTGTCTGGCATCAATCAGGAAGTAAGGAGTCCAGTTTGTGTTTATTTATTGGCAATTAGCTTGTTGTCCTTTTTGGCACGTATGCACACAATTGCCAAATTCTTTTATTGGCTTGCTCATTCTACTCCAGCAAAAATTAATTTTATATTTTTCATAACATTTACCTGATACTCACCTGGTGCTGAATGCCTGTTTTCCAGGTTCCCAGTCCACATGCTCCTTTTGACTCCATGACCATGATGGTTGTGTTGTTCACTGACATTTTTAACTTGTCCAAGTCTTAAATTCCTCTTATGCTGGATCTTGTGATTGCTTAACAATCTTTTTCTTTTTTTTTTTTTCATTCTCATAATGATAATGTGTTGCTTTACCTGTTACATCTAAGAATGTCATGCACCTTGATCACAATAAACATTTCTTCCTTTTGAAAGATTAATTTCTGGAGGGGAAAAAGAATATTTGCTTCTCATTTCACTACCGTTAGATAGCACAATAGATGGATCTAAATGGTGCTAAGTGAGATATATGCATGCAAAGCACGAGGTTAGAGTTGTACACACTAAGCAGTCTTTGCATGTGCTAAACTCTTAGATAATCATAAATGAATAAGGGCTAAAGTATATAAAAAATAGAAGATAATAGTTTATGCTTATTGAAACAGTTTAACTTGTCAACTCTGTTGTCAGAGTTATATGTCTAAAAGATTACAAAAATGCCATAGCAACACTAATTTGTGTTGAAGTTTTTGTGAACTCTAGAACTTTGACTGTTATTTTATAATGGAAGTTGCACGGTTCTTCTCATGCTGCTTTTAATGATTTGTTGGACAATTGGGGTTTTTGTAGTTGAGGAATCTACTGTGGGCAACTACAAAGCATGATGTCTACATGATGCAGAACTACTCAGTTATGCACTGGTCATCTTTGCACCAGAGAAGCAAGGAAGTACTCAATGTAGCTGGACAGATTGTACCAGCCAAGGTTCTCTTTCTATGCTAGAATGTCATATTCATTAATTTTTGTCTGTTTGTTACATCACCGAATTATTCTTGGCTGTCTATAGCGACGTGGATCTTCAGTTCAGCCAGTTTCAAGGGTACAGGTCAGCACAATGGCTGTAAAAGATAACTTAATGGTTGCTGGTGGTTTCCAAGGCGAGCTCATATGTAAGGTGAGATGACTTTGCCGAAGGCTATAAGTTCTCAAGTTTATGGACCAATGTCCTCAAGTTTTGGTCTCCATTTCAGTACCTGAATCAACCTGGTGTGGTCTTCAGTACAAAAGTAACTTATGATGATAATGCCATCACCAATGCAGTGGAGATCTATCAAACCTCTGAGTAAGAAATAGTTTACTACTCAACTTGTGGTCCTTTAGCTCTTGCATTTATATTTCTTCAGAGCGCCATCTAAATAATCTTCCTACAGTGGTTCCACTCATTTGATGACCGCTAACAATGACTGCCTTGTGAGGGTCTTTGACACTGAGAACTTCACCTTGCTCAGTCAGTTTCCATTTTCTTGGTCTGTGAATGTGAGTGACATCGATTACCAGTTGAACTCTATTAATTCTGATTGTTCTTTCTAACTCTCTAATCTGGATTCTGGGCCTCTTTTGATAATCTGATGCAACACATTGGTCTCTACAGACTACTTCTGTTAGTCCAAATGGCAAGCTTCTTGCTGTTCTTGGGGACGACACAGACGGTCTTATAGCAGATACCAAGTCAGGAAAAGTAAGTGCTGTTTCCATTTATCTGATTTCATGATGTGTACGATATCATTTCCTAGTCTTATCCCTTGTTTTTCTATTATGTATTGTTTAGGTGATTGGAAATCTCAAGGGACACTTTGATTATTCCTTTGCATCAGCTTGGCACCCAGATGGACACATCCTAGCTACAGGGAACCAAGACACGACATGCCGGCTATGGGATGTGAGAAATCTATCGGAGTCCCTTGCCGTACTTAAAGGGAGGATGGGTGCAATCCGGGGCATCAAATTTTCTGCAGATGGCCAGTTCATGGCCATGGCCGAGCCGGCTGATTTTGTTCACATATATGATGCGAGGGCTGATTACTGCAAAGCTCAAGAGATCGATCTATTTGGGGAGATTGCTGGCATGTCCTTTAGCCCTGATACTGAGGCTTTCTTTGTGGGCATATCAGACCGCACCTACGGGAGCCTGTTGGAGTTTGGCAGGAGGCATCATTATCAATATATGGACTGTTTCCTGTGATTGAGAGAAGGCTTGATTGGTAGTTTTCCCCAGTTACTAGCCCATGAGATCCATTTATCAGGCCAAAATGAGGAGGAGATGGTAGATGTGTCACTGGAATGCTTGTATGGTTTTGGGAGAGACTTTGACAATTGATCTTAGAGAAGGTGGTTTTCATTTCCTAAATGCTGCATAGGAAAAGTTTGGAAAGTGGTCTTCTTTTTTGTACAGGAGTTGAAGTGAATAGGTTTTTGTCATGCATGCGTGTTCATGTGGAGGACATTTCGTTTTAATGAGATCCTCCGCACTTTTTTGGTTCTTCCATATATGACTATCGTTTCTACACTATTTGTTCCAGCAGCTAGTTGTACTTATTAGCAAATTTTGGATGTGTATATCTACAGCTCTACAGAGGCAGAAGAAGGGATCCATTTGGTTTCCTTTTTTGTTTTATTTTTTTGGTTAATTTGTTTCCTGTTTGGTAGTGTTGTGAGCCGATAACCTGTCTGAAATTACTGGTGCTTTGGTCAACATATTTCGTATGGACAAGAAAATGAGATACAGTTCATATGATCTCGGTTCCATTGTTTTGCAGTGAGGTACATAGTTTAGACATCATTTGATGCTTGAAGTTTATTAATCTATGGATTGCTGGATCTTAGAGAATCAAATGTAAACAGTAGCATTTCAAGAGTTGGATCAACTTGCATAAACTGCTATTCAACAAATTCACATCCAGCAAGTCAAGCAATTAGAAATATCATTCATTGCTTCTTATATGCTGAACCTAGCTCTTTTAACGACTGAGGTTGACAGCATTGCAGCAGCATCTTTAGCTGTAATGAGGTACTTCTTGCATGGAATTAGATGTATTACCGATGTTTCAGAAAGAAAAAAGTTGAAAATCGCTTGGAAATTTCTGATATTTTCTTAATTTCGAACTTTCCATTGGCTTGTTTCTTTGCACTGGCAAAATCTCACCCACTTGACATAAAATCATTCAAATGCACGCATATTAACTTATCTTGCTCATTTTCTTCCTTCTTTCTGGCCAGGGAAATTTAAAGAGCTGCTAACGATATGCTTTTTCTCAGTTTTTAAATAGGAATTTCTTGAATCAATGACATGTACTACCTTGAAAAGATGTATGTGAATGATGATAATCATTTTAAAGATTATAAATGCTCCTTTTCTTTCATCGTAATCTCATGATGCAATTGTTAAGATTCTTTGAATTATGTATCTTGATTCAATTACAAGTATGTTTATAGTTAATATATGGTTAGTAAATTAAAATGCTGATTTGTGACAGGAGTCAGCCTGCTAGGCTGATATTTTGTTTTGAGCAAGTCCACAGGTCAAGCCGCTTGGAGATTTCAGACTATAATTACATATTAAATTTTCTTGAGTTCTATTTTCTTTTGCAGAGTGTGAGAATATGTTGGGAGATGATCAAATTTTCTAGGAGAAATATGTCACTCAGTGGGAGAGATGCTTTCCAAGAAGGTTGCATTGCTCCTGTGTTACATGCAGTTTTCTCCATTTGTCATATGGCAATGGTTGGGTATAGCATTTAGACATGGCTGATTCCTTGAGGAGCTTTGCTTAATCATTCAACATCAGATTGTGATGGGTGAGTATTGTAACTGAAGATAGCTTAGCTATATTATTTCATTAGGAAAAGAAGCTTGGCTATATTATACCATTTATTGAGGTGATCAAAATCTAATAAAATTGCTTCACCATTTAGCTCAATAGCCCACCTGAGAAGCACAAGTACAATTTTATGTTGCTTCTATTTCAAATATAAGTTTGGCCTGGGTGTTGGCAAGGTAAACATACTAGAAAAGAGAGAACTGGAATTCTGGAGCATACCTGCATTTATAAGCTGTAGGATCAGTTTTATTTGATCCTCTCCTTTTCTTTGTGCTCCATAGAGAGCTTGATGAAATATATTGATTTTCTTATAGATATAGTGGAAGTGCCATCATTTGTGTTCAAATCTAGGATCTCTTTCCAACATTCTTGAGAAGTATTTGGACTTTTCAACTTGCAAAATCATAATCCTTTTCAATTTAATAAGTAAACTTTGAAAGAGTGATGCTCGAATAAGTCAAATGGATACATAGTCTCTCTCTCTCTCTCTCTCTCTCTCTCTCTCTCTCTATATATATATATATATATATATATATATATATATATATGGGATTCAGGCCGGTCCACTCTAATAATTTTTTGGATTTTTATAATTATAGATCTAAGCCAAGCTCGTTGTCTTGACCCAACTCATGAATCCTATGAAATTCCTAACATGTACCAAAACCTCAACCACCGTGGCTTTACCCTGTTACATCTCTTTTGACATAATATCATACAAGCTAGTAGTGCAAAAATGAGCAAGACTTTGAAGTGAAATTTTAGTTCTACAATTACCAAATTATATTTATCTTCATAGCTCATTATATATATATATATTTGGAAAGAACTTTGGTGTTCAAACCTTCATATATATACTAAAATGTTCCAAACAATTATGCGTACATGGACGACCCACAAATACTGATTCGGCAATTCCAAAATTACCAACCCCGTTTATTGGCAACCAATCTCACTAGTTGCACCAATCTTCTTATATCATTTGCCAAGAGAATTATTCATGTGCACATAAACAGGAGCTCTCTATCATTGCTTATTCATGTTGAGCTTGAGACTCATTTTTCGGCCGCACCCAAGTTGAAACAAATCCAAACATCATATGGACAAAATTGAGTTAGGTAACTCTCTGATCCAATTATACTCTACAATGATGTCAAGCCAAGGCAAAGGTATATATTTTTTAATTATTTTTTTACATAAAATAGGATAATGAAGGAGTCTAATTAATTACCAGGGCCGGTGGCCGACTCCAACCCAACGTTGTTGACATCATTGGGGTTGGATGTGGAGGACCTAAACCAACTTGCTACCAACTCAACTTGTCTGGTTTAAGGTATCATTAACTTGGACCACTCACAATGTGGTTCACGCTCGCTAGAGCCTATTGGCCAAACAGTAAATGAGCCATGGCACTTAGGCATTACGACCTTTTTGATTTGGTTCTTGCCCTCTTTGTGAAGACATAAACAAGAGGCAGCACCAGTCAAAGCATACATAGTAAAGTCTTATATAACAAATTCATTAAAAAAAGAAAAAAAAAGCATATAACAAAAGGATGGGCTACTAGGGCATCATGAAATGCACATGCTTCCTCTCATGTGCATGCCTAAAATATCGCCTGCATCCAATAATGAAGCTGGCGATTTGATTGGTGAGGCCAACTTGAAATGGGCCGGGAGTATTCATCAACAAATAACGTGTTGATGGAAGCAGGCTGCCTAACTCGTCTTGTCCTCTCCTCAATCTCATTAGGTCAAAAGAATTCATTTTTCGGTAACTAAGATAAACTAATTATGATACATAAACGGTACTCTCCAGGAGGCACCTCCTCTTAGTGTTGAAGTTCTAAGTTTGATCATGGAGTATGATCATTCTTTCTCAAATAAATAAATATATTCTTAAATTTTAAATATATGAATATTGGTTTTAGTGCTTGTAGACATCTTTTTGGGGTAGGAAATATGATTTCGTGCTTATTATTTTTATTTGAAGCTATGTGATCTTAATTTTCAATAACCATTATATTTTTTAGATGAATAATGACATGTTATTTTTAATTTATTATTATCATTATTATAAATTTAACTTGCTGGTAGAAATACAATAACAATGTTACCACCAAGGTTTAAATTATGGGCCTTCCCTGGGTGGAGAGATGCCAACCATATGCACTAAAATTGATTAATAATAAGAGTTTATATATACTTACCAAACCAAATGATTAATGGTAAAATCATGTTAATATGTACCATATGAGAGATAATAATTCAAATCCATCTATCGGTTAAACAATAGATGAAAAGTAAAGATAAGAATGACAAATTAAGGAGAGGGATGGAAATCCTCCCTATCATTCATTTATTATCCATTTTATGCAATTCAATTCGAGGTTCAAAGTTTCAACCAATTCATGCACTCTATGTCTACCTTATCACTATCGGCTTAATTTATTAGTGGTACCTCGAAAATTATGGTTATCATTCTAAATTAATATGGAGCTCAGTATGATCTTTTCTACTCTTCATAAATCACGTGGATCTTCTATGATATGGATTTTATGCTATAACAATAATTTACTAACTTGAGGTAAGTCTGACAAAGGAGGAGAATACCCAATCTTATTATTTTTTACATATATATGCTATCTAACAATGTCATGGCATCGATTAGAAGAATAAGAGAAATGAGAAGTTTTGTTAGCTATCTTATAAAAACTCTATTGGGGGATTTAGAAAAGAAAATAAAAAGAAAAAGAAAAAAAAAGCTCACAACAAGTATAATTTTATCTTAGAATAAAGTTAGAATAATTATATTATGTATAACTACATGTGGCTTACCGTAGTTTCTAAATCAAATCCAATCACGTGCAACAAACGAAAACTTTATTTTTGCTAGCATGTGATATTAACTTATTTTATTAAAAATCAAAATTTCTGATCAAGTACATAACCATGCATGGCATTATGCAAGAGAATTTTTTTTTTTTTTTGAATTGTATATTTTTTTAAATATACATTGAAACCAACTATAATTGGTGATGCAAAATCATGGGTTCCATGTACCCCTCAGAATAGTTGCATGCATAGATGTTAGTTGCATTGTTACACAACTATCAAGCATTAAATTTTTTTCTCGCGCCTTAAACTAGACTAAAAGGAAGAAAGAAAAGGACAAGCATGCCTCCCATTTTGTAAAGCCTCACGCGGTGTCTAATTTTCTCTTCTAGATAAACAAAACAAATTGATAAACATTGCTAAGTTAGAAGAATTGAATGAGATTTTTTTCATGTCATTATCACTATTCTTGGAAGGAAGGAAACACAGAGTCCCTACAACAAGGGCAATGATATCATTGGATAAGAAAAAGAATTTTTCTCCTTCTTAACGTGGAACACTATCATGAAAATATGCAACACGGAAATCTTGTCAAACTGCTTCTTCTTATCAAGTTTTTTCTTGCAGAGGGTATACAGTCAAGTTGCGTGACTCCTTGTAAAGAGTATGGTTAAATGGGTGTTAGCTCGACTTACTAGGAATAAATTATAAGTTTCCCATGACCATGACTACAATAGTAGAGCCATGTTTTTTTTTTTTTTTTTTTTTGAGTAGAGGCAACTACCATCTTATACTGCATTAAAATATATATTAGCTATACTATATACGCTTGCTATTACAATTCTAAGCATTCACTTTATATTTACAGAGACATTTCACCATACAAGTTTGATTCTTGTATAATAAATCAAAACTTATATTCTTCCTATACCTAGTAACTCCAAGCTATCCTTTGCAAACTTATCTTTACTTTATTTTTCATGTATCAAAATATGCTAAATCGATGCTGCATGTAATCATCCTACGTACGGCTCCAGACTGTTGCATGCAAATATACAAGTTACCATGTTTTATACGTAAATTTTTCTTCTAAAAACTAAATTAGAAGGAGATAGATAGAGAGAGGAGGGAAGAAACTAAAAGGACAGGCTTGCATGTGCTGCTGCTGCTGCTCCACCCTTTCTTATTGCGCCTTACAAGTCTTCAACGAAAAAATCAGCAAACGGTCCCCACGCGGTGTGAACGCGCCGCAGATTCCACTCCAAGGCGACGACGACGAAAACAACCGCAATTCATTGCACCCACGCGGCTCCCAGTGCGCTCCACGATGGAAACGCCGTCTCGCCCTCTCCCTTCCCGTCACGTGCCTCCCACTACCCTCCTTTGATTTCAGCCTTTCGATCTCAATCACACGGCTGGTGATTGGAGGCTTTGTGCGTGGAATCCGTCTGACGTCACGCCGTTAACGGATCGGTTGGATATATATATAGAGAGAGAGAGAGAGAGAGCGCAGGGAGGACCACGTCCTTTTTTGACGACTTGGATGTGACCATGGGTTAGCTTTGCTAACCTTGGGGTAGGATCTGCAGATGTCTAGATTCAGTTGATGGGCGCGATTAGGACTTAGATTTCCGTATTTAATTCTTTCACTCTTGCTTTGGAGTGAGGGAAGGTGTTGCCGACATCATGAATGTTAGTTTTTACCAAACGGACGTTAAATTACCGTTGGAGCCGAGCCGAGATGGTTCATGTCCGGGACACGTGACCCAAATCGGGGAGAGAAATTTTATGAAACCCAAGAAACGTGCCAACGTTTTTTTATCGCTCGTCAGTTTTATGCGGTCTTTGTTTCATATTTAATATTAAAAATAAAATAAAAAAAGCATCAAATTTATTTTATTTTTGATCTATTATTATTTTATGACTAAAAAAATCATTGATTTACTATATATTAATTATTTTTAATTATTCTAAATAATACAATATTAAGAGTAGATAGATCGATTTATTTAGATATAACATAATTTTGTTTATTATTAAAATGCTAAATTTTTACCAAAAAGGACGTATGAACCAAGATATGGACATTTTTTAAATCAATATCTTAGCAACTATTATTTGATATAGTATCATATGCCATATAATTTTAATAAATATATCATTTTAAAGTACTTATTAGATTATAAATTTTTTTAAATAAATACTAGTAAGTTGGTTTTATCAAAATTATTTTTAAAAAAAAATCACTCCAATCAAATTGTATCTTATAATTTACATGTCATACATAAAATCTATTATCTTATACCTATATCTATTAAAAAAATGAATAAAAAACTAGTGGATCAATCCATCTCTTGTAGCCTAATGCAAAGAAATTGACTTCATCTCATCTCGCATATTCCTACGTTACATTTATTGGATTAACTGGACTGGACGAGTGTAGAATTAAAAACCAGACCAGACTCTGTCCGGTTCAATGTCCAGGTAGGTTTATATTGATCAAGGATAGATCCAACTCACGGCCGTTACTTACTATTACCAAGCTTACAGCTGTTGTAACGCCCAATGCTGACAGGAATGTACTAAATTAAACTAGGAAAGATTTTTTTTTTAAAAAAAAGAGAAGAAAACCTGGGGTCAGGGGACGTGGGGCCATGGTTGGACAAACCGAGGAGGAAAGGAATCATGGTAGCGTGGAAACCTAGGGAAAAGGCCTCCGATTAGTTTTCGTAAAATCCAAACCTCCTCATCACGCGCCGCAATCCAAGAGCTCTCGTCCCCGCCCCACTTCACACCTCCTTGGCCCTATTTTGTTCTGTTAGCTTTAAGCCCCCTGTTTAATTATAACTTTAACCACCCTTCAACTCCCGATATAGACCACCATTAATTAATTAATCAACTCCCTATTTCCTTTCTTTATTATTCGTCCTCCCTCTTCCAAGCTTTTTTGTTATCTTATTATCTTGTTAGGACAACGGTTACTTGCTTTAATGGTCACCGCTTGTTATAAATAACATGCAATTTGAGGCTTCAACTTGTGCCGCTTGTCACCTTATCTTCTAAGAAATCAGGGGTGGACTGCTTGCACGAGCTTCTTAATCTCGATTTGTATTTAAACTCAGCTCAGCTTTTATATTTTTAAATTTAAATAATTTAAATATTTTTTTAAAATTAAATTTAAATAATAAAACATTTAATCAAAAATTAATAAATCAAATCAAATATATATATATATATATTGATAATATTATTTTTTAAAATATATTTTATTATAATCATATTTTTAATTATAATTAATATTCACATTTAAATTTGAACTCCAACCTGATTTTTGAACCGAATCAATTTTAAATATTATTTTTCTAATTAAATTAAGTATAAATTTAATTATTAAAATTTGATTAATTTTAAATTAAATTTTTAGTTTGAATATTTTGAACGAAACTCCACCTCCAACCTCTAATTATTTGACTCAACTCAATCTCATCGTTATGAGAAATAAAATAATATAATAATATTATATAATAAAAAGGCAATGGCTTGAGCCGTGTCTTATGTGGGTCAGCCGCATGAGGCCGTTTAAGTCTTGCATGCTCCACGTAAATTCAAATTCACATGCAACGTGTGCATGACATCAAAGCTGAGATGGTGCACGGAAACAGTTGACGGGTTGCTCCTCTAAAAATATCCGCATGTTGGCTGAGAAATTTATTCATGTGGACAAGAGATCTGGTCCGTATCCTTTTCCAATCTAGCTGTGCTATGGTTGCAAAGTATGTTACTTTTGACAAGTGATGGGCATCAAGGGAGACGAGCGAAGTCTCGCGAATGTTATTTAGGAGTTAAAAAGCTTCCATTAGTAGAATAGATAGATTGACCAAAGGCTACAATTGGTGGGATGAGTAATTAATCACGGACTGCCATGTATCTAGTTCACTTAAAACCATATAATATAATGCTAAAAATAATAATAATAATAATTATTAAGAATAAATCTTACTTTCATCGAAATTCAGTCTAATTCTTAGTCTAATGCAAATGGTAATTATGGAAGAGTTTCGATCGAAAATTCTTCTCCAGCAGTTAGATCCCAGTCGAACCCCTCCAGCAGTCGAATCTTAACCAAATTCCTTCAACCAGGCCGAACTCCTCAACGACCAAACCCTAGCTGAACTCCTTCAGCAGTCAAACTCCAGCCGAACTTCTTCCGAATTTCTTCTTCAATCAAATCCTCCAGAAGCCAAACTCCTTCCAGACTTCTCCTTCAGATGGATTCCTTCAGGAGTCGAACTCCTTTCAGACCTCTCATTCAAATGGATTCCTCCAGGAGTCGAACTTTTTTTGGACCTTTCCTTCAGTTGGATTCCTTCAGAAGTCGAACTCCTTCCGGACTTCTCCTTCAATCGGATTTCTTCAGGAGCCGAACTTCTTCCAGATGGATTCCTCCAGGAGTCAAACTTCTTTCGGACCTCTACTTCAGTCGAATTCCTCCAGGAGCCGAACTCCCTCCTGACTTCTCTTTCAGTTGGATTTCTTTAGGAGCCGAACTTTTTTCGAATCTCTCCTTCGGTCAGATTCCTCCAAAAGCCAAACTTCTTTCGGACTTCTCTTTTAATCGAATTCCTCCGGGAGCCGAACTTCCTCCGAACTTCTTCTTTAGATGGATTCCTCCAGGAGCCGAACTCCTTCCGAACCTATCCTTCAGTCGGATTTCTTTAGGAGCCGAACTCCTTCCAGAACTTCTCCTTCAGTCAGATTCCTCCAGGAGCCGAACTCCTTCCGGACTTCTCCTTCAATCGGATTTCTCCAAGAGCCAAACTTCTTCTGAACTTCTCCTTCAGTCGAATTCTTTCAGAAACCAAATCCTTCAATCAAACTTCTCCATCAGTCGAACTCCTTCAATCGAACTTCTCCATCAGTCGAACTTCTTCTGAACTTCTCCATCAATCAAACTCCATCCGGATTCCTCCAGTAGATTACTTTCGGATTTCAAGTAGCATTCCTCTCAGATGATCTTCCCTATCCATATTTTCTTTAGAAGTCCAAACTAATATGAAATTGACATACGTCAAAGCTCTTCACCCTTCCACGTGGCCCCGAGTGACTCAGTATCGAACAGCTATGGCTGTCACTATCAGTCTGCTGCAGGCAGCGCCCCTCTCATGCGGCCCCAAGCAGCCAGCTACCAGACAGCTACGACTGTCACTATCAGCTCCAGACTCCATCTACAAAAGGAACCTTTCAGATACATTTTTCTAAGCTCTCTTCTCCTTCTCAAAATTCTACTGAACTCTTTCCTAAGCATTCCATTCATGTTGGCCAGAAGAGTTGACTTGATCGTCGAAGGATTCTACCGGAGCCACCACCACCGACTCCGAGTGGAACTTTATTTTATAGATCACCGACGGCGACCTCTTCTTCCTCAACTCTAGCTCGATCTGGTGTCGACCAGATTCTAGACCAATAGGATTGGTGCTAGAGGATGAGCCCTCTATTTCCAAGGTATCCTTGTTCTTAAAGGAGTGCTCAATCGATCCTGTGGATCTTCTTCTTCAAGGTTTATCTCCATCCTCTTCTTCAATCCTGAGAAATACCTCCAAAGAGGACGACTATCCAAAGATCTACCACTTCTGCTACCAAATCTGGGCCAGATTCGTCTGTCCCTGCTCCATCGCCAGCGCTTCAACCTCCTCCTCCACTGACAGCCGTGGTAGATCTGGAGCAGTTTAACCTATTGATGCAGTGGATTCAGGGCCTCATCGAAATGGTGCAGGCCATGCGGCAACCCCCAGTGGCGATTCCATCAGAAAATCCATCATCGGGATGTCAGAAATCAGTCCCAAGGAGGAATACTTGGGCCAGCATACCCGTCGCCCCTGAAAAAAAAAACAGAGAACAGAGGATCCTTGCTTGGATCATGATTCTTCTTCGAAAGGGACCTTTTTCATCCACAGTCGGATGCCTTCCAAGATCTACGATCGAGATGATATTCTTGATCAAAAATTGTGAGAGATGGATCGACGGATTGAGAGACTCCACCACGTCATCCCAATTCATCGTGACGATGTCTGCACCGATCCTCCTTTCTCTCTCCAAATTATGCAAGAGCCCATTCTGTCGAACTTCAAGCTCCCCCAATTTGAAAGTTACGATGGAACCTCTGATTTGATCGATCACCTGAAAGCCTTCTGCACCATGATGCTGCTCCATAGCGCACCAGACACTATATTATGCCGAGCTTTTCCATCTACCTTAAAGAAAGTAGCAAAAAACTAGTACTCGACATTGAAGCTAGATACAATCTTCTTCTTTGACCAAACGAGCCATCAGTTTATGGCTCACTTCGTCAGTAATCGACGTCCGCACCGAGGTTTGGATTTTCTGATGAATATCAAGCAAAAAGAGGGAGAATCTATCTGAACTTATGTCATCCGATTTAATGCTGCTGCATTGGAGGTTTGAAATTTGGACTAGTCTGTTGTAATGATCACACTCAAGGATGACCTTCAGAAGAATGATTTGCTGTTCTCCCTGGAGAAGAAGTACTCCAGAAACTTTGTCGATCTGCAAGCTTGGGCTGAAGGATATGCCCGAGCGGAAGAAGCCTTTAAATTAAGAGATGAAGGAGCCACAGGAGAGTGGTAGGTGGGCAAGTCTAGTAAATCCATGGCTGATGGAGGGTTGAATGAAGTTCGGCCATATTCACAAACTTTCTACGAGTGCAAAAGAGCCCGAACTCCTCCTCGAGCTCGTTATCAAAGAAATTTCCGATGGAAGGGCGCGAAGAAGTTCTCCCCCCAGAAGGTTTCACAACTACGTCCCTCTCAATGCTCTATAAATGCCGACCTGAAGCAAGAGAAGATCAGCTAAAAGTGCTACCATAGCTAGAACCACCAATGAAGGAAGAACAATAAGAAAGATCGGCCACCTCCTAGCATCATCAATGCTATCTCTAGGGGGCTTAGTACTTCGGCGAGCTGCCATCTCTCAGCCTCAGAGTCAGAAAAAGCTTATCCCAAATTGGAAAGGCCCATATGAAGTAAAGGAGATCATCCAATCCAAAACTTATCGCATGAAGAAGCTCGGAAAAAATAATGCTCCCACAATTTTAAAACTCAAAGAATCTAAGAATGTACTGTCGGTAATTTTTCTTTAATAAAATTCCTCCATTTCAATATTATTATTTTTCGATGCAAAAACTATGTGACGATAGGAAAGAAACAATCAAAAGTGGCCATGTTAGGAATAGGAGGAGAACCTTGTCCTAACATGGGCAAGTCGAAGGCCTCATTCATTTTAGATAAGATGAGGAGAGAGGCTCTGACAACGACCCTTATGTGCCCCTACAGTCCGTTAGGAACAGGAGAAGAACCTCGTCCTAACGTGAGCAAAGTCAAAGGCCTCGTTCATTTTCGACGAGATGAGGGGAGAGGCTCCAACAACGGCTCTTATATGCTCCTACAATCCGCTAGAAATAAGAGGAGAACCTCATCCTAACGTGAGCAAAGTCGAAGGCCTCGTTTATTTTAGACGAAATGAGGGGAGAAGTCCTGACAACGACCCTTATGTGCCCTTACAGCTCGTTAGAAATAGGTGGAGAACCTCGTCCTAACGTGAGCAAAGTTGAAGGCCTCGTTCATTTTAGATGAGGTGAGAAGAGAGGTCCTTCAACCTCGGCTGGAGATAAGATCTTCTCCAAGCTTCAACATCAACTTCAACAGGAGATAAGATCTCCTTCAATTTCGGCTGGAGATAAGATCTTCCTTGAGCTTCAACGCCAACCTCAATAGGAGATAAGATCTCCTTCAACCTCAGCTGGAGATAAAATCTCCTCTAAGCTTCAACTTCAACATCAACATCAATAGGAGATAAGATCTCCTTCAACATCGGCTGGAGATAAGAATCTCCTCCGAGCTTTCAACGCCAACCTCAACAGGAGATAAGATCTCTTTCAACCTCGATTGGAGATAAGATCTACTTCGAGCTTCAACTTCAACGTCAACATCAATAGGAGATAAAATCTTCTTCAACCTTCGGTTGGAGATAAGATCTCCTCCGAGCTTCAACGTCAACCTCAATAGAAGATAAGATCTCATTCAACCTGGGCTGGAGATAAGATCTCTTCCGAGCTCTAATCCTTCAATAGGAGATAAGATCTCCTTCAACCTCGGCTGGAGATAAGAACTCCCCCGAGCTTCAACGTCAACCTCAATAGGAGATAAGATCTCATTCAACCTCAGCTGGATATAAGATCTCTTTCAAGCTTCAACGTCAACCTCAACAGGAGATAAGATCTCCTTCAACCTCGGCTGGAGATAAGATCTCCCTCGAGTCTCAACTTCAACCTCGGCTAGAGATAAGATCTCCTTCAACCTCGATTGAAGATAAGATCTTCTTCAACCTCGGTTGGAGATAAGATCTCTCTTGAACCTCAACTTCAACCTCAGCTGAAAATAAGATCTTCCTTCAACCTCGACCGGAGATAAGATCTCTCCCGAGCTTCAACTTCAACCTAGGTTGGAGATGAGATCTCCCTCGAGCTTCAATGTCAACCTCAATAGGACATAAGATCTCCTTCAATCTCGGTTGGAGATAAGATCTTCTCCGAGCTCCAACCCTTCAATAGGAGATAAGATCTCCTTCAACCTCGGCTGGAAATAAGATCTCCTTCAATCTCGGTTGGAGATAAGATCTTCCCCGAGTTTCAACCTGAATGGGTGCAGAGCTCGAAAAAGAACTTCGGTAGTCACTTTTTTTGTACCTCCTTTAAATTTTGAATTCGAAAGTGGGGGGACTATTGTTGGGGATAAATCTTGCTCCCATCGAAGTTCAACCTGACGCTTAGCTTAATGCAAATAATAATCATGGAAGAGCTTCGATCGAAAATTCTCTTCCAGCAATTGAACCCCAACCGAACCCCTCTAGTGGTCGAACCTTAACCGAACTCTTTCAACCGACCGAACTCCTCAGCGGTCGAACCCCAGCCGAACTTCTTCAACGGTCGAACCCCAGTTGAACTCCTTCAGCGATCGAGCCCTAGCCGAACTCCTTCAGCGGCTGAACTCCTCCAGTGGCCAAACTCCTTCCGAATTTCTCCTTCAGTCAAATTCCTCTAGGAGCCAAACTCCTTTTAGACTTTTTCTTCAGATGGATTCCTTCAGGAGCTAAACTTCTTTCGGACCTCTCCTTCAGATGGATTCCCTAGGAGCCAAACTTTTTTCGGATCTCTCCTTCAGTCGGATTCCTCCAGGAGCCGAACTCCTTCTGGAACTTCTCCTTCAATCGGATTCCTCCAAAAGCCGAACTCCTTCCATGACTTCTCCTTCAGTCGAATTTCTTCAGAAGCCCAACTCCTTTCAGACTTCTCCTTTAGATGGATGCCTCCAGGAGCCGAACTCCTTCTGGACCTCTACTTCAGTCGAATTCCTTCATGAGCCAAACTTCCTCCAGACTTCTCCTTCAGTCGGATTCCTCCAGGAGTCAAACTTTTTTCGGACCTCTTCTTTAGTCGAATTCCTTCCAGGAGTCAAACTCCTTCTGGACTTCTCCTTCAATCGAATTTCTTTAGGAGCCAAACTCCTTCCAGAACTTCTACTTCAATCGGATTTCCTTCAGGAGCCGAACTTCCTTCAGACTTCTCCTTCAAATGGATTTCTCTAGGAGCCAAACTTCTTCTGGACCTCTCCTTCATTCGAATTTCTCCAGAAGCCAAACTCCTTCCGGACTTCTCTTTCAATCTGATTCCTCCAGGAGCCAAACTCCTTCTAGGACTTCTCCTTCAGTCGAATTCCTATAGGAGCCTAACTCCTTCCGGACTTCTCCTTCAATCGGATTCCTCTAGGAGCCAAACTCTTTCCGAACTTCTTCTTTGGTCGAATTTTTTCAAAAGCCGAACTCCTTCCGAATTTCTTCTTCAGTCGAACTTCTCCACCAGTCAAACTCCTTCAGTCGAACTTCTCCATCAATCGGACTTCTTCTGGACTTCTCTATCAATCGAACTCTATCCAGATTCCTCCAGTAGATTACTTTCAGATTTCAAGTAGCATTCCTCCCTGATGATCTTCTCTAGCCGTATTCTCTTTAGGAGTCCAAACTCATCTGAAATTAACATACATCAAAGCTCTTCACCCCTCCACGTGGCTTCGAGCAACTTAGTACCAGATAGCTACAGCTGTCACTATCAATCTGTTGCAAGCGGTGCCCCTCTCATGCGGTTCCGAGCGGCCAGCTAACAGACAGCTATGGCTGTCACTATCAGTCTACTGCATGCGGTGTCCCTCTCACGTAGTCCCGAGCGGTCAGCTATCAAATAGCTACGGTTGTCACTATCAGCTCCGGGCTCCACCTACAAAAGGGACCCTTCAGATATGTTTTTTTCTAAACTCTCTTTTCCTTCTCAAAATTCTACTGAACTCTTTCCTGAGCACTCTATTCCTGTTGGTCAGAAGAACTGACTTGATCGTCGGAGGATCCTATCGGAGCCACCATCACCGACTCTGGGTGGGACTTTATTTTACAAGTCACCAGTGGCGATCTCTTCTTCCTTAATTCCAACTCGATCTGACGTCGATCAGATTTTTCACCAATAATAATTATATATCATCAAGTTTTTATCCAAAAAATATCATTAAGAATTCTTTGCTTTTGAAACAAAATGATACCATCTGCAAACTAGCTGGGTGTGTAGAGGATTCACCAACAGTGTAAGTTTGGTGTTTGAAATATATTGGCATAGCCGTAATTATAAATAGCACAAACTTCAATTTAAAATTATGCTAAAATTATGTGTGTGTGTGTGTGTGTGTGTGTATGCACATGATGGATAATTTGATGAAACATGTGAAACATGATTCGAAGAGTCTGTTCTTAACTTTACTAGCCTGAAAAAAAGGTAAATAGA
The DNA here is from genome assembly GCA_006176705.1 of Cocos nucifera. Lineage (NCBI taxonomy): Eukaryota > Viridiplantae > Streptophyta > Magnoliopsida > Arecales > Arecaceae > Cocos > Cocos nucifera. The sequence goes on from QRFJ01000017.1 coordinate 2,389,245, forward strand.
AGCCAACCATATAACCAGCTATTGGCGTCACCATGAAAAGAGATGCCTAATTTGCCACAATCACACTTATATCAATATTGACTACTTCTTTTAATTAATTCATAACCGCGAAAGGGCAACCAAGAACTTGAAAGAGGCAACAAACATGGTAAGAGACCTGTGACCAGAAACATGAAACACAAGCATAAATTACATGGTCATCTCACCTCGCTTCGCCCCATCTTTGATTTGTTGTCTCACATCAAAAAAGTTTTTTTTCAAAGGCTCTCATGACTCTTGTGTGGAACCCTCTTCATGGCCTCTTTGCAACCATCAATCACCTAAGTTCTCACTTTAAGCCACATCCACAAACATCAACATCCCCAAGGATCTTTTGAACACTCAACCTGAACAAGACATCTAAAGTGGCGTCTTCGACTTGCATCCCCTATTCAACCCGCTCTCATTATCTTTGATGTGGCAAATTCGTCGTGAGGATTACAGCTCAACGTAAATTTGCCAAATCACTTTCAGGATTGGACAATCATGTTACTGTTGATAATTATATATTTTAGTTTTTTTTTTTTTCATATATCAGATAAATTAAACCAAGCGAGTATAAGAATCAGCAAATAAAATATCTAGAAAAGATATCCCAGAATCCTATAATACAAATCCTACGTGGGATAAATCCTAAATTTACTTTCAATTATACATAAAACATTTGATTTAAAATTTATATTTATAATTTATTTATATTTTAATCACCCCCAACACAAGTCTCATCCATGATGGAAAACTATTCCGACAACCATGAAAGAAATAAAAATAATAATAATAAAGGATTTTTATTTTAAATAATCTTTATTTACAAAACTAGGATAGCGAGGCAAACAAGAAAGATGCACATATAAAGAAAATAAATTTGCTAGAAAAACTAAAATTATTGACATAATATATTCTAGATCCTTATCAAGATCATATACAATGAAGCAAGATGGAAATTAATATTCTTTAGCTTTTATGATTAGCATAACAAGAGGGGTCATGAGACAGATAGTATAATTGCTCATTTATTTTTTAATTAATATGATATAAATATCTATGAGATATGCAAATTCATTATCAAAATTAATTGTAGTAGAATTAAAATAGTCTCCACTTTTAAGAAGGTTGGTATTCATTGCAATATGATGGTACTCATTTGATAGAATCCATGAGTATGATATTTTAGTTTGGTAAAAGAAGTCAAATTGCTAATATAGGGTGCCAATATTTTTCTACAGTATTATCTTTACACATACAATATGAACATATGAATAGATGCTTTCATCATCTTAAATGAGATCCACTTTTAGCTATTATACTCTTAATTGGCCTTTGAATTGCTATCCAATAATCATATATTTGACTATTTTATATGCAAGAGAAAGAAAAAATATATTAGTTCATTTTAATTTAGATATCTATCACCAAATAATCATTAATTAACTATTCTATATGGGAGAGAATTCTCTGTCTCCTCAGATCTTAATATATAGCTTTCCATGCCATGACCCCTTATCTCAGACAATAATATTCTCATATCTTCTATGTTCTTGCTCTAACTTTGAAAGAAAAGAAGATGTATAAAAAATATGGCCACCGTCCTATCATTTCATGTCCTAGATTCATACATGATTGGGCCCTTAATACGAGAAAACGGATGATAAAGATAAAAATTAGATTATTTAAATTTTCTGTATATTTCATTTTGTCAGAATATTGTTTCCTCCATGTTCCTTGTGATAGAACCATACTATCACATCGGTGTCAATAAAATACTCTATCCTCTGACATTAATTTTATTTATCACTCATGCTGAATTTGTTAAGTTTAATATGCATTTTTGATTCATTCAATTGTTATCTTCTCTTTTATTTTAATCATTATTTGCACAATTTGACATCAAGAGAAAATCAGCTTTTATTTTTTTAATGACTTGTACTTTCAAGATCAAATAGATACATATTAAAATTATAATTTTTAAATATTAAAATGATGAGAAATTTTACAAAAATCAAGATTTTTACTCCGATTGCTACACAAGATCTTTACTAATTATATTAGTCAGCACTTTTAACTTCTTTAATTTATATGAATATTTAAAAAAATAAATTCTTTTTGTTGAAAAAAAGAAATGAAGTTGAATAGATTTTTTTAGATATTCGTTGAAACCTCGATATAGAATTCATTTAGCAAAATCTTATAGGATTTAGGATGAATTTGAGTTTTAAAGTTAAAACTCATTATAATTTAAAATGGTTTTTGAAAGGATTTGAATCTCAAACTTCAAAAATATCTAACATCTACATTTATAATTAAATTATAAAACATATGATTATTTATCAAATTATTTATATATATGCCTATTTAATTTTTTTATTTTTTATAATTTTAGATTGGGCACTTGATCCAATGTAAATAATCCAATCCAAATAAATATTAATTGAATGAAGTCGGGTAGGTATCAAAGAACTTACATTTTTTCTATAAAATAGATTTAAAATTTTGAATAAAGTATTTAGTTTTGGCACCTTAAATTCGATCCTTAGCAGCAAAGCCTACAGCAATAAGGTCTAAGATGGAGAAACCCATGGCCTATAGGTACATGCGACTCAGGCGTGAGCGCATGGTCCACCATGCGGTCCAGAGAGGTGATGGTGCAATCCACATACATCCATGTGTTTTCATGTGATCCACCATGATTTTACGTGATACACAAGAATTATGCAATTGGGTGGTCCAGGATGTGTGCGGGATTGATTGAATGGCCAAAGAATTGTTTGAGCCTCAACAGGAGACTGGGATATAGTTTTAATGCTTTTAGAAAGGGCCTGATGGCTTGTGAACATCGTGTACCGTCCAAGTAGTAGGCTTAAGAGCCTTGAGGAGTGGCAGAAAGTTCTCTTTGAGATTTTTGAGAGTTTTGTTATGAAAAATTGTGCTTCTTGTTAAGAAAAATTGATGTATTAGAGCTGAGAGGGTGTGATCTTCTCTCATATTTTTCTTTTTTTTGCATAGTAAAGTTTGCATGCTCGTGAGGTAAGCCTTAAGTTGATCCACATATTTGACTGTATCCTTTTTGTATCTCTCTTCTTTCTTTCTATTATGGTATTAACATGATCATCGGAGTTGCGATCTTTGGTGGAAATCCATATTCTGCACTCATAAAAAATTCTCCTAACAAGTGGTATCAGAGCACCAGATTTTTTGGATTACAGTGATGTTAATCAAGATTGAAGAAGATGGAGAAGACAGACTCAATCAAGATAAAGATCAATTGATATAATAGAAAGAGCAATTTTTTCCTATGGCAAGTGAGGGTGAAGAATGTGCTCATCCAATAGAGATTTATTGATGCTCTTTTGTGCGAGAAAAAGTTGACTACCATGGAGAAAAAGGATTGGAGGCGGCTCCAAAAGTAGGTGATGAGCATGATCTGTTTGTACTTGGTGGATGATATAATAATCCATATCCTTAATGAGACTTCTTCGACGGTGATATGGACGAAGCTCAAGGAGATGTATATGGTAAAGTCATCCATCAATGCTCTTTTCCTCTAAAAATAGTTCTATCCGCTATAGATAAGCGAGGGGCAGAGCATGCAGGAGCATCTCAGCAACTTTCAGAAAATCCTTGCCGATCTCCTCAGCATTGATAGAAAGATTGAGGAGAAGACTAAGGCGTTGGTCTTGCTTTCATCGCTTTCTTCTTCTTTTGAGTTTTTAGTGATTACTCTTCTTATGGAGAAGAGCACCATTAAGATTGATGAGGTCACTTCTATACTTTTTCAAAACAAGGTTCTCAGGTAGAAGAATCAAGTCTCAAGTTCAGATGGCAACTTGATTTTAAAGGTGATTGAAGGTGGTGGTGGCAGAAGATGAAGTAATAAAGGATCGTAAGATAGGTGGTCTAATCCAAGTCAAGAGACTTCAGCAAGATCAGATGCTATCGGTGTGATGAGTTAAGGCATCAAGTCAAAGATTATCTGCAACTCAGAGATCAGATGAAAAGTACTATAGTGATAGTTTATTGTAGCGAGACTGATGATATGCTTATGATCTCTGATGAGGTATCTACTTTTTTCTAGCAGTAGTTTTAGATTCGGCATGTAAGCATCATGTTTATTACAGAAAGGAGCTGTTTAACTCCCAAGAGAGCAATAAGGATACTATTTATTTGCCAGATGAATCAAAAAAGTTATGCGATCAAGGACATTGGGATTGTCAGCTTGTAGATATATGATGGAGTAGTAATAAAATTGGGTAAGATCCGATATATACCCAGTTTTAAGAAAATTCTAATATTCACTAAGTAAATTGGATTCAAGCAATTACATATGGAGAGCTAATGATAGAATCCTAAAAGTTATACATGGCAGTAGGATTGTTATGAAGGCAAAGAAGTATGAAAAGCACTATCTCTTAGCAGGAAGCTCAGCGGAAGGTAGAGCTTCAAGTGCCAGTGAGAGCTCAGCGTAAGATAGAGCTCTAGGTGCAAGTATATTGGATACAAGACAGGGTACTTGGAAGGATGACAGGCGACGTCACAGTATGAAGTTTTTATTGTCGAAAAGACTATCCTGAGCAGATCTCAGGTCAGACAGGTCATAGTACTTGATGGAGATGAAATCAAGTGATCTGACTCGATTTTCGTATTTGCCTATCCATGAGCAGCTAGGTATTTGCTCCAGGATATGGGGGTAAGATCATTCAAATGCTCTCAAAGTTAGGTGAAGGCCAAATATTGAGTTAAAATGAAGATTATTGAGTTTTAGCATCTCGAATTCAATCCGTAATAGCGAAATCTACTGCAGCAAGGTCCAAGATGGAGAAGCCCGCGGCTCAAGAGTGATTGCATGGTCCAAAGGGGGGATGGTGCACACAATCCACTTGCATCAAGGTGGTTTTATGCGGTCCATGCACAAGGCATGGATCCCTTACGTGGTGCACAAATGCAAATTGCACAATCAGATGGTGCAGACGCGTGCGGGATTGATCGAGCAGCTAGAGGATTGTTTGAATCCTAACATGAGACTTGGATATAATTTTAAGGCTTTTAAAAGGGGTCTTACGATCTGTGAGCATCGTGTAACGCCCAAGCAGCAGTTGAGGAGTCTTGAGGAGCGTCAGAGAGTTCTTAGGATTTTTGAGAGTTTTGTTGTGAGATATTATATTTTTTATTGGAAGAAATAGTTTGATGTATGAAAATTAAAAAAATATATTTTTTTTATATAATAAAATTTATAAAAATAAATTTTAAATTAATTTATATATTTAATTATATCTTATATATTTTTTTAATTATAATATTAATATTATTATTAAAATTATAATTTTGAATGAAGACCCATGTTCCACGTCCACAAGGAACCCTTCTAACGGAGTTTTACTTAGATTTGAAATGGATCCCGTAGAATCTTAAACAGAATCGGATAGGCAGGATAAATTTTGCAGGATATTAAAAAAAAAAAAACTCTCATGGCCGGATCCACGTGACAAAACGAAAAAGAAACGAAGCCGAGCTGCAGCTGGAGCCGGAGCCGGAGCCGGTCACATTTGCCAATCCTCCATAAAATCCAAAAACCGGAACGTAGAAGGTCACTAACACGGTCGACGAGCCCATTCCCCGGTCACAACCTGGCACGTGTCCATGTGCCCACCGGAGCCGGTAATCCTCCATATGCGGCAGTATTCAATGGACACGCGTCAAGTGTTCATTGGTTAGACATCGTTTATTGGTGTTAGCGTGACATCAGATGATGAAATCAGAGCTGGACATTGCGTGTGAATTAAGAGCATAATTAATAATACTAATCAATTGATTAACATTATCAAGAGAAAAAAAATCGGCTGATTAGCAGAGCTAAAGAGAGATAAGGGGGCTTATATAAACCAGCTGCCAGTCCCCTTTCTCCGCAGAGAGGGACCTCCACCCGAAAGCCATAACCCACCACCACCTTCGGTGAGACTGAGTGATTCCTATTACTCTTCGAAGGAAAAGCCTCAAAGGTTTGCTCTCTAAACTCTCAATCGCTTCTCTTTTTCGCTCTTTCTTTTTGATCTTCTCTCTGAATCCCTTTCTGTAATCTTCTGTGTTCTTCAAAGGAGAGAAAAAATCCAGTTTTGAGGTCCTTTTTTTTGGTTTTTGGACAGAAAAAAAGGAAGGCTTAGAAGGTTTTTTATTTTTAACTAGGGAGCCAGAGGATTCAGAACAGAGATCCAGAGCTTTTTTTTCTTCTGGATTTCATCCTCAATTTTTCTTTTTTTTTCCCCTAGTCTCCCCACTTTAATCAGCCAAAGGGTTGTTTTCTATACCCTCGTGGTTATTTTCTTGTGTTTTTAGATCAAAAGGGGCAACTTTTTACTTAAAACCTCTTTTTTAGGTGTTTTCTTGGAGAACCCAGTCTCTTGTTCTTTGGTTTTGTTTAAGAACCAGGTGGGTCTCTGCTTAAAAATCCAAGCTATCCTTTGTTTTTCTCACTTCTCCTCTTCTTTTTCTCTAAGAATCTCTCTCTCTCTCTCTCTGTTTTAGCTTCAAAGTTTCATTTCTTTTTTTTCTAGCTTAGATTTCATGGCTACGGTTATGGATTTGTACAATAGCCATCAAGTACTATCTTCAGATCCCTTCAGTGGGGAGCTCATGAAAGCACTTGAACCTTTTATCAGATGTGCTTCGACCTCCTCCTCTCCCTCTCTTCTTCTACCTCCACCCCTGAGACCACCCTCTCCTCCTCCTCCTCCTCTCCCTCCCCCTCTTTCTCTACCCCTTCCCCCTCCCTCTCCTCTTCTTCCCACCCTTCAGCCCGCTTTACCGCACCTCCTCTCCCTCTCCCTCCCATCAAAATCCAATCTTGGACTGCTCCTCCTCAGGCTTTCTCGCCGCCGGACATCCCGGCCCGATCGGTCTGAACCATCTCACCCCCGCCCAGATTCAGCAAATCCAAGCGCAAATCCAACTCCAGCAGCAGCAGAACGTCCTCGCCGCCCGGCAACTGTCGCAGGGCCGCGCCGCGCCGAGCTTCCTCGGCCCCCGGCCCCAGTCCATGAAGCACGGTGGCTCGCCTCCCCCGCCGCGCGCCGCCAAGCTCTACCGCGGCGTCCGGCAGCGCCACTGGGGGAAGTGGGTCGCCGAGATCCGGCTCCCCAAGAACCGCACCCGCCTCTGGCTCGGCACCTTCGACACCGCCGAGGAGGCGGCCTTCGCCTACGACAAGGCCGCCTTCCGGCTCCGCGGCGACTTCGCCAGGCTCAACTTCCCCCACATCCGCGACGAGATCGCCCGCGCCGCCGACGCCCCCCTCCACTCCTCCGTCGACGCCAAGCTCCAGGCCATCTGCCAGAACCTCGCCAATTCCCCGAAACAAGGCGCCCTTCAGCCCATTCCGGATGCCGCTGCCGATGCCGGCCGGCGACCGAATGCGGCGAAGGCCGTTTTGGGCTCGGAGGAGTTCAACAAGTCCGAGAGCTCGTCGGAGGCGGGCGATGACTGCTCATCCGGCTCGTCGCCGGCGTCGGAGATGCAGCATTTGGACTTCACCGAGGTGCCGTGGGATGAATCCGAGAGCTTCGTGCTGCGGAAATATCCCTCTTGGGAGATCGACTGGGATTCCATCCTTGCCTAATCTCCAATATGTTGTCGTCTTTGTAGTTTTTGGTTTGGTGATTGGTGTCTCCGGTGGTTGTGGCAAATGGGTTTTTTTTGACATTTGCTGATCTGCTGTAGAGATTTAAGGTAGGAAGGCTTGTGTTATTAGTGTTTAGGGGTTTGGGGTTTTAGATTTGTATGTTTCATGTGGTGGTACCAAACCTTCTGGTTTGCTGGCTTTTTTTTCTTGGCAAAACCAGTGGGGGAGAATGTTATGTTATAATACTGTAATCCTAGTTGTCGTGGAGCATTTGTAATTATTGCCATGTATTGGAACGTGGATGTGCTCTCTAGCGTGTATTCGTGATATATATTAAGAGGTTTTAAGTTCGGATACACGGCATGCTCTTGTGAAGACTTGTGCAAGGAGAAAAACAAGCTGGTCAACAAGTTATGCCTTTTAAACTATCTAACGCTAAATGAGCAGCAACTAGGCCGGTGGTTCCTTTGATATTAAATTGCTCTGTATTGCTTCAAGTCTTATTTAGAGAACCGTAGGACGAGGGTGCCATGTTGGACGATGTTAGTAGTCTCTTTTGTTTTTCTGATGATAATATTTGGTAGAATTTTGTTCATTAGTTAATTTTTTTATTTATTCTTCAACTTCTAGCTATATCTCTGTTCTCAAAAATGAAAAAATATTTGGTGAGGCCAAGAATCCGTGAACCCCAAAGAAAAAGAAGAGGAGGGAGGCATGAGCGTGAGATTGATAACCATAGGAATTGTCTCATAGGTATTTGTGATGTCTTTATTTTCAGACGCTATGAACCGTTTAGCATAAAATATTGTGAAGGCGAAACGAGAAAATTGATGTGGCAAAAATAGGTAGGCGATTATTCTCCTCGCATCCCTTGTGTGAAGACTGGTATGGAGATTTAGATGGAGTTTTCTCACAAGAAACAAATCCTCTTTTGCTCCATCTCCTTCTCAAGATATGGTTCTCATCTTCTTGCAAGGATTGGTACTTTCTAGGTAGCTGGGTTGGGCCCTGCAATTATTACATGGCGAGGTCCCAAGCCTCGTGATGAATGCCAACCACATCAGCTTCTCCCATATGAAAATATCTCGTCTCATTTCTACAATGCCGTAAATCATACTGCCACGTGCTTCATTTGAAAAGCCAGAGACTAACTTCGCCCTATCATCGTAGTAATATGCTGATTTCTACGTTGCTAAGGCTGGGAGGGATGACAACATGGACAAGTCTATGGTCATGTGATAACCGAGTTTGGACTATGAGCTTGGTTTGGTGTACTATGAAGACTGTTCAACAATAGTTGTTTTGGTATAATATTTGGACTAAAGATGGGAAGAAGCATCCGGAATCCCTCTGCCTATCCTGTGAAAAAGACTCCATGGTCATCTGGAACCAGCCAGGCCCCATGTTCTCCCCACTTTGCCTTTATTTATTGCTCATCCGGGCCACCAGAGATAAGGAGACTGTGGAGAGGGGTCCCCCACCAGAACCACCCAACCAACCGCAGCTTATTTCTTTGTTCTTATTCTTCCTCACGGTCATGAAGAATCCTCCTTCCTTTCGAAGGATTACTTGGACCAGGTATCCAGTAAGTGATATCCTTTCGCGCAACTTGCACAAATTTATGAATTTTTTACCTCATCACTTTGATGATACATTGAAGCATCCAATCTGTGACTTTAATAGATATCTACTTAGATGTGAATCATTTCGAACAAGGGAAGCAGCTTTCCTTGAACGGTGGACGAAACAAAGTCGAAAAGTGACCCACAAGTTGGCGTATGATGCTTTTCAAATTGGCAGAATATATTCATCTCAGATAAAAGAGAACCTGAGGGCTGTGATTCTTTCAGCAGTCTTAGGGTTGTCATATACTCTCCAGAATGATCGCTATTATTTTCTTTCCACACACCAGTGGAAGTTAAGCATATTACTAAATTGTTCATTGAGCACTTAGTCAATCATGTACCGCAGAGGTTTAAGCGCAGAGACAAATTTTCTATCAAAATGATGCTTCTTTCGGGTAAATGTTCTTAAAATATCCATCAATGCATGTGTTACCAGTTTTCTCGAATTCTGGAGAGAGAACGTGGAATAATCTTACCTAATTGTAGGTAGGGATAACCATGTTAGGTTCAACTGAAATCAGGTAGGAAGTCTAGGTGAAAAAATACAACAGTAAAAAAAGAAGAAGAAAGAAAATTAGGTAGAACGTCAGCAAACGATTGACATTTGATGTAAAATGAGAAAGGATTTTTAAGCAGAAAATGCATCCAAATATGTTTGAGATTCTCAAAAACCAGGTTCAACAATAGTTGGATGTTGCTCACACTGCTTGCCGGTTAGAGCACAGCTGGGCGATTACCTAATGCTGAATGGACGTCAGGAACATCAGTATCAACAATTAGAAAATATTAAGAATTCCCAGAACCATGAGCATGGCAAAGATGCCAGTCAAGGATAGAAGCCTGCTAGAAAACGATGCCGCCCGATGGAAAGAAAGATTGCCAGTTGCTTGACGGTAAAGTCTCTTAGTGGCCTTACCAACTTGCCATTGGAGTCTCTTAATGGATCTATCAATTACCTGGATCAAATATCTAACACATTTATTGGGGGAGAAGGGCTTGGGGAAGGTGGCACCCCAAGCTCTGGCTTTAACAGCAAATACTTGCATTGCTGAAAAGACACGTTGAGGAGATATTTTCAGGTGTGCTCAGGCATTCAGCGTGCTGATAAGGGCATCAAACAAACTCAGGTTAGAAGAGTAGCAGTGCAGATATAACAAAATACAGGAGATTTAAAAGATTTAGAGATGTTTTTTTTTTTTTTTTTTTTTTGAAGGATGTCCATGAAACATATATTAAACCATCAAGCTTACATGACTGAGACAAAGCTTGCAGTTCGTGTAAACAATGCACCACTATAACGCAAGATCACATGTCATTTGAAGGAAGCATAAAGGGCAGCCCTCTGACCCTGGAGGTCTCTTTACATTCTTGTTGGTCCCATCTAAAAACATAACCATGTTCTCTGAGGACCCAAGCTTCCAAGAACGGTCTTTTGTCCCAATATAGGGGGTTTGAAAGAATAGTGACCCTTGAGAACTCAATTTTCCCTTCTTTTTTTTTTTTTTTTTACATAGCACAATAACCGACACAGTGACTCATGATCGATCCTAGTCGCTTACAGGATGCAAAAGTTCCAGATTTCGATGATCTGCACTATCACACAGCTAAAGTACACATCTAGAAGGAATCAAAGTTGCAATGCAATTACAGGAAAATTCATTATTTGTTTTTTTTTTTTTTAAACTGTTAAACGCCTCATGTGGTTCTGTCATCTGTGTTACAGAAATTTCTGTGTGATCACTAACACTGCTCCACCAGCAACTCGACATGTTTACATGACTTGAATACAAAGACTGACAGCCTTTAAGCAGTCTTTAAGATCCACAGCACAACCAGCATTCAGCGTGCAACATAGAGAAACAAATAAAATTTAGACCCAATCCCGTAAATTGTCTATGTTTACTCAGATGGTTCCATGTGAGTTGATGACCTCCAATGCCAATCCATCTGCAAGAATCCTCCCTGACCAAGACTGTTTGGCAGGCGAGCGTATGAGGTTACACAAGAGTTCAACAATCAACTCAACTTTCTGAGTTCCATCTTTTTCTTGATTGCCCTTTGACCATGATATATGAATGAATCTAATATGCCAGAAACGGTAAATATACCTGGACATAGGCAACAATGTAAACATTCGCTTAGATTACTGGATCTTAACCGGAAATTTCATATTTCTTTAACTTGGCATACCCCGCCAACTATGGAACAATACCATGAAATCATCTTATATTGCAAAAACTAAATACTAAGAAACTTGTGAATTTCAAAAGAAAAAAGACATCATTGAAACTTGAAAAAAAATGTATTTGTATATGAATAAGCTCATTGTATCATTGGATAGCTTAGGATATCTGTAGCATCCAAATGATCTCAGCTACCATAAGTATAATAGAAGGTGCATGATATAGCTTCAGTGATGCATGCGAAAGATCATTCCTATGCTATGTGGGCTAAGTATGGTTCTTCATTTGATTGTTATTATTTTACCTAATTCCAAGGAAGTAAACCTATTAAATGCCTTCTTGTAATTTCCCTCTCTGATTTTTCAACACACTATTCTAGAAGTTTTGTCAAGCAACTCATTTTGGCCAAATTTTTGATTAAGGATGAATAAGCGTCCCATCCACTGAAAACTAGACAGATGGCTAAAGGTGACAAGCAACCCTGAGCAAAAGAAAATGAGAAAAGAAGAATGCTCATATAAGTTGGCATATCGAAGGACAGTATTTGAAACAAAGAGCCTTGGGACAAAATTTGGGCTGTAGAATCAATCTGGCAAATGCGAGAGAAGGTACTAACAATGAAAGCACTAATTAATGGTTGACCCTTGACACACAAGAATTATGAACAGTAATTTATTATCATAACACCCTATGGTGGCATGAACCCTGCAACTTCGATGACAAGATGACGTTAATGGCCACACATTATCTTATATCCTTGCTTCTAATTGTTAACCTTCAACAGATAATGCATCAAGGTTGGCTCTATTTAAGCCAGTAAGACTAGAAATGGTGGGAGCAAAGAATTCATTAAGTCATCACAATCAGATCACATAAAACTTCTTGTGTAAGATGATAATGACAATAATGAGAATGATATATTGCAATACCTCCAACTATTGCACAAACATTTGTCAAGAAATGTAAGAATGATACATGTCCCTCTATGAAGGTCACCTGCAAAGTGCATTCATATAAGATGTCGATTATAGTGCAAAAGACTAGTTCAACAACATCATTATAATTGAAATCTTGAGATCAAGTATTGTTTACATATATTGGATTGAAATGCAATTAAACAGAATAAATTTCAAAAAAAAAAAAAGGGAACAGCCAGCAACCTTTTAATTGGTAAACTCTGGAATGTACACGTGATACATTCACAAGTGAATTGAGCACGAACTGATAACTGATAATATTTCTGACATATTATAGGAATGAAGTTTTCAAGTTACACACTCAAGCATCAACGGATACTAGTCATCATATCTGCTAAATAAAACAATCATGAAAATTAGTTCAGCTTATTTAATATCTCAAAGATGACCCAGAAATAAATATAAGGGAAAGACATTGTGCGTAGACTGTCAAATATACCAAATTAAGTGGATAAAACAATTAATGCAAAAAAGCCCACCACACAAGCAAAATAGTCAAATCCAGAGCTAAAGCAGCACTTGTGTAAGCCTTATCCTGATTGGTGAGAGATCATAAAAGAAAAAAACTCCAGGAAGAGATTGAATTCGACCAACATCATCACTCCTAAAATGCTCTGTTACAGAAAACTGCAAAATCAAATGCCAAGACATCTCAAGAGACCATCACACAGATAATGCAGAAATGGCCATTGCATCAAACATTCGTTTCTACCTGACCTGACTGGATGGTACACCTTATGGCAGCATATACAGTAGGAACAACCTGAAAAGAAAATTAACAAGGAATTCCCATGAGTGAACATTACCCTTCAAACGTAGTCTTAAGGTGACGACAGGGGACAGCTAGGTTCTTAGGCATGGGAGAAGAAACTAAGGTGGCAAACAGGACATCTTGTTTCATCATCTATAAAGTTTAGGAAGGAAACCACAAAGACTAACCTTGATAAAATATTGCTACATTCCATGCGGTGTTTGTTGCACCCATTGCACTCTAGATAATCCAAAAACAAATGTATTATAACTCAAGTAGGGGATTCATGATAACATACACAATTTAAATGGCAAATGGAGAAGTTGAGTGCATGGAAAATTAACCATCAAGAGGATTTACGATGCTAGGAAAGTATTCTCTGAAAGCTAATCTATTAATCTTGTGGCTAATCTGGCATCATCAGAGATAGGTTACACCTAGGATTTAGGTCCCAATGGGACATCCTGTGGGACATCAGGATGGGGTACCATCTCAAGTATCGGGATAAGGCCGTCCCACTAGCATCCCAGCATCTCAATCGGGACATCTTCGAACATCCTCTGTCCCAAGTGTTAGGACGGAGCGAGACAGCAGCGCATCCCGTTCTATGGAAAAATCGGAACAACTCCATCCTACGAGATTTAAAACCTTGGGTTACGTATTGAAACTGACAGACCCAAGATTTTAAAATGAATGAATATTTTCCCGTTTATCCTAATAAACAATTTACAAATTAAGTGATAAATTTTTCCTGCAAAGGCTTGCTTACATTAAAACTATCTTTTGGGAATGGTAGCAAGTCATGCACATGCATATTCGACTGCTGGAAACCTTTTCCTAGGCAAAGTGAAAATTTCCGACCACCTTATTGACTTCCAAGAAACCGTAGATGTTGCATCCTTCACCTTCATCTTTAATCCTCTGAAGAAAACCCACCCTTTTGCACTGTAATATCACATCAAAAGTCAGCATCACCAGAACTTTAAATATTTTCTTTGGTTCAAAGGTGGTCATGACCTTAGACAAGGTTGGCTGCAGTATCAGCAACCTTTACTTAGCCAAAATAAGCTGTCAACATCCTGGATGTTTAGAATCAGCAAATTAAGAATGTTGCATGTATTTATAACCAACAGTGTTTCCCAAAGAAGGGAACACAAGAGGGAGGGGCGGGGGTGAATTGGTTTCTTAAAAAATTAAAGTTCAGAACCTTATGCCCAAAAACAAATCTTTGAAGTGTTTATGGGATGCTCAACTAAAAATAAATAAGCTGCAAAAAATAAAAGATAACCATAGCAACACAATCATAAATACTCAAAATTTCTAGTAGTTCGATGCTAAACTCAGCACCTATATCCACTCCCCAAGTCTACCCACTTGAGAATTCTAACTATAATCAACAAAGAATATAGTCCAATTGTTTTCATGGGCTCACAATCCAACCTAGTTGGTTTTTCGTAGCTCACCAACCAAAACCTTACAAACAATTATTTTATTCCAGACTTGCAATCAATCCAATTGATTTTTCTGGAGATACCAACCAAAACTTTACAACATCCAACTTAAAGGCTTGGACCAACCCCAAGTTTCTTCCCCCAAGAAACTTATTACAATGAAACAATACAAGAAATTTGAGTTTAGAACAATAACTCTTTTAAGATTTTCAAGAAGTCGAGGTAGTTGAGTTGTTGATTGCTTGAACTTCTTCCTTGAATACTTGAGAGGATTGATGAAGACTTCAATGCTTTTACTTAGAAGTTGTTGGCTTAAACCAATGCTCTCTTCCTCTCTTGTTGTTGAGTAAACGTATAAAGGGATGAATTAAATTGCTCTCTCTAAAATTCCTTCCATTTTTCCTCTTAGGTTCCACTCAATGACTTCAGGAAAAACATAATAAATCTCTCTTTTTTTATACCTTATGTTCCCATTTAAATTCTCCTCATTTATGGCCTAAAAAATGTCTGAAATTAATGCTCTAGCTATTGGACGCTTGAAAATAGTCATTAGAAATAAATTAGACACATTTTAAAAATTCTAAAAAATTAGCCATTATTCTATCAAAACTCTGTGAGTCAACTCATCCATGCTCTTAGTCAGCTAACCTTTAACTTTAAGTCGGCTAAGTGAAATCTCTGAGATGGCTCGATGGCAGATGTCAAAATTCCAACATCAGATTTAGCATCAAACTTACCTAATTTATCTTTATTATTTATCAAAATAAAACAACAACAACCAAAAACTTTGAAGTAAGAAATATTTGGTTTATTTCCTTTAAGCTCATAAGGGGTTTTCATTAAATAGGTCTAATCAATGCATGATTCTGAGGTGTCCTAAGCAAGGATTCAGGAACCGGTACCAGTTCCTGACCGATACGGCATGGTACCGTGCCCTACCAGTCGGTACGCCATGGCGTACCGATTTTTTTTTTCCAACTCAATTTTTATTCTAATTTTTTTATAATTTTTAAATTAATTTAGGATGATATAATAATTCTAAGTTCTAACATCCCAAAAAATAAAATAAAAAAAAATCTAAAACAATGCATTAAAAGTATTTAATATACAACTCTCCAAAATATAAAAAAATAATTCACTAACCTCAAGATATCTACTGATCTAAAATCTTGTCGAATATCTATGATGCTCGTGGATATCCGAATCATTCTCATACTCCGGAGGAACATCAGTCTATCCCTCTATCCAACCAGCACGATAATCCTGAATATTCATCCCATAAGATAACCTCTCTGGATTGTAAGACATCTCAGATCTTTCACTCAAACTCTGGCTCTGAGAGGTGTCCTTGGGATGATGGTATGGCTGTAGAGGGGTCCATCCAAAGGTCTATAATATAAAATGAAATCATACAAAAATCATAAATTTTGGCATAATTTTTTCTTTTTTTTACTTCTTACCATTTTTTAGACACAAACTTTAAAAAATAAAATATTTACTAACAGAATACTAGATTACCTTACTATCGGTCGAAAATCGTTGTCTCCCCGAGGTTGTGACAATTTTTTCGAATTTTTTTCTTTATTTTTTTGGGCTTCGTTCGCACTCTCAACGTCCTAAGAGTCCGAGATCATGCTCTTGGACTCTCAGGCTCTGAGAATCTGAGCCAAAAGAAAGGACAAGGGCCATTATTGGCTGGCCCACCCCACCCCCACCCCCACCCCCCACCCCCTTGTCCCCCTATCGGTACAGCTCGGTTCCAAGCCGAACCGCCCGATTTCGGGCGAAATCGGGCGATTCGGTACAGTTTCGTAATTTTTTCGAGAAAACACGTCGAATCGGACCGGTTCGACGTCGATCCGGCTCAGTTCGGGCTGTACCGGGCGGTTCGGCCCGGTACGGCATTCCATGGTCCTAAGGCTAAAAATTTATAGTCAATCCATTTTCGATGCAAAACATTTGAAAATTATGATTTTCAAATTCTATGCTATAGTCACTTCTAATTTTTAAAACATTACAATTCTTTTCACTAGTGATTTTCTTAAATAGTTTTACAAACATTTTAAAAGCTTCATCTTTATATGCAAGAAACAAAACCCAAATATATCGACAGAAATCATCAACAATAATAAAACCGATATATTTGCTACCAAGACTAGTAGTCTTAATTGGCCCAAACAAATCTATATGCAGAAGTTCAAAAGCTTAGTAGTTGAAACAACATTTTTAGATTTAAAAGAAGATCTAATTTGTTTACCTAATTGACATGCATAACAAACTTTGTTATTTTCAAAATCAAGTTTTGGTAAACCTCTAACCAAATCCTTTTTGATTAATCTAGCGATAGAATCCATGATTGCATGACTTAATCTACTATGCCAAATCCAACTAGTTTCATTGACTTTAGCATTCATAACAACTGGACACTCAATGTTATCCTTGCCAAGATCAACAAGATCTACCAAATAAACATTTCCATCTCTTTCCTATAAACTTGATATCATTGTCGGTGGAACTAGTCATAATGCAATGTGATGATTTAAATGAAACATCAAAACTTTCTTCACATAGTTGACTTATATTAAGAAAATTATGCATCAAACTATCAAGCAAAACATTTTCAATAAAGATGGTACGAATGATCTTGATATTATCGAAACTGATTATTTTTCCTATACCATTGTCTCCAAAAGTTACAACTCCATCTTTAGCTTTAAGAGAGAAAAATTGAGATTTATCTCCCATCATATGCCTTGAGCATCTGCTGTCAAGATCCACTTCCTTTTTGTCTCAAGGGATGCCGAGCATCCATGCAAGAACAATCATCAAGTCTTTTTAGATACCGAAGCTAGCTTGAATCCTTTGAAGTTAGCTTGAATGGTTCCTTTTGGAACCCAGATTTGTTTCATTTTAAAGCTTTTAAATTTATTTATATTGCAATCAATAGCTTTGTGACCTACTTTATTGCATTTGAAACATGTTTTTGTATGCTTTTTAAAAGCAAGTTTCACAAAAATATTTTTTAGATATTTTTGTTTAGTCAATGTACTAAATCCTAATCTAGCTTTGTCAAAAACCATTTTCTGTTTTTCTATAAGCATTTGTAAATTATGTGAACTTAGAATAAATTTATCAACGATGGGTTTTAATTTATCTACTTCTTTTTGTAAGGTTTTATTCTTTTCAATCAATTCATTTTTGTTCTTTCAAAAGATTCTCCTTTTCTTTCTTAAATTTTTCTTTTCTTCGGTCAACAAAAGATTTAGTTTTCTAAATTTCTTGTTTTTAAGGGAGATCCTTTTCAAATCATCAAATAACTCATAGAAAGCATCATATAATTCATCAAATATAAAATCATTTAACTTATTTCTAGTTACCTCATCCTCATAAGCCATGAGGTAGAAATTAGCTTTCTCTTCTTTTGTTTCTTCCTCTTCCTCAGAGCTTGAGTTCTCATCATGACTCCAAGTTGCCATCATAGCCTTCTTTCTGAATTTTCTTGAGTTCTTTTTGAGTAGGGGGCAATCAACTCTAAAATATCCAGATCTTTTGCATTCATAGCAGATGGCCGGTTGCTCTTTCCTTTTTTCTTTTCCTTTGCTTCCTTCCCCTCTAGTGTAGCCTTTCTTCTTGGGTCCAAACCTCCTCTTTCTCATGAACTTTTTGAATCTTCTTATGATCATGGCCATTTCATCATCATTTTCAAATTTCTCTGATGTATCGCTTTCGATATCTTCAATGGCCGATGATTTTAAAACTATTGTCTTCCTCTTCTTCACTTCTTCCTCAGCATTCTGGTTCATACTCAGTTCATGAGTCATGAGTGAGCCAATGAGCTCTTCGAAGGCCAACTTGTTGAGATCTTTTGTCTCTTGAATTACAGTCATCTTAGCCTCCTAATTCTTTGGCAATGACTTGAGAATTTTGTGAACAAATTTGTTGTTAGTATAGTCTTTGCCAAGACTTTTTAAACCATTAATTATATCTATGAATCTAGTAAACATATCGGTGATACTTTCACTACGTTCCATTTTAAAATAGTTCATATTTATATACAAGCACATTTATTTTGGATTTTTTGACTTGATTGGTACCCTCATCGATAACTTCAAGTCCATCCGATATTTCTTTAGCCAATAAATAGGTAGAAATACAGTTAAATTCATTTACATCTAAAGCACAGTACAAGACATTCATAACTTTTGCATTTAATTGAGCTAATCTTCTGTCTACATCATCCAAATCCTTTTCTGGTTTGCGAGATGGCATACCATCAATCAAAATAGTGGGGGTGTGAACCATTCACTATTACATTTCACATGCCATAATCTTGTGCTTGAATGAAAATCTTCATTCATACTTTCCAATAAGTATAGTTGATGCCATTAAATAGCGAAGGTCTATTGGTTGACTGGCCCTCAATCAAATATGTACCAATTGAAGTTATCATTGATCTTTAACTCCCAATGGTTAGACCAATTGGACTGAGTACTTGCTCTGATACCACTTATTTTCCAGAGAAGGTAACCCAAGAGGAGGGTGAATTAGGTTTTTTAAAAAATTTAAGTTCAGAACCTTATGCCCCAAAACAAATCTTTGAAATGTTTATGGGGTGCTCAACTAAAAATAAATAAGTAGCAAAAAATAAAAGATAACCATAGTAACACAATCCCAAACACTCAAAATTTATAGTGGTTCGATGTTAAACTCAGCACCTACATCCACTTTCCAAGTCTATCCACCTGGGAATTCCAACTATAATCAACAAAAATTATAGTTCGATTGTTTTCACGGGCTCACAATCCAACCCACTTAGTTTTTTCTAGATCACCAACCAAAATCTTATAAATGATTATTTTATCCCGAATTCACAATTAATCCAGTTGGTTTTTTCGAAGATACCAACTGAAACCTTACAACATTCAACTTAAAGGCTTGGACCAACCTCGAGTTTCTTCCCCCAAGAAACTTGTTATCATGAAACAATACAAGAAATTTGAATTTAGAATAGTAACTCATTTAAGCTTTTCAAGAAGTCAAAGCAGTTGAGCTGTTGATTGCTTGGACTTCTTTGAATGCTTGAGAGGATTGATGAAGGCTTCAATGCTTCTGCTGAGAAATGGTTGGATCAAATCAATGCTCCTTTCCTCTCTTGTTGTTAAGCATGGGGAGGGATGAATTAAATTGCTCTCTAAAATTCCTTCCACTTTTTCTTTTAGGTTCCACTCAACAACTTCAAGAAAAACTCAATAAATCTCTCATTTTTGATACTTTATCTGTCAGAATTCTATGTCGGCTCATCCAGGCTCTTAGTCAGCTAACCTTCAACTTTGAGTCGACTTATTTAAATCTCTGAGACGGCTCAGTAGTAGATGTCAACATTCCAACTTTCTGTCTGTTTTGTCTGTCTAAAACTGGATTGGCTCAAATTTTTTCTTAGTCGGCTAACTTGATGACTTGATCGGCCAAGTGATTTTCTAGGTTGACTCAAGAAACTTGCTAAATTTTACTGCTTTATGTGTTCATCTTCCTCTAAGATTGAGTCAGTTATCTTTCTTCGTAAGTCGGCTAAGCTTCAGCCTTGGTCACAGCTAAGTTGATCACTGGGTTGGCTCAAGAAAATACCTTGAATCTTCACCTTTCTATCTTTACTGGATCTGAGACTTGGTCGGCTATCCAAAAACTTGAGTCGGCAAAGATGCTATCTTAGTCGACTAAAATAGAAACTTGGTTGGCTAGAAAAGTTCCTCTGATTTTTCTTTGTTTCTGTCTTTCCCTCGGACTGAGATCGGATCGGCGGTGTGCCAATCATGCCAAAATGGGTTTTAGATAGCTTTCCTTGATCAAAGTTGTTCCAGACTAGAATTGCCTTCTCAAACTTAATTTATGTACATGTACACATGTTGAAAGATTCTTATAGACTAGACTTTCCATTGTAAACTTGGTTTCTTTGCTTCCAACTAGAAGTCTTAAATTTGGAAATATAAATTTTCTTAAGAGGACTTCTTTTTGAATAAACAATTTGGGTATTTTGAGAACTCCTATAATCATTCTCAAAAACATCATCAATAAATATGATTTATACTCAAATACATTTGACATCATCAAAATCAATTCTAGTGCTAACAAACAGGATAATTCATTGGACGGCACAAATTGATGGCTGCTAGTGGCAAGAGAGATTTATTGTCATGTAGTTCATTGCAAACACAACGGAAGGAACAGGGTACATGCAATATGGCAGTAAGAATTTGCATAATAAACGATACAAGAGGATGGCTGTCTAATCAGGACAGTATGATGACATGTGCCTCATCTAATAAGAAAAGATTTTCTCGATGGATGGCTATGATGTATTGTAGCTTGCAGGACCCTTTAGATATTATCATTTCTTTCACTTTTTAAATGAAATAGTATTTTCTATGTAATTAAAAAAAGATCTCTTGAAGTTAGCCACCATATGCTAGCTGAGTGGAGATGGCGGTACAAATTAATCATATGGACGTCCTTGGAAAATTTCATTACAGATGTCACTCATATCTAGTGTTTAATTGATCCAAGAGGGCATTTAGACAGCAAATCTATGTATTGCATGGAATATTGTACCGGTCCGAACCGGCCGGTACAACCTGTATTGAATCGGACCGGTTAGCACAGCAAATCTATGTACTGCATGGAATACTGTACCGGCCCAAACCGACCGATACAACCTATATCGAGCTAGACCGGCGGCTTACCGATCCGGTTTGGCCCACTTTTTCGAAAAATAAATCGAACCGGTTGGTTCAGTCCGATATCGCCTGTGAGCCGCCCAAAACCAAGCGGAACACAGCGGCTCGACTCAATTCGGGTGCGAACCGAGCCATACTGACCGCATGGGGGTAGGAGGGGGGGTGGGGGGGCTCCTTACCAACCAAAAGGGATGGGGTGGGGGGGTGGGGGGGGGGTGGGGGGTCTGCCATCTCCTTTAAACATTACTGGCTTGTTGTCTCTGCCTTTCGTTCAAAAGGCAGAGCGTAGAACGTAGCAAACTAAGGGATGGGGAAGCTTAGGAAAAAAAATCTCCTGCTCCAGAAATTTGTCATAATCTCTTCGAGGAGTCAACAAATTTCGAATGGAAGCAAGAAAATCTACCATTCTCTTGCTTTAATTTTTTGTCTTTTTTGGCCAAAAAATGGCAAAATTTTGATAAATAGAGAAAAATCATACCAAAAATTATGATTTTGCTATAATTTCATTATATATTGTAGATCTTTGGATGATCTGCGCGATGATGCTAAAATCATTAATTTTTGTTAATTTTATATCTATATATTTAAAATATATATATATTTAGAATAAAAAATTTAAAAAATAAAAAAATTCAAAAGAAAACTATAAATTCAAAATATTGTTTAGGATGATTCAAGCTATATATAGTATAAATTTTATGTCTGATTATAAAATTCTTGATGCATTATGTGCATAATAACCTAGGCTTAATTTTGACTAAAATAAAAAAAATAAATAGCATTTAACGTATGTTAATAGGCTTAGAAAAATATATATAGCATCCATAACATGTTTCTACTTGGATCTAGCCTTAAATAATTTTTTAAAATTTTTAAAATTTTATATATTTTTAATTACTTAAATAATAAAAAAATATGTAATCAGTTTAAGAAAATATGTAACATTAGTATATATTTTAGCTAATTCAGAAGTATTATTTAAACCATATAACATATTTTTGAGAAATTATGATATTTAAAATTATTATTAAAAAATATAAAATTTAAAGATAATTAAAATTATGAGAAATTAGAAATATGAAATATATTAATCAGATATATTTTCTAAAACTACAAAAAATTGATTTAGATTTTTGATAAAAAATTATAATTTTTTAAATAATTATTAAACTGACGTGTTTTGTTAAACTTGCAGAAATAAGTAAGAAGAAGGATACAGAGCATGACATTAGTTGAAAACATGGCCAGATGCTCTCGACTTGATATCATTAGAGATGCAAATGGTGCAACACAGAGTTCAAGGAAAGACTAGGTTGAAGCAGCATTTGGCTAGTGATTATCCTGATATGGCCATGTATCGAAAATGCCCGCGGGTGGTTCAACAATTGATAAAAAAATACTTTGCTGATTCTAAAGCAGCGAAGGAAAGAACAAAGCAAAAAATGATGGAGGTGGATCGTCGAGCCGCAGAGCCATCTTATCACTCCAGAGAGTCAGAAGAGGCCTCTGCTCTAAATAACAATGAGGCATGGATTGAGGCCGCCATTCAGACGAGTCTGGATGATCAGTATCGGATGGAGATGGCTAGGTATAGAGAATAATTTAAACCATCATACTATGAATCAGGATCCGGCTCTGCAACCACTGAGGGAGAATCCAAGTTCAGGACCACCTTAATCAGGAAGACGTCCAGTAGAGGGAGGCATGGTATTTTATTTATGCTGGGGGCCTTTGGCAGTAGGTCCTCCAGAGACATGCCAGTAAAAGTCACCATTCATGATTTGGATCCACATACTTTTCTCAGTAAAGATTCAAAACAGCAGACAATATAGTAAAGGACAAGAAAACGAAAATGTGGTAACTATTGGATCATGGTTTCATTTCAGCCATATTCCAGCAAATGCAGCAGGCAATACTCACTATCGGTTTGCCATTTCAGCCATATAGGTAGCCGGCCCAAGTGTAGATCCCCCAGCACCTAGGGATATCTATAGTCAGCTTCTTGACAATAACAAGGATGAGCTGCAAAAATAAATTTCTTCTTACAAAAATAAATGGCCCACATACAGACGGTGATGTGTAATGGTTGGACCGATCCTACCAAACAAAGCATCATCAATTTCTTGACATATTATGATGGAAACATATTTTTTCACAAATCAATTGATGCTTCAGATAAGGTGCACGACACCGCGTATATCCTTGGATTGATGGAGGAAGTGATTGATTCAGTAGAAGAGCAAAATGTCGTGCAGGATATAAGGCCGTAAGAGAGTTGCTAATGAAGCGACAACCATATATATACCGGACCCCATGTGCTATACATTGCATTGACCTCATGTTGATAGATATTAAGAAGCTTCATAGGATGCAACAGGCAGTGAACTCAGCCAAACTATTACTAGATTCATCTGCAATCACACATGGGTCCTGTCATTGATACAGACATATTGGAAGGGAGATCTTGAGACCGAATGTCATCCAGTTTGCTACAAACTACATAGCACTTGATAGTCTTCTGAAGAAGAAAGTAGTCTTGCGTCAGATGTTTATTAATGCCAAGTGGCAAGAGAGCAAATATACGAGGGCCGGCACTGAGGAAAGTCATGTGGAGAACTTGATGACGAGTCAATCATTTTGGCAACGGGCTGATAAGATAGTGAAGGTTATCAAGTAGTTATACAAGGTGCTTCGTGCCATGGACAGTAAAAGATACTCCTAGATAGACTTCTTGTATCACATGGAGAGAACAAAGAAACAGATCGGTAAGATTGATCCAAAACGTGCCCAAGAATATAACATTATCGAGCACCACTGAGACTACCAAATGGATAGGAATTTATATCTAGCCGATAAGCATAAATTCAAGAGTCCTTTGAAAATTCTCTCTTGTACTTGTATAAATCTACTGAATTATTTGTGAAATTTATCTGCAACTTACTATTTGAATCCGAGATTCCAGTATACCATTCTTAGGATAGATATAAATAACGAGCTTCTCGCTACTCTCCGTAATGTGATATATAAGATGGTGTCCGATCCAGAAATCGTATCCATATATCTCGAAGAGGTATGTTAGGGTAACTGAGATGTGAGCATTTAACAGAATTCGGTCTGTAATCAATAACATATTTATTAATTTAACAAATATATTTTTCACAGACGAACCAATTTTGAAAGAAGACGATAACTTTGGAGTCTCATCAGCTGTCGTAAGCAAAAAGAAGAATCCAGGCAAATTACATATCAATAAAGAGAAGACTTTGTTGACATTATATACCTACTAATATCAGAAAATTTAATATATAATTTTGCTTAATATTTTTGCAACTAAATGGTGAATTCATTTTGGACAATCAGCAAAAAAATTGAAAAGTATGGCTATCCGCATTCTTTCCTAGACGATCTTCCTTAGTAGCTGTGAGCACAATTGATCGACTTTCGTCCTTATCCACAGAAACAAAAATATCCATAGAAACAGAAAAACTATCTGATACAGAAGCGCTTCAACGATCTTGTATACGTTCACTATAATCTAAGGTTGAAGCTAAAATGTATCCAGGATAAAGTACAGTTAAAGTACACGGATCCAACATTAGGTAATTATACTGATGAGAACGATGATTCAATGATCGGAAAGCTTGCAAGACAGCAATAGAAGCTAGAGCTTGATAAGTCGAGATCTCCACAACCAACCGGTTTGATAGCTAGGAAGATCAGAGTGGATCCAGGACAATGGGCAAAAACAAATATTCCACATAGGGTTAGCTGATCAGCCACAGCCTAAGAGACCAAAAGGGAGTCATTCATCACATGATTCTATATCCGAGACATCCTTCAGGTGTTTGAGCAAGAATTTTTTAGACGAAGCCAGCATCTCAAAGAGGAAAAAGACATCCATCCCTCCAGACATAGCAAAGTCAATTACAAAAGGATACCAAGGGCAGTCAAGCAAGTGCTAAAAAAAAGATAAAGAAAAAGAAAAGATAATTGCAACATCCTCGAGAGAGTAGAAGTTAGCTGGCTTAGATTCAGAGACCAAGGAGTGATGATAGTGGTGATGGATCTGATGACCAAGGAAAGACTGAAGGACAAGAAACCGTTGTTCATGAGACGCAGCCACAGGATGGGTATTCGATTCACCGGTGAGTTCCAGTTTATACATACCACACAAGACAAGAACCACGGTGCACAAGCTGATAGAGCTCACAAATATACGATTTTATATAGACGACGGCCTCCTAAAGATCATCCAGCACACGATATAGCTGCAGATGATCTGCCACATGGAGTAGGATCTATGGATATATCTGGATCATCCTCGCATTATGGATCCTATCACCCGCAAGCAGCTTATGATCCATATGGATATAGATATGGTGCATGCGAGACATCTTCCAGTGGCTACCATCCTATGTAGTTCGGAGCATCTTACAGACCGGATTTTGCTGCCAGCATATTTGGATTAGTCCCTCCACAACCATACCATTATCCTGAGAATACCTCTTAGAGCCATAGTTTGAGTGAGAGATAAGACATCTTACAATCCAGAAAGGATATCTTATAGGATGAATGTTTAGAACTACAGTACTAGTTGGATAAAGGGATGGACTAATGTTCCTCCGGAATATGCAGATGATCCGAATATCTACGAGCATCACAGATACTCGACAAGAAATTAGATCAATAGAGATCTTGAGGTTAGTAAATTATTCTTTTATAATTTATACATTTAATGGGTTGTTTTAGACTTCTTTTATTTTATTTCGGGATGATAGAATTGTTATACAACATAAAAGAACATTAATGTAGATCTAAATTATTTTAAAAATTAAAAAAATTTATCTGGAACCAAAATATACTTGAGGAAAGAAAATTAGTACCGATATGGAACCGACACCAAATAGCATACTGACATTCAGTATGGTACGATATCGGTACTATACCGTACCGATCAGAAACCGATATGGGAATCGATACCGATTCCTAAAACCTTGATGTATTGCATAGATGTTTCTATGCAAATTTCTTCTTTTTGAAAAAATAAAGCTATTAGACCAAGATTCGTCGAATTGAAACTTGACCTGTACTGACCAGCAAGCGGTATGGTTCGATATACCCCTATATTGGATCCGAACTGACACAACAAAGAAAGAAGAGGAGAGGGAGAACCGAAAAGGACAAGAGAGGGGGGAGAGAGAGGCTAGCTAGCCACGATAGTGGCCGCCGGAGGGTTGCAGATAATGGTGGTGTACAAGAGAGGGTGAACCGGAAAGAGGAAGAGAGAGAAAGAGAGAGCCGACAGTGCTGACCATCGAAGAGCTGGAGAGGCCCCTGAAGAGGCCTTGGGTAAGTCCCCCCTATTTGCATCATGATTTCGCGATGGTTTTTTTTCACCACTTCACAGTGAAACAGACAACCGACAATGGTAAAAAAAATTAACCATCGCAATTTCATGATGAAAATAGGGACGACTCCCTCCTGTTTCAACCACACTGAGGGAGAAGGCTCTCCAGAGGCCTCCCCACCGCCAATCATAGTCAGCTCTCCCTCTTCTTCCCTCACCTCCTCCCTCTCTTACTCTCTTTTCCTCTCTCCGGTTCACCTACTCATGTGCACCACGATCACTTGCAGCCCTCTAACAGCCATGGCAGCCCTTTGATCGCCTCCAACGGCCTCTCTCTCCCCCCTCTCTTTCTTTTGTTGTTCCAAATTCCATGCTAAAACCGTATCAGTAGGCCGCTGGTATGGTTCAGCATACCCTAAACTGTCCGATTCATATTGGTTCAGCAAACCATGCATCCGGCTCTTGACGGGGTTTTGTTGTGTGTGTGTGTGTGGGCTTCGGAACCAACTATCCAATGGTTTGTCAAAGATGGTAGTGTTTGCTGGATTTGGCATTAGAAATTTGAAACTTTTTCTGAGAAAACAAGTGACCGAAAAGAGAAAAGGTAAGTGAGGAGGCTGCAACACAGATGGGATTGGCAGCATATTCTATCAATCGATTTGCTGTTACAAATCTGGGGCCTCATTTCTAGCATGCAGGTCTTCACTGGCATGCCTCTGGATTGTTGGTCACTTGGGTCAGGCCTGATCTCACATCAAGGCAAGACAGGTAAGTTGAGACATGCAAAAGAATTTAGGAAAGCGTGCAACATCCAATGGCTAATATATAGCAATAAAGTAGACAAGTCTGAAAAGTAAACCTAGAAAGGGCACTAAGAATTATTGTTTCTTTTTTCAGAAAAAAGGAGGGGGAACCCTCCCAATAATTAAATCAACCATGATAAGTATTGCAGGTCAGGGGAAGAGTAACTGCAATTCACTGGTGTATCTTTCCCCCTTGAGAACATGCATGACATTAATTAAATAGTTGCAACTTCTTTAATGTCAGAGCAGATAAAATACATCGTCCACCCAAAAACATGCCTAATATCATGCATGGAAGCAAATTAGGTATCCATCATGTTGTAGTGGAAATGTAAGGGTGGGCTAATTTTCCAATCGATGGCAATAATACTAATGTAATTAATAGTTTTAACAAGCTAAGTAGATCAAATCGGTTAGAATGTTAATCCTTGACTGCTACCACCTCTCAAGTAGGTAATCAGTGTGTACCATTACATTTTCTGCTTTTTATGGTCCTCAACATAATTTGGATAGCTACATTATTCTAGTGACATCTGTTTGCTATACAATTTATAGTATAATGTGGGACCATATCAGATGCAGCTAGCCTTTAAATTAACATGCCAGATACTGTCACAACTCACAATGTCTAGAGTAAATAAAGTAAAATTGAAAAAATTGTTAACTATGCAATGAGCAAACTGAAAAGGTCCATGCTTGAACAAGCAGCCAGGAAAATTTCAAATAAAACACCATAACCAACAATTAGGATGGCAACATAATGAATGTCAAGATAAAAGTAATAATGATCCAAGTCACAAGTAAAAGTATACATAAAACTTTGCTCATGGCAGTGAAAAATGATAAACAAGCTAGATTCACTTTAAGAAGCAAGATTTTGCCGGTGTCACAATGCAAGAACTTAAAAAATGAATCATGAAACAATAAGATTTCATATTGAGATACCCGATCAATCAAGTCAGGGTTTGACAAACCCCAACACCTTTTTTTCTATATGCTTCATGAGCTTCTTCACAAGAGTTGCAACAATCTTCATTTGACTGCAGCAATCCCAAGATGCAGATGATTAGTCAGACACTTTTGCAGATGCATTGCTTATAACTATAACTAGGACATAGCTGTGTAATTAGAAAATCACAATGTGGAAGAGATGCTAACCGCCCAATTTAGTGAATTAGTTAGAATCACATATTTTGATAAAGGAAATCAGTGGATGAAGCAACAGCGAACCTCCTCATGATTATTTGATGTTAAGTAAAATATATCCTAAACTGGAAATATTTGTTTAAAGGACATCATTCTTTCAGAACTTTACTCTCAGCTGACAACGAAAATTGAATTCTGTTCTTAGACTGTTCCTAAGTGCTGCGTCTTGAATAATTGAACCATAACACATCTATATTACTGAGGGTCAAGTGAATTAAGCTTGATCTAATCAAAGACAGATAACATTTCCACATCAATTACTAGTATCACAATTATTCACAAATCAATACCTGTGTGCCAATAGTTAGTTAATTACAGTATGGTCAGTCTACTGCATACAAGGAATAAGATTATAGTAGACAGTAAGGATGAACTTACCAACTCCTAAATGGCGGTACAATGTAGTCTCAGAGACCTTGACAAGCTGCTTCAAGGTATCTTCAACACAACCCCGTAATTTCTAATCTTACTAGTATCTAAAGCATCATATGCATGTGTCCTTAATAAACACAGAGACAGAGGAGAGAGAAGCAGAGACAAGAGAAGATAAAAAGGGACTCTCTCTCTCTCTCTCTCTCTGTGTGTGTGTGCGCGTGCGCGCGTGCAAAAGTCCCAACCCCAACACACCCGGGGAGCAAAAGCACAGTTCCTCGTTCAGGACCCTCATCAAAAGGATAAAAAGGAAAAAAGGAGCTCTCTTTTTCTTAAATAATGTAATTTAAAGCTTCACTTCGTGAGAATCCAGCTTCAGCTCATCCCAACTAGAGGGTTTTCTTTAAAAATAAAGATAAAGGCAAAGGTATTGCAAGAAACAAGGGGGCAAAAATCCTACCTCCAAGCCTTAATATGACACTTTAAAAAAGGTAGCACAAAATTTGGACATCCAGACGTCATGATTGAGATTTTAATTTACTGAGAAGGATTGTGCTAGCTTTTCTATATTAAGGATGTGGACCTCAACATGCTCGCCGCGGCTACTGCAGCGCCCAAACTTAAATGGACCAATAACTAGAACACTCATTGCATATGTCATTACATGTAGGATCACTATATATTTTGCATTAAGCTTTGAAGGACAAATAACAAGGAATTAGTCTTAGAAGCATAGTCACTCTGTCTGTCCACCCCCTTCTCTCTCAACTTGGATCGCCTCTCCATCCATCACCCCACCTTTTCCTGCACCCTTGCCACCAACCCTCATCCCCCACCCCACCCCCCACTCTTTTCTTTCTGCTCCACTCGAAATGGTGTGTTTCTTAACGAATTTACTCAATATTCTCCCATATTCTGGCAGGTACTTAATATCTCCCAGCACATCAGACATGCAGCATGAGTGGTGTGCCAGCTAGTAAGAGCTCCTCGTACTGTTCACTTCAAAGACTTTTATGATTATTCTGCCATCTTTCAGGACCACCATTTGATCTTCTCTTAAGCCTCTTCAATGGAGCTGAGCCTTAACAAATGCTGATCAGGCTAATGATTCTACAATTGTCAATCAATTATAGCCTTCTACATCTTTATGGAGACATTTCTCTTTAAAGAGCAAGAAGCAAGTAGCTATCTCTTGTTTCATTACCAACATCAAGTATCATTTGATGGATTATTATATATAGAACATAATTTGGTTTTATTGAAATGATCAGCAAAAGTAGTATGAAACTCATATTTGTTTAAAATTGTTCAAGCTATGAATAGTCAAGTTTTCCACAAGGGTGAAATGAGAAGCATGCCAAGATCACCTGACACTGTCCGATTTCTTATCGTACTAGTCCATCAATTTATTGTGTCTAACTTCTTAAAAATTCATAAAGAATTATTTCATGCTTTTATTTCCCTAGGGCAAACCATGAGCCTGTGATTCTTCAGTTGGGAGGGTGTCTCCTTAGTTATGTTATTTTGCCATGCACGTAACTACACCACACTATTTTATCAGGTACTGTGTATTGCCCATTAGCAATCAAGGATCAAAATGTGAATCGCACAGGCCACTAAGGCCAGCATGAATCATGCTAGTAGCACACTGGCAAGCACAGTTGTATGCCAGTGCATGTCTACCAATGTGCTTTGTGTCGATGCATGATTACATTGACACAACACAGCATGACAAGTACCCAGCCAGTGCGACGTCTACATAGCACCAGACACACTTCAACTCTAGAGAAACCTAGTGCTCCAGTTGGCTATTTGACTTAAATTTATGCATTGAATTAGAAGTACTTCGTTGTGTGAAGCCATGCTTTCTTCCATTTTAACCAAAGCCTTCTCAATCCAATTGAACCTTAGAGGGTTTCAACAATCTTCATGAGCTAAATAGGTATAGTTTTAAGACAACTCTTTCTAGGGGTGTGCAAAAAACCGGCCAAACCACAAACCTAATCTCAACCTGTTTCTTCGGTCCAGTTTATATTGTTCTTTTTTTTTTTCAAAAATTCGGTTAGAAAGTTTTGAATAAAAAAGATTTCGGTTTTAGTTTGAGTTTTTAGAAAATCAATTCAAATCGATTTGACCTGATCCAACTCATGTATATAATACAAATACACGCGCATGCACGCATCCACATGTGCACACGTGCACACAACTAGTTCAAATCGATCCGACCCGACCCGACCCGACTCAGGTATATAATGTAAATACACGCACGCATGCACACACACACACACATACAAACGTACATATATATATATATTCAAACCAACCATACCTGACCCATATGTGTCCATATATATAAATTTCATTTTTTTCATTTTTCTTATATTTTTTATATATAAAATAGAATTTTTATGTTTAGACTTAGTCCGCCCATTTAATCCAGTCCATTGAATACCAACCCTATATAAAATGAAATTTTTTATGTTTAGACTTAGTCTGGTCCATTTAGCCCAGCCCATTGAATATCAACCTGATAAACTAAATTGAACTAGACCAAACTGAACTAATTTTTTCAGGTCGACTTCAAGCGATTTTTGTAGATGGTTAGTTTAGTTTCGATTTTGGTTTTAGGAAACCCGTTTAAATTGGTTCAGTTTTGAGTTTAACTCCAAACCGACCCAACCCAAGCACACATCTAACTCTTTCTGCAAGTCAACTGGGCCTCTAGCTTTTCATGCTAGGACCCTTCTCTGCACAAAGTTCAACAAAACCAATTGATTAAGGGTGGATGTCATTGTGAAAGTCAATTGTTCAATGTTCTAAATCTTTGTTGGTTTACACACTTAGGACAGTCCACCTTGCAGATTAGGCTTGTTTAGCAAGGGAAACATTAATATTTAAATTTTAGATGAGGGAACTGTATCTTATTGTAAATTTATATATTGGCCCGTATCCTTGCAAACATCCAACACTCGCTTGCCAAGTTATGGCCTCCATATCATAGTTGAGCCTCCATAATTTTCCAAAAAAATAGCTTTTTTAATCAAATACACACTAGGGCAGATTTTGATTCCAAATAAAGGAGCCATAAGGTGCAAAAAGCTTTTAAAAACAAGCACAAGAAAGAAATAGCTATTCTAATCAAATTATCAAACCTTGTTTATCTCAAGCATAGCTATTTCAATGAAAAGCTATCATAAGATATTCTTGGCATAAAGCTCTCATTTAGGAATAACTTGTTAAATAACTTGATGGTGGATTTTTGAGCATTAATGCTGATACAACATGATTGGAAACTGATCAGTCACATGACAGCTACTACAAAGACTTCCAACCAATCTGCATGCACATCTTAACAATGTTGTTAGAACCTTTGGTGCTCTCTGTCTTAACAGGCATCAGCTCTCACTAAATTTTGGAATATCTCAACAAAGAACACTAAAATGTGTATTAGAAAGGTAAGAAATATACGCATCAAACAAAGCTCTAGTGAAGCAAATCTATGTGATATGATATAGATGTACACAAGAAAGGCCAGAGACGGACCCTATGAAGAAGGGGTACTAAAAAATCATATTCGAGGTTTAGAGGACCAAAGATGACTTGGATGGATCTAGTAAGAACGGAGTTGAGGGCAGGCCATAAGCAGGTCTAGTTAGAGAAATCCTTGCAGATCCATAAATAAAATCAACAAGGATATTATATGATCTAAACTTGGTAACAAATTGATGTATCTGAACCTGAATCCAGTTGTGAATGCTAATTGGTTTTAGGTTTGGTTGATGGTTCAGACCCATCAGAAGGTCAAAAGATAAGCATATAATTGAACTTGATGTAAGCAAGGAGGCTGTGTTGCACCATGCATTTTGAGAGTTTATTTCGACCTTACGACAAGCTCCTAACGGTCAAAATTGAGGATGATGCATAAAATACAGGGGTGCCACATGCTTCCCTGTTTACTTCGAAAGATTGGAAAAGAATGATTTGAAAAATTTAATACTTCATGTTAGTGAGTTCAAATCTGGTTAGTTTAATCCAAGATAGTAAAAATCTAGATCCTAGTTACAGGATCTGATAGGTCCAATAAGTACGAAATTAGAATCACAAGTTTTGAGGACAACCAAATGAACATGAGGTCAATTATCATGTCATTTAGTTATCGAGTAATATGTGCAGCCTTACTTTTGACTCTGAGGACTTGGCCGTGGTAAGGATCAATCTGAAAGTCATGATTACAAACACCATATTAAATTATCATGCCAAAATATGGATAGACAGTTACATAAAATTGTCTCCCTGAATAAAAGATGAAATTGATAAATGATAAATGAACGAACAAGGTAGGATAAAGTTGGAAAACCATGGATAACAGAACATTTGCTTCTCAGTATGAAAGGAGTTCGTAATGTGGCTAATGATAGTTGCAAGAAATGCAATGTCCAAATAACACTTTACTACTGCTGCAAACTGAAAATACCGTTTCTGCACCATAACAAGATCCACAATGTCTCATTGTGTTCAAGCCTCCCACCATGTCTTTGTAAAGGCTTCTCAATCTGTTAAGAACAGCTAATGCCAATTCATATATTGCAACAAGAAAGAGGAGACAGACCAAAAAATGCAATATCGTTTATCATTAAGAAAAAGAAAATCGTATATGTTAAAAATTAAATTAAAAATCACATAATGCAAGCAAAAGTAAAAAGTCGATGCATTTTTTCCAATGACATGTATCAAGAGAAAAATTCTAAACAAATTAAAATTTTCAATTATTAAGCATAAAGAAAGCTACCAAAATGGTTTTCACTCCACTGTCAGAGGGTGGCTTTATGCATTTAAAAGTAAGTTTTTTATTCAAAAGAAGACTTTAAATCAAACCTAACTTCCCTTCAGATTTTGTTATGTCCCAGATCCTCTCCTATATGAGGACTCTTCAAGAATTTGTTTCTTATGCTACACTTAGTTTTCCAACATTTTACCATTCATATGTGAAGCTTTTAAGCTTTGCTGATTAGACTTATCACTGAGTCTCAAACTGCACTATTATCCTCGAATTCTCATATTTACTATACTCCCATATTCACTTGAACCTTGCATGTCCCAAGTATCAACTTCATACAGCAATTTTGGTCTCATTACTTTCTTAATTCTTTTCCTCAAGATAAGTGGAGTTTAATAAATAAAATATACTCCAAAAGTAAGCCACTTCATTCACATCACTTCAATACTATTAGATGTGTTTAACTTAGTTCCCAGTTCTTCTGAAATTTACACAATACTCCATTTCCATTTAACTTCTTATAACAATACTCCATAAACTGAAATTTATATCGAGGATCCAAAATAACTGCCATGGCCAAAATTAAGCAATGATCTGACCAATACTTCTCAAATTTTTGATACATCTGCTGTGCTATTTTTTGCATGAAAACATCTACACTCTGCATCTCTTGCTTTAAAGTAAGCTCAATTAGGAAAACATGAGGAAAATATAAGTTTGATGTAGGATATTTTGCTCCAGAAAATACTAGAGTAGCATCATAGAACACAATCAATAACTTGCTAATCTTCTCAATTTTGCCCTACTCCTCTTCAGATGGATAATGCTTGTAATTAGAGTCGCTTAATTTCAAATGAAAAAAAGCACGACAGTAAACAAGAGCACTCTCTAGCATTAGAAAAGTCGAATTCCATCTTGTAGGAACATCTTGCTTTAAGCTTTTTTTACTTTCTAAAGATACTTGTCGAACACATTCCAAAAATTTCTACTTCTGAACTTGTGAACCCTAGACATATTTAATACTTTCACGAACCTTGAAGATACCTTCATCTATCTCTTTTAATCCCTCTTGTACAATTAAGTTGAGAATATGAGCACAACATCAGACATGAAAGAATTGACCATTTGAGTAAAGTGCATTCTTCAAATTAAGTTGAATCTTTAGCATGTGAACAAAAATATCATTTACGGATGCATTGTCCAAAGTCATGCAAAACAAATATTTTTCAATCCCCCAATCAATCAACAAACCATAAATTGTTTCACATAAAGGGATGCCATTATGTGGAGGAGGTACGAAGCGAAAGTTAAGAACTTTCTTTTGCAACACCCAATCTTCATCAATAAAATGGGCAGTTAAACATAAGTACCCATCAGTAGTTATAGATGTCCACATATCTGAAGTCAAGCTTATCCTAGAAGGAATTGAGTGTAGCCAAAATAGTGATTTTTCTCTCTTTTTTATACAATTTCAGCACATCTATCTTTACAGTATTCCTTGATACTAACTTGACATCCTCACAAATATAAGCAAACAAAGATCTAATACTTTCATACTCAACAAACTGAAATGGTAGATCATGCTTAATAATTGCATATGTTACCAATTCACGGAATTTCTTGAGATCAAAGTTACTAGAATGCATAGATATAGACCCTTGAAATTGTGATAGGATCATATGTCCTGTATCACGATTCTTCCTACAACTCTCTACATGATGTTTCAAATTTCCAATCCCAACCTTACCACCAAATGCATATTCCATACCACACTTTATGCACTGGCATCTTTGGGTTGCTTCATTTATGTGAAAAAATTGATAAATGGGAGAAGTTAATTTTCTTTTACGTTTGCCACTTGTGGAACCACCTACTACAACTATATTAGAACCAACAGGCATTGATTCATTTGCCCTATCATCTATATCATATAATTTAATTATATTAGAACAC
Source organism: Cocos nucifera (assembly GCA_006176705.1). NCBI lineage: Eukaryota > Viridiplantae > Streptophyta > Magnoliopsida > Arecales > Arecaceae > Cocos > Cocos nucifera. The sequence continues at coordinate 2,425,069 of QRFJ01000017.1, forward strand.
TAATCTAGAAAGAAAATGATTGACTTTCAGAAGAAAAATAATATAATTCATTCTTGTACTAGAATTACAAAATATTAGATCTACAAAGAAAATTAATCTTGCTACAGAAATTAAAAAAATATTTAAGAAACCAGCATACATAATTACTAAGTAATTAGAACAACAAAGAAGGGAAGAGGAAGAGGAGGCTCAGATTTATTATTTAATCTACAGCTAAATCAAAACGGCTGCAATCGGCTGCCTGCAAAAGCAGATCGTCTAAGATTGTTGCCATTAGAAATAGCTGAATTAGCAAAATCTCCATCCAAAATCATCACACCCTCTTCATACCAACCTTGAAGCAAATTCATTTATGGCCGAAAGCCAGTCCCAATATGAGTAGTTGTCAGAAGATAACACAATAACAAATAATCCCAATTTCATGTCTTATACATACAACATATGCACAATAAAATTTGGAAAATGCTAAATGCTATAAAGGTTATAACCAAAAATCATTTTTTTTTAACATAAGGTACTTTGGAAAAGCTAAAAAGAATGATATCACATAAGCACAAGCTATAAGGTACTTTGGAGAAGTATACTAGTGACATAGTTAAACAAAAGCAGAAGCTTTGTAATTATTTGAGATTGTGATGTTTAGAAACCTCTCTAGACCATTTGTATGTTTTTATTTTTCTTTGGAAAGGAGAGTCTTGAATCCTAGATTTTGTATACTCCCAAGTTTCATTCCTAGATGATTAAAAGTCAATACTGATCTGAGAGGGAAAAAAACAAAACAGATTTCAAGTCAAACTAAGCAATATGAATTGGGAACAAGAAGCATGTCATCTCATCTGTAAAAGAACCAGAGTGGAGCATGGATCCCACAAATGTTAAAATCCTGCCTTACAGAAGCGTTCAGAATAACACTTTCTATCACCACCTTATCATCCTATCTCTCCCAACTCAAAACACCCCTAAAGCCAAAGGAGAGAGAAACATTGATCAGAGATGGCTAAACAGTAACAGTTTGCACATATGGCGGGAGTCTCCTTCCTCTCCACTCTCCCTTCACTCCTCACCCACTCCCCCAAAGCAACAACCCCAAAAAAGGAAAACAAAATCGAATATATCAGCGAAAAATCACAGGAACTGATGCTAATTTTTGATGTAAGGATTAACCAAGATTCAAATAAAACCCTAAAGTGAAGAACATTACCCAAAAAATTTACCAAAAAAATTAGAGAAAAAACAATAGCTGGATCGAAATGGAGAGGAGAAGAGAGAGGGAATGAACTTTTTAGATCTCATATGGTTCTTGATCTTCAGCAGATTGATGGAGATTGGAGAGTGGATTAGGGCTAGGATTGGACAGGTTTCAACCACCAAAGAGTGGGAGGGGGAAGAATAGAGCATTAGGATCGTCAGAGGCACTGAGAGTTGAGGAAGAGGTTGCCGCCTGGTCGCTTGATCGATGAGGAAATGGGGCACCGCTTGGTCGGCCAAGAGCAAGAGCAAGAGGAAGAAGAAATGGGGTACCACCTGATCGGCCGCTTAGGGTTAGAGAAGGAGCGTTGGTCGAAACAGTGGCCCACATGGCAAAATATGGAACATTTTCACCTTTTTGGTTGCGATTGCATTGCGGTTTTGAATTTTAAATGGGCCCACCTAGGTTTATTCGTCCAGAAAATCATAGGAAGATTAAACGGGTTATCTAACCCTATCTAACCAAACTCGATCCAAAAAATAAATAGGTTAAATAGGTCAGACACATGACACCTGAACTCAACCTGAATAGTAAAAGGGTTAAACGAGTCAACCTGTTTACGACCCAAATCCATTTAGCCCAAACCCAAACCTATTTATGGCAGGTTGAATGTGGGTCAGGTAGGCAGATCAGGTCATATTTTGCCACGCCTACCTCTAACATACTGGTGCATTTAAGGTGCATCACTTAGAGTTGGTATGAGAGCTAAACACACATCAGCCGATATGTTGTGGAAAGAATGTGCTGTGGAATAGGTAATCTATAAACCAACAAAAATAACAGAGGTCACAATGAAGGCCACCTATGGAAAAGGCTACCTGATTACTAGAGTGCAGCTGTGACTACTTGGTTACGCTAGACTTGGGTTGATAACAGGCCCAGGCTACCTCAAAGCCCATTGACCAGGGCTATCTTCTTATCAAGCTTAGACTCGGAAAAGAGCCTAGAACACAAGTCAGGCTCCAAATGTGGCATTTGAACGAAATGCAGCCCAAGCCAAACAAGAATGGCTGAGCCGGCACCCGAATTGAAGCTCAAAATAAATATGTATATATGTATAGCCCAAACCCGATGCTAACTTTGCTGCAGTGCTCGCAATGCCCAACACCGACTCATAAATTGACGGTCCAAACTGAGCCCTATGCTTGACAACTCCTCAAGCCACCACTGATCTTCCAAGCTCGCATCAATGGTAGCCTGAATCTGTGCCTCATCATCTGGGGCAGACGCTTCCTCTGACTCCTCAAAGTATAGGAAGGTGGCTATGCGGCTCGACAGTCTATCTCCGTCTTCTTTTTTGAAATCCTCACCTCCGCTGCTTTGAAATCAGCAAAGTACTTCTTCATTAGTTGATAGACCTCTTGTGGGCACTTTCGACACAGCTACATCGGGATAACCGCAGCCAAGTATTGCTTCAACCTAATTATCCCTCTTCCTTTGAACTCCGTGTTGCACCAATTGCATTCCAATGATGCCAATCCGAGAGCATCTACCCGTGGTCCTAACCAATGTCACGCTCCGGCTTTCTTCTTTCTTGATAGATCCATTCCTGAAGGTTGAACAATCATGGTAGTTCAATAATTATGTAGTAGTAAAATTTTGTTATCCTATATTTTTTTAATTTATTTATTTTTTAAATAAAAAGATTTTAAAAATTTAAAAATTATGAAAAATAAATTTGATCTTAGGTTCATGTAGAATCCTACCACGGATGCTACATATATTTTTCTAAGACAGTGAACATGCATAAAATGCTAGTTATTTTTTAATTTCATTCAAATTTAGACCAAAGCCACCATGCATAGTAGGGGTGTGCAAATGGTTCGGTTAACCAAAAACCAAACCAAACCATTAATTATTTTGGTATTTGGTCAGTTTTTCTCCTGAAAATTTTAGTTTCAGTTTAAAACCAAACCAAAGTTTTTTAATCAATTCGGTCTTCGGTATTTAATTTGATAACTTCGATTAACCAAAAACCAAAATTATCTAATCCCCTTTAGTTTAATATTTAAATTTGATCTAAGTATTACTTGGACTAGGTCTAATTAGGACCATGCTAGATCCCACGGTAGGTAACACGCCACATTACCCCTTGTATTTCACCAATTCTCAATTGCACGCTATCCATCGTGCATATGCTCTGAGATTTGCCCTAGTTCACTTGGACCTAATGCATGCAATAATTTTTCCTAGATTTAATAATCCCCTCGCCCGCTGGTAGCCTGGTACTCGAACTGTCGGACGCCTCCACCCTTTCTGCGACCTGCCCTCCTCTTTCAACACCTCTCCATCACCGCCATCAACCTCCTCCTCGGGGCCCACTGCCTCACTAATCGCCTCCCTTCTGTCGCCACCTCGCCTTCGCCCTTCTCTAGTCCTCGGCGCTCCTCAATACCGACAAACGCCTCCGACCTTCAGCCTCTGGACAGTGGACCACCGGACGCCACCACCCCCTATACGACCTGCCCTCCTCTTCCAGCACCTCTCCATCACCGCCGCCAATCTCCTGTTCCTCCTTGGCACCCACCGCCTGGCTCATCGCCTCCCTCCCTTCCGCCGACGCCTCGCCTTCACCCTCCTTCTCTAGTCCCGAGTGCTTTTCAATACCTTTGGAGGCCTCCGGCCTCCAGCCTTTGGACGATGGACCGTCAAACACCACCACCCCTTCTGTGGCCTCCCCTCCTCTTCCAATGCCTTCCATTACCACCACCAACCTCCTCCTCGGTGCCCATCGCATCGCCCTCGCCTCCCTCCCTTCCATGCTGCTGCCTCGCCTTCGCCGTAATGTTCCACCACCGTGAGAGTTTAATTTTAAATTTTAGGCTTCACTTTCTTTAACATTTCGTGAGAGTTTCTTTTCTGTTAAATAAACTAAATTATTGAATCGAACCAAAATTATTTCGATTTGATTTATTCGGTTTTAGCCTACTTCAGTTCAATTTTTGGTTCTATAAAATATAAATTTGAAAATTCCATATTCTAGAACTTTGGTTCAGTTTGAATCGAAAAAACCAAATGCACACCTCTAATGCATAGGATGCATCAAAACTATAATAAACGGACACTAAATTTATGTCGAAAGTAGCTTATAAACCCCTTAACAATATTTTGATGTAACAATTAATTTTTAAATTTTATTTTTTAAAATAATTTTTATTCTAAATATATATTTTTAATTTAAAAATTATATACTTAACGAAAATTAATGATTTCGGTATCATTGCGTAGATCATTCATAGATCTATGATACATAATGAAATCATATCAAAATAAAAAATTTTAGCATGATTTCTCTTTATTTCTTCATTTTTTTTATGGATTTTAAAGTTGTTTTTTAAAAAAAAAGAGGGAGGAAGAGGAGAAACAGAAGATAAGATAAGCTTACATACCTCTAATTGATGAGTTCTCCTCGTTTTGCTTATCGTTTGCACTATAAATAGAGAAAGAAAATGGATTTTGACGGTGAAAGAGGAAGAGAAGTCATCATTTAACCCACCCCTCCCCCCCCGGCTGCCGATGCTGTAGCACCACTAAAAAACAAAAAAAAAGGGGGAATAGGGCCGATTCGACCCCGAACCATACCGAACTAGATGGTTCAGCCCGGTTTAGAGCGGTTCAGGTTGGTTCGGGCCCTATTTCGAAAATCAGGGCGAACTATTCCAATTCCTTGCCGATTCGGCTTAGTTCGGCAAACCATGGACTAAACCCTATCCTCTCCCATCCCTATCTGCCACCATTCCCCTTTGCCTTCACCCAACCCCTCTAACCACCAACATCAATACATCATCAGCCCTTCCTTCACACCTTTCCCACACTAGATCTCCTCTCCTCCATACAACCACTAACCCTAAGCTAGGGTTAGGCTAAGGCCTTGTTGTTTTAGGCTTGGGCCTGACCTTAGCCTCTTAGTTCAAGCCTAAACTAGGCCAAGGTTGCCCTTAAGTCCTCAACTATTTTAAGTCAGAGCTAAGGTTGAGTGACTCAATGTAAGACCAGCTAGTCATCAGCTCTAAGATAGGAACTAATCACATATAAAAGATTCGTAACAAGGTGGAAAAAATATTGGCGGCAGAGGAATTTGAACTAAGAGCATTTTAGTTTGTTTGGGTCCTGGTCAAAACCTAAGCATCCACCTCTAGTACCTAGAAATTTTAGGTGTATCAATCTTGATCATAATAATTTTTCCTAAAACCTAACATATGCTTTCAGTGACAGCAAAATTGAGACATGATCAAAGGTGTGAAAGCAACAACATATTTTATGATCAATCTCCCAAAAGTCTCCCATAAGCCATCCTAGACAAATAGGTAGAGACATGCTCAATAAACTCAACAAAAGGCAAATAAATACTAGTTCTCTCAACAACTCCATGTCTGTAGGATTGGCCATCAACTTATTCATCATTATTTCGAGCTCTCGTAAGACTAGGGCTGGAAATGGATCGTGCTAAGCCGAGCCACACCTCTATTCAAGCCCTGCCTAAATCTTTTTCGAGTTTTAGGCTGAGCTTAGGCCCAAAAATTTTTGGAAAACCTAGGTCCGAGCCCGGCCCAAACCCAATTGGGCTACATGAATTATCCATTTTGGCCAAAAATTAGGCTAGCCCAAACCTGATTTAACATGCAAGTGCTAGCACCGTAAGCACTCCATTCGTCGTAGCAATTACAGTTCACAGATATCTTACAACATTAAGTATTCAACCATGTTGGAATCCCCCAAGTACCACAACTGGTTCAACTCTTCCAGACACGACTGCAACACGAGGAACATGGGCATGCCACCCAATTCATTTGAAATCAACAAGAATGATGGCTAAGATGAGAGGAGCAAAGGAAAGCAAAGAATACATGCGATTAAAGAGATAGGAACTCACCTTTAGGAGGGAGCAAGATGGGATGACCAGCATGGTGCGATCAAGAAACCATTGGCGGTTGGACGAGGCAGACCCACTGAGGAAAGTCATCATCCTTCCTCCTCCCCTTCTACACCAAACAGACAGACGGTGATGGAGGGGTGAAGGATTGAGGGAGGGAGAGATGAGAATTAGACTAGAGAAGGAAGAAGAGGGGGAGGAGATGAGAATAAATTGGTCAGCCAGAATTCTATGTTGTTGTTAACCCTTTTGGATAGCTATTGCTCTAACAAATAGAGGGGAACAAAGATCCCACCAAATTCTGCCTCCTTTTTTCTTTTTAAAATCAACTACAATGAAGGGAACTCCTCTCCTTTAATGCCAGCTATTAAATCCCATGCTCAAACCGCATGAAAGGGAGAGCAAGGTGCTCTAGTTTTCATGGCAGCTAGTGTTGTTAAAGACCCTAGGCGCACCTAGGTGCTAGGGGTCTCTGGAGCATAGGCACAAGACATAAGGTGTAGGTGTGCACCTGAGAGAAGTCAGATGCCAAAAACACAAAAACAGAGAACTAGCTATAGGCAAGAATTCCAACAAATAAAAACTAACACCTATTATTAAATAGTAAAAACTAAAAACTAAAAAAGAACTAGCTATAGACAAGAAGTCCAGCATGTAAAAACTAGCTCTAACCCAAAAACAATCAAATAAATACTTTCTAAATTCCTAATTGGCTAATCCTCTTCCTCATCATCATCATCAAGCAAACCAGCTTCATTATTTTCTTCTTGTTCCTCCCCAATATCTTTCTCATACTCATCATCTGTCTCCTCCTCTGATTCATCTACAAGCTGCACTTAGGATGGTCTACTAGACTTTGATCTTGATGATGACGCTGAAGCTCCCCTTTTGGAAGATGTTTTCGCACTAACTCTAATGCGAGAGGCAGGCTCATAAGCTCCAAAAGCTTCGACAACAAGATCCCATGTCAAACCATTATCACTATCACTAAATACTTATTCTTGTTCATCATTCCCATCTGTATGAACTCGCTTCATTCTTCCAGTCAACCACTAATTGCAATCATTAATATCTTTTAATAATATAGGGTCAATGTGATTTCGTCTGCTATATCGATGCATTAATGTCCAATTATACTTAACAAACACTAGATCATTCATAATTGTTATGCACTGTAACTAACCTTTTCTATATACTATAACTCACCTTTTCTACGTACTATAATTGATCTTTCCTATATACTATAACCGACCTTTTCTATATACTATAATTGACCTTTCCTTATATATTATAACTAACATTTCTTATTCCTTAGAAACTAAAAATTAATACTGTAACCAACCTCATTGCGCCTCTAAACAATGCAAAGGCATGCGCCTAAGCTGCCTCAGGCACATGCAGAGGCGTGCGCCTAAGGCACCTAGGCTAGCCTGAGGGTTGTTGCCTCGTCTAAGGGGTACAGAGGTGATAGCCCTTGTGCCTAGCACCTTTTACGCTTGAGATGCACCTTTAATAACACTGGTGGCAGTAAAGAAATTCCAATTGATATATAACATACATTGTCAGAGAACAGCTCCAGGAAGGGAGTGCAGAGCTTCTCAAAAGACAATCCACCCACAAAACAAATAGGCTCAAGCTCGAGCCAATGATATACTCAAGCCTCATCCGAAAAACAAATGAGCTCTATATTTAAGCCCAAACCCGACCTGAAATTTTTCGGGCCTAGCTTGTAGCCCAACCTGAAGTCGGCCCGACTCGATGAGCTTTGGGCCAGCCCGAGCCCATTTCGATCCCCACATAAGACTTAGTAGAGTGCCCATTTGCTTGCAAATGGACCATTTTGACTCATTGCTGCAGTAAGATTTATAATTCCTAATGAGTTAAAGAAACAACCAACCAAAGCCAGCAAATTTACTCCATGCAAGGGATGGTGTATTAGATGTAGGTGTTTTCCTAGTTATGAGTTAAAACCCTGTCCTCTAGCATTGAAAAAATCTTATTTGCATTCAGATTCAGAGAGTTCTTATCAACTCCCTCTACAAAGATATTAACATCACTAGTAGTAGAGTGATTTGGATATCCTCTATTCACTGCTCAAGGATGACTATGCTAGAAAACTTCCCCACAGGATGGAGCAACGTCGCAAATACCAAGCCTAGCAGAGGAGTAAATCAAAGGGTTAGGTTTAGAAAAAAAAATAACTGGAAAAAGTTTCAACCCATTATCAGAGGTATCGCCACCACCAACTATTGAGGAATCATTTCATCTTATCAGTCTTATAGTTTCTTTTGAATCTTGTAGGATGCTTAGTCTCCCACTCACCAAAAGATCTCCTATACCTCCATCAACACATCAATGATGTCCTCCTGTTAATCGATATGTAGTAACTCCCCCACCAAGCTTTCTTGTCTTGAATACAAAGTGCCAACCATCATCATCCACCTGCACCTTGGAATCAAGGCAACACCACCAAGAAGAAGAAAAAACATTTTCTACCTTTCTCTCTCTAGAGTTTGAAAACTCAAAGATCTCCCTCCAAACTCCTATCTCTCTCCCTCTCCTCCTTCCTCAAAACCTCCATTCCTAACCACAAACTTCCCACCCTCTGGTCAAAGATAGCGGATCTAAGCAAGGTACCAAATCTCGTGGGATGAAGGCGTCCCAATTTCCCTATCGAATAGAATGTCCTGCTATTATGTTCCATTCTAGCCACAGTCCCGACCATGCATCCTCAAAGATATCCTTCGTGTTTCTCCCCTTCAGAGTCCCGACCCCATCCGATCTTGTTTTCTCATAGAAATGAGATGGGATGGCCAGAACACCCCCTATACCGCAAGGATGTAAAATCTTAGATCTAAGATATAGTATCAAAGTAAAAAAAATCAATATAGCTAGATTAGAAAACTGAGACCATTTCTTCCTTGATAAGTAGCTTCTAATGCTTATACAGTCCATTAGCTTATCAAAAATCAAATACAATTTAACATGTCATATATAGAATGACTCCAATAAGTCCACAAGTTGTACATGTTATAAATTATTATTTACTTAGACTATTCATTTAAATTGAATCATATCCAATGACTACATAATACTCTATACTTTAAAAAAAGAAAAGAAAAGAAAAGAAAAAACTCTAGATGACCACCATTCAAGGTTTTAAATCATGTGAGATGGGGATGTCTTGGTTTCTCCATGGATCGGGATGTCCCACTGTCTCGCTTCGTCCTAGCAACAATTTTGGTTATGCATCCAATAGATATCCTCCATTTCTCTTCATTCTTCTTTCTTTTCTTTCTTTATTTTTTCTCTTTCCTTCCTTTATTTTTCTTCTTCCTTCCCATCTTTCCTCTTTCTTTCTTTTTCTTATCCCTTCATTTATTGATTTTTTTTTCCTTTTTCTTCTTCTTTCTCTATCTTTTCTTCCTTTGTTTCCTTTTTTCTCCCTTTCTTTCTTTCCCTTTTCTTCTTCTTCTTCTTCTTCTTCTTCTTCTTCTTCTTCTTCTTCTTCTTTCCTTTCACCTTTTCATTCTTCATGTTTCCTTCCTTTTTTTCCTTTATCTTCTTCTCTCCCTACATGGATGGGTTTTAGAGTCCCAACCTTGTCCCTTTCCCATTTTCTTACAGCGGGATGGAGCAATCGGGATGCCCCCCATCTCGCCGGGACTTAAAACCTTGCCACTATTTCCTAGTTATCATGATCTGAAGTTTTGATAAACAAAACTAAAATACTTTGGCTTCAAAAGCAACCAATTTGAAACTTTGGACAATTTCAGTTTTTAGACAAAATTTACCTATGGGGATAAATTATACTTACATACATCCAACAAAACCCTTTCATCATTCATTAACTTATGCTAACTACCTTCACAAGTTTAACATCAATTTTACACATTCTTGAAGCTTTGAATGCATCATAAATTGGGTTCAAATGTTTCAAACAAAAATCCAGCATAGGCACAACAAATCTAAAGCTTAAATTCAAAGACAATTTGTATCAAATTAAACTCTAACATGATGTGATATATGTTTTTTTTTTTTGACTATTTTATTATATGTTTATGAATATTTAAGTGTGATGCTAGTAGAAGAATCCACTCAAAGGTCTCAAACAATATAATATACCACAAGTTGATGCCCAAGATATTTTTGACTATTTTATTTTTCATATTTCTATATATTAATTATTTTATCCTTTTCTGACTGAAACTACAAAAGCCAGAGAACCAAAACTCATTTGGCCAGCCAAAACCAAAATGAGTTTTTAAACCACACTAATTATCTTCATGATCCATTTAAGAACCGACTACAAGAATTGGAACATAATCATATTCTGCAGGCCTTAATATACGCCATCAGTATATTTTATAACATCAAAATATCTTCCCTTGCAGGGTGGGAAAAAACTGTAGGCTTAAGAATTACCTGATTACTTCCAAACAATCACAGTCCACTAGTTTATTTTCTCTAGACAAGAGCAAGAGCAAAACTCTTTTTTTTTTCCCCAACCATTTACAAAGGGCTTAGTTTCCAAATCAAAGGTATAAACTGTGATGAGAACGTGCCAGCTTATCGAGCTGGTAAAGTCCTTGGAAGTTGGACCAAGTGACCTGGGATTAAAGACTACCTTATGTGGGGTTTGGGGGAATTTGGGGCATTTGAGGGAGGGCCACCCTCATTTTGTAGCTCATAGGGTAAGACAGCTACCCTCATCTTGTAGCTCAATAGAGCAGAAAAAGAGAAGAGGAGGAAGAAGAAGAATTATGATGGCCTTGATGATAAACATATCAGACTCTATAAACAAATTATATTTCAATCAGCTAGTTGATTCAATGCTTAACACAATATTCAATTCAAATGTCTAGATTTGTATGAATTTGATAGCGTGAGGGACTGAAAACAAAGTATTCGTTCTAAGATTTTGCTCTTTTTTTCCCTTCATATCATTTCTTCCAACAATTTATGTATGCGAAAAAGTTTCTATGGCTGACCATTGTGACACAAAATCAAATTAATAAATTCTTGCTACATCTTTGTTACCCCACCTTCTTGGGCCTCTTTCTTAGCTCAGTAACAAGTCTGTAATACAAACAAAAACAAAAATACGCATATTCCAATTTTAATGAGTTTCCAGTAGTTTTTGAACAAGCAAGCGGCAACTGCCAGAGAGATCTGGCTTTATCCGCATACAGATGACAAGTTTTATGTTTCAAAAATCAAAGGTGACAACAAGAAGTTATCAGAAAGTAACCGTGCACCAATATAGGAACAACCAAAGATACCCGATGAATTTTCTTTCCACGACAAAAACCAAAGTACTAATGCTAAAAGTTGGGGCAAAACCAAGCAGATACTATGAAAGCCAAATTCCAACAGCGCTTAACTAACAAATCCATCAATCAAGCAAATATCATAAAGGATCAATGTATAAATGGAAAACATAATAAAAGATCGAGTCTTTCCACGTACTAAGTTCGAAGATGAAGAGGAGGAACATGACGATGGAGAAGCAATGGTGATGATGCCGCCGGAGAGCGTCCGACCGTAGAAATCCTCATTGATCTTAGAGGTTCCGCAGCTTCCCAAAGGAACCCTCCATTGGATGAAGCCCGAGAAGAGAAGGAATCCAAGATAGAGATAGGCGGAGAAGAGAGGAGGAGAGGAGGCGGCCCCTTCTCGGGGTGTTAGTCTATTGAAGAAGAGAGGGAGGGCGAGAAGAAAGATTCGAGTTTGGAAGCTTTTCCGATATATGGCTTTCCTCACCATTTCCCCTTCGCCCTCTCCTCCTCCCAAAACGTCTTTTTTATTTTTTATTTTGGCGCTTTGCGTTCCCCATTCCTTTAGCCCGTTTTTCGTGGGTAAATATCATAAAAAATTAATTTATTTTTTTATTAAGTTATTTATTTTTATTTTTATTTTTTTAAAATAAAAAAATTATTTGATGAAAATTTTAAATCATTTTTTCATAAGCCAGTAAGTAGGTATTTAATTTTATACTTCAAATATCTCATCCTTATTTCTAATATCTTCATCATTTAATACTCAATAATTTAATCATCCACTTTCTTGAAATCTAAAAAAATATAAAAAATATTATAAAAAATATAAATAAATTTTAATAACTTATCCAGAAAAATAGTAATATAAAAAAATATGAATAATAGATTTCAGAGCAACTATCCATATATAAAAGAATATAGATAAATTATTTTTCTATCTAAATATTACCTTGAAAAATATTTACTTAGAAAAATATAGTTAAAACATTTACCAAACTATATTTTTCTAGATAAATATTTTTTAAATAATAATTAGATAAAAAAATAATTTATCTATATTTTTTATATATGAATAAATTACTCTAAAATCTATTATCCATATTCTTTAACATTACTACTTTTCTTAATAAGTTGTTAAAATTTATTCATATTTTTCATAATATTTCTTATGCCTTTTAGATTTCAAGAAAGTGGATGGCTAAGTTATTGAGCATTAAATAATAAAAATATTAAAAATAAGGATGGATGTTTTAGATATAAAATTAAATATCTACTTTACTAGCTCATGAAAAAATAATTTAGCCATCTTCTACGTGAGTAAAATTTTCTCCCATTTCATGGATAAATGCTATCCATGGAAAAGTAATTTTCTTATCTTGAAAAATATGAAAACATGGATAAGTTGATCAATGAAAAAGTAGACCAATTTTTTTATGATATTTATCCACAAAAGAAACAAGTTCTTTGATAGATAAATATTATAAAAAAATAATTAATTTTTTTATTGACCAATTTATTCATATTATCATATATTTTAAGATAAATATTTTTTTATAAATAATATTTATTTATAAAAAAAATCTTATTCACTTGAAAGATCGTTAAATTATTTTTTTATTATTAATAAAATAAATATTTAATTTTATTTCTAAGATATCACTTCTATAATAGTAATTTTATTCGATCTATTGGATATCCGATCGGATCCGATCTGAATGGAACAGATTTTATCTGACATGATTGAAATCCAAAACGATATGTGTTCTAAAAAAATATTCAAAGCATATTTAGATTGGAGATAGGTAATAATATATCATGATCTGAATTCAATCAAAGATAATCTTAATACATATCCTTCATTTAAAATTATGATAATTTTATATTATTTATATATACTCGATCTGATTAAATTTTTTATATATCCAATCTGATCCGACCTAATTCGCATCTCTACTTGACTCGATCTGATCTGATCCAAGATAAATACGGAGCGGATATGGGTATGAAATTTTTACTTATGGGATGAGTATAGGTATGGACCGACTTGACCCATATCCGATCCATTACATCCTCATTTTCAATGTTTGCATCATTCAATATCTAATAACTCAAATGTCCACTTTCTTCAAACCTAAAAAAATAAAGGATATTATGAAAAATCTGATAAATTTTAGCAACTTATCTAAAAAAATAATAATATAAAAGAATATAGGTACATATTTTGAAATCTTTTTTTATGTATAAAAAAATATGAATAAATTATTTTTTATCTAAATATTATCTAAAAATATTTATTTGAAAAATATAAATTTTTAGATAATTTTTTATCTATAAAAAAATGGATTTTTATATATTATATGTATATATATTCTGTATTGATGATTTTGACATCTACAATGTCACCAACAATGCATTTAGATTTACGTACATTATTTCTCTCTCTACTTTCCAATAATAGAAATGCAGATAGGTTGGTCGGTTGGGTGGATCATGGGCCAATCCAATTTGATGTTGACACCATATCTTATAATATAGAGGTAGGGTTGGAAGTGGGCTGGGTCAGATCGGATTTTATCCCTACCTGAGCTCGATTCAATTTTTTTTTCAAGCTTCGAGCCAGACTTAGGTCCGAAATTTTCTAAAAAACTCAGGCTCGAGCTCGAGCCTGGCTCGAAGCCCGATTGGATCAAGCCAGGAGGGGGGTTGGGGCATGCAGGGGTGGGCGGTGGCAACACCGTGGAGGTGGGGTCGGGCTTGTGGTGCTATCACCGGAGCTAGGACCGTGCTAGGGTCGAGAAGGGGTTTCGCAGGAGGCTAAGAAAAGGTGGAGCGGGTTCATGAGGGCCAGGACCGACGGGGGGGGGGGGGGCACATGTGTTCCGTAAGGAGCCGTGGGAGGGTAGAGGAGGGTTCGCGAGAACCAGGACCGATAGGGTGGGGGGGCACGTGGGTTTTGGGGGGGGGGGGCATGGGAGGGCGGAGGGGGATTCGCAAGGACCAGGACCGTCGGAGGGAGGGGAGGGGTTCGCAAGGATCGAGATCGACGAGGTGGGGGGGAGAGGGGCACGTGGGTTTCGTGAGGGAGCGTGGGAGGATGCAAGTGGTTTCATAAGGGCTGGGACCACCGAGGCTGGGGGCATTGTGGGGCATGTCGATTTTCGCGGGGAGGGGGGATCACGGGGTTCGCGAGGAGAGGTGGGGTGGGTGTGATGAGGGATGGGGGTGATTTTAATGGGCTTGATTTCGGGCCCGGGCCTGAACCAGGCTAAAATTAGGCCCGAGCCTGGTCTGAAAGAAAAATAGATCCTATTTTTGGCTTGAGCCCAGCCTGAAGTCCAACCCAAAGCCGGCCTAGCCTGGTGGGCCTTGGGCCGGCCCGAGTTCATTTTCAGTCCTATGTAGAGGGATAAATAGGTTAAGGGATTGCATATTTAATCCATAGATCACCTGAGTACTTGACCAAGAACAAATTGGATGCTCAAGGGTCACCACCAAGAGATTGGGTCCCAGGTTAAGAGTCAACTTAGAGTAAATATGAATCTTGCAATATAAACTTAGTAATTCTTTGTGTACTACATATAGTATAATAATATTATATTATCTCTTTCTATTGGTCAACGTAGCCATTGCTTCCCAACATGCATTTAACATCCATAGCATTTAAAATTTTGAATGATGAAAATACCCATTTTCAAAAATTATAATATTTATTCATAAAAATTATGACATCTGTTTATAAAAATTATGATATTTTCGTAAAAAATATAACATTTTATTTACATATTTTATAATTTTTATAAAAAAATATCATAATTTTTAAGAAGAAGTGTCATAATATGGCATAGAGAAAAAAATATAATAAATATATGTGAAAAGAATATTATGATACTCCTTCTTAAAAATTATGATATATTTGAATAAAATGCTATATTTTCTATAGAAATTTTATTATTTTTATGAAGAAGTATCATAATTTTTATAAAAAAATATTATAATTTTTTTTAAAAAATATATTTTTATCATTCAAAATTTTAAATACTGTGTACATTAAATGCGCATTGAAAAACGGTGGCTATGTGGTGCAATGAACGGTATAGTTTTTCTATATCACAATCGGTGCATAAAGAATTACTCATAAACTTTTCCCAAGTAGACCCATAGGGCACCAAGTGGTACAAAGATTAGAGTTAGCCCCTTAGTTCTAGAATTAACTCGGAAGAAGACTCGGCCTTGAACAGTGGTAAAATGTAAATGGGTTGATTTTGGTACAATTTATGTACAAACTAAAGCTATTTGGGTTCGATTTTGATCAAATCATACGGCACAACAATTTGCATCCAACCCAAAAGGTCACATACATATCCCATGTTGAGGCCCGAACATTGATCGTGGGGGCTAGGAAGTTTGCAGATTTCAATCCACATTAATTAATAGAATTAGTTCATAAATTATGCTCTAGACTTCTAAACTCAAGTCGCCTTGGGAGATCGGACAACATCTGCTGGATAAGCCACAAAAATTTCAAACCCAGGTACAAGTAGGTCGGAGTCAACTCGTTTTTGATCTAGAATGCATCTTAAATTTATTCGGTCAAAACCAAATCAAGGTTATTTAGATTGGTCTTGAATTCAAAAACTTGACAAGTTTCAAATATGAATTGGATTTGAATATAAGAAATTAGTTTTTTTTTTTGTCATATAGTTAATAAATAGTGTGTTTGCTATTTATAGCTATACGTGCTTATCAATCGAATCTTATATTAAATATGTTTTTGATAAATATGTAGTTATATTTATTTCATACTATTATTTTATTATATAGTATATATTATAATTTGTGTTAGGTTTACTGTTGACCTAATTTGGCCTTAAAAATCCGATAGACTTTTATAAATTTAATATTACACTCAATTCGACCCAATGTTCGGGTTTTATTTTTTGTTTAAAAAACTAATTCAAGTATGGGTTTTTGTTTTGGGTCGTGCTATCCCCGGCTGCAGCGCCATCCCCTGCCACACTCTCTCTCATTCTGTCTTTACCAAGTTCCCCTGGCAAATGCTAAGTAGACCTTCCGAGGGAACCTAGAACCAACCTAGAGGGTATTTGTTCCACAATTAACTAGTTGTAGGGCCCCAAAAATGGAACCTAAAAGCTGGTTCAAATTGGATATGATATAGCTACGCCTAGACATGGGTCCATTAAATTAAATCCAATCAGGTGGAATTTAATTGATCTAAATATAGTGGTTTTAGTCAAGTCCCTTAATTGTACATCTCACGCAAATTTTACTGCCGAGAAGCCCCAACCTTGAACTAAAAAAGTGAACCAAGTAAACATGAGTCCAACTCTTAACCTCGAACCTAATTTGAGCTTTAACTGATTAAACGTTTGGACCCAAATCCAACTTGACCCACTTGCCACGCTACTACATTGACAGTAATGGTAGATATGACGGACCTACGTAACCTCAGATCCGTACAACAATCAAAAATCGGGTCCAAAAATCGGCTGAAAGCAACGGCACAGGATACTGGCCCAGCCCACCACCAAGTGGGCCAACATGGGCCTCCAAAGTTACGTGTAGCTAAACTTGTGGAACATACGAAATTATCTTGAACCACCCAGATAGAATAGATTAAATACGAGTATCTCATCGGTTGAAAAGTTATAATGTAGAACCTGAACTCCGAGAGGCACACAACCCTGTCCAAACCCGTGATCAATTGAGACCTAAATTCTTAGACTGTGAAATGTGTCAAATTTCCACGTAGCAAAGCTACGATTCAATCCGACCATAGTTTTACTTTTGTAGGTGTTTATCCAAAACCACCATTAAAGCCGGTTAAATACTTGTCAAGAGCAAGCTAGGCGAAAGTTGGTTGAGATCATATATTTTGGTCAGAATGAACCTATTTCTTGGTCTTCCCTGGGTTGATTGAGGCCACGTACTAATTTACATTTGTTAAATCATTGTTCATAAACAATTAATTGGATGGACCTGATTTGTGTAGCCTGATCTAATTAAATTTGATAAACAATCACATGACGAAGCTTTGCAAGTTAAATAGGGATGGCAATGAATAGGGTTTGGATTGAGTATTGTATTATCCATTCCCAAAATTAAACTTAATATTCTATGTCCAAATTTTATCCGTTACCTAATCGAGTAAAAAAAAAGGTACTCATCTTCATACCTAATTGGTTCGAAGATACCCATGGGTTATCCATTTTTCTATACCCAACTCATATCCGCTCCATACCCAAAATAATTTTATGTATATTATCAACCAAAATAGAATTATCAATTCAATATATAACATAATTTATAATTTCAAATTTATATAAATCAAACATAAAAATAGGATTACAGTTCAACATAAAACATAATCATTAAATCTATTATTTTATCTATGAAAATTAAGTATGGTGCTGAAAAAATAATAAACTTGAATATCAAACTTTTAAAAAATTTCATGAAGTGACAACTGCAACTTCACAAGTCATTCAAGGCAAATAATAGGTCTCGACCAGAACCTACGGATATGAGTAATACCCAAACCCATCGCTGAATATATATATATATATATATATATATATATATATATATATATATATGATCTCTCTCTTTCTCTCTCTATCACTACTATAGGAAAGAGCTACAGTAGCAGTTTACAACCACTATCATAGATTAAAAAATTACTATCATAGGCTATCCCAATGGTTATCCAACCGTTGCTACTAAACTTATCGTTGTAAGTCTGTGGCAGCAATTATTGTAACAATTATCTCAACCACTACTATCGGTCAATATAGCAATGGTTAACCAACCACTGCTATAGGATCAATAGTAGTGGTTATATAACTACTGCTTTATGTATTATAGCAGTGGTTATTAAACCGCTGCTACAGGTTCTATGATAGCGGTTACACAATCATTGTCATAGGTCATCTATGGTAGTGGTTATATAACCATTGCCATAGATCTAATACAGTGGTTTTACAACCGCCGCCATATATTATGGCAGCGGTTGACATGCGATATACGGCAGCGGTTAAAAATTATTACCATAGATTTTGAATAATATAAAAAATATATATTTTTTAATTTTTAATTTTTTATTTGATAAATATAATTTAATATATAACATAAGAATATATTTAAAATAATATAAGAATAATGCAAGAATATATCTAAAATACTCAAATATATTATTATTGAATAAAATTTATTACAATATTTTTTTGAAAAAAATATATCAAAAATTTATTAAATCTAAATCTAAGTCATCATGACCGGAAGAAAATAGAGCACGAGCTGGAGGAGATGGAGCTGGAGCTGGAGGGGTTAGAGCTGAAATGCTGGCCAACATGTCCTGAATGCCCATGGAGAATATCATCACCATACCAGTCATTATGCTTTGTAGCTGAGATGTGCGCTCCTCAGCCTTAACAACCCGCTCCATAGTCTGAGCTACCTATGCTAATGCTTCTTCAAGCTACTTCCGACTGATGATCCTGAAAGTATATGAAGGGATGCTTGCCTCAGACCAGTAGCTCGTTGGCGTATGTCTGGGCCTGCATTGGATCCTTCTAGAGTGGTCAGGCCTCAAGATCCGAGACAGATGATCATGAGGGCATGAGGTGCCTGAGCCCTCATTCACGAGCACTTAAACTTCGATAATTATAAATTCAAATAAAATATTATAAAAAATGCTATAATACTAACCATACTAATCTATTTATTATTTATAAAAATTCTTTCGATCGTAGCGTTCATCGGCTTGTCCTTCTCTTGTCCATACGGCTGAATCGAAAGATGGCACTATGGGTGGATATCACCTTCTCTCTC
Organism: Cocos nucifera; assembly: GCA_006176705.1. Classification (NCBI taxonomy): domain Eukaryota; kingdom Viridiplantae; phylum Streptophyta; class Magnoliopsida; order Arecales; family Arecaceae; genus Cocos; species Cocos nucifera. Next base: position 2,444,318 of record QRFJ01000017.1, read on the forward strand.
GTCAACTATAATAATGGATCAGTTTACTAAAAATATTCTAAAAAATATTAATTTAATCTATAAATTAAGATTCAAAATTTATTACCTTTCTACGCATACGACTAGTCATAGACTCACGATCGAGAGTGTGCATATACTCCTGAGCTATCCGATTCCTCCAGTTCTGATGGAAGGCAACCTAAAAAATATTTAAATCATAAGTATTTAAATAATAAATATTTAAAAAATATTTAAATATAATTATTAGTATATTAAAAGATTTAAAAATTAAAAATTAAATATGAAACTCCTGATTTCTCCAATGCTTAACCATCTCCTCCTTCTGACTCGAGAGACAATCCTGAATCCAAGGAACAAGCTCCTTCAGAGTATCCTATCAATGCTCGAGCCATCTTGTGTAGAGTTTGATCTTGTAGTTCCGGTACAACTCTTCAATCTTTTGCAATCGGACATCTCGAGCCCTTTTATGATCTGAAAAGTCATATCTTCTCTACACAAATCAGAAGTCAGTTACAAAATTATTCTAATTAAATATAATATAAACATATCAAATGCATAAATATAATTAAGATACACTTATCCAAATCTTCTTTCACACCCAGTTCTTGACACTAATGTTCATCAATTGCTAGTCTACAAGCACAATAGGAATAATGTCGGAGTGCCTCATAAGCATTTCGAAAAATGAATGCATCTCCTGGTCGCCCCGACTGGCCTTTTCTCCAATCATACTCCACTATAACGTAATGCTGGCAGTTTCACACATGCAGCATGCATGTGAAACCACGAAATATTCTACTGGATGATGCATCTACAATGAAAATATATCATACAAATATATAATAGTATACAATAACTATATAAATAAATAAATAAATAAATAAATAATATAATAAAATTCTACTCTCACTAGCCATGAAATCGTGCAACATGAATGTCGGTGGAAACTCATTGGTGAGTAGAGCATGTGCCGAAGATATGGCTGACGGTAGAGGCTCAGATGCCAGTAGAGGAATAGATGCTGGTGGAGGAGTCGATACTGATGGTACCTAGATAGTCGATGAGGAGGTAGATGGAGTATGCTCCGACTGTGACTCAAATGCGGAGCTCCATATAGCCCATCAAGGGATGACATAATTTATAATTTTAATGAACATTCATAAATATAATATATTGAATAATAATATTAATAAAGCATCAATAAATAGACTCTAATATTTATCTCAGAATGTTGAACTCATCGTCTAATGGCATCAATAATATGAACACCACCATCGCTCTTGACAAATATATCTAGGACCTCGATAACATGAGGTAAGTTTTGTCTAAAGAAGCACTTTGTATGCATGGTCCAATATCATTATCAACCTCAGTATTATCAAATATATGTCTAAGCAGCATCCTTACAACAACATCCTATTGAGGCTCTAAGGAATTACTAACGTAGAAGACTTGATTAGCTTAGAAGGCAAGTATATATGGTTCTTTAGTACGGAGACGGCATTGCATGTTAATGAGAGTTAAATCGTACTCATCAGTTTTTATTTCTGACTAAGATAAGGTGTCAAACTAATTACATTTCATCAATGCAATCCATCCTTTAGAATAATAGTTCAAGATGACTATCCTCTCCACCATCCTATAATAATTTAGATCTTTCGTACGAGGCTGTGAATCCCTCAAACTAGCATAACACTCAGTAGTGGTGCTCAACATTATGCCACTATTTTATATTGCTATATTTACGGACCGACTGTAAATATTGAACCTATAGCCATTAATAATGAGCTGTTTGTACTAATGCACAGTACGATTAAGTTTTATTGAAAGAGCATGCACTTCAAGGTTCACATCATCGAATGGTAATCTCCACACCTAAAGAGATACTACCTAATTAGTAAACATGTTAAAAAAAGATACACAAGATAAAAATATGTACTCGATCGCTTACATGATCTTTGAACCACTTAGAAAATTCTTTACTGTATATTTTCTCTTTCTCTCGCATACTTAGAATGTCGTATATTACTCTTATGACCTTCTTATGTTTGCTGCATGCATAAACAAATTTAAGTATAATAAAATATTTTTTTCTAAGTATTATAAAATAAATAAGATTGATTGACTCATTTTATGTACGGCTCAATGATATCACAGTTAAAGAGCATATAGCAGTACATCTTATCCCTTTTCTCAATGCTCAAATTAGTGAGATGGTATAAAATGAAAAGTCTACCTGATTATGAAATGAACTCAAATGTAGGTTCAATTATCTCAAACTAATCATCTTGATTCCTTATTGACCGATTATGACGTATCTCGAGCTTGTTTAAGTACATGATATAAAAATTCATATACTCTTGATTCAAATAATCTTTTGCTATGGATCCCTCCGAGTGATTCATATTTCTTACATAAAATTTTAGCATTTAAATATTCTTCTCGATTGCGTACATCCATCAGCAGAGTACTGAGCCTCTAAGTATAACTTTTTCATAAAGTGCACGTTGAGATGCATCATAACTGTTGGGGATAAATCCCGCTCTCGCTGAAGTCTAGCTCGATGCTCAGCCTAATGCGACCTGTAGCCATGGAAGAGCTTCAACGGACGGGTCTTAGCCGAAACTCCTACAGTCGGCCGAACTACTTAGCAACCGAGCTCCTTGGACTCCGAGCAGTCGGGCTTCGGTCGAACACCCAGCGGTCGAGCTTCTTCTAACCCATTCAGCCGGCTGAGCTACTTAGCTGCCGAGCTCCTTCGGACTCCCTAGCCATCGAGCTTCTTCGGACTTCCTTCGTTAGGACCGAACCCCTCCAGCCGGCTGAACTGCTTAGTGGCCGAGCTCCTCGAACTCCTAGCGTTCGAGCTCCTTCGAATCCGTTCAGCCGGTCGAACCGCTTAGCAGCCGAGCTCCTTGGACTCCAAGTGGCCGGGCTTTAACGGAATCCCCCAACGCCCGAACTCCTTAGCGATCATCCCTTGGCCGAACTCCCCAAGCGGCCATCCCTTCAGCCAGCCGAGCTCCTCCGAACTTCTCTATAGCCGAACTCCTCCCAAGCCTTCCCTTCAATCGGACTCTCCTACGAGTTCAAACTCCTCTGGATGAATTATCGCCATCAGTCTACAACAGACGACGAGATCGAACGATATGGCCACCACTACTAGTGACACCACTCTCTCCGTAACCAGCCCCATTCGACCCATGACTTGCCAGTATGGCTATCATCAATCGTCTGACGACGTCTTCCTCTCCGTACCGAACTCCATTCGATGGTATGGCCATCGTCATCAACTAAGCTCCGCTATAAAAGGGACCCTCCAGATACGCTAATCTCTCTGATCTCTAAGCTCTCCTCTTCTTCTTCAAGCTCCAGAACTCATTTCCGAGCACTCCATTTTTGTTGGCTAGAGCTGACTTGATCGTCGGAGGGTCTTGCCGGAGCCACCCCCCATCGACTTTGGATGGGACTCTATTTTGCAGATCTCCGATGGCGAGCTCAGCGGCCTTCACTCCAGCGGACTCCGATGACGGCCAGTTTCTGCGTCAACAGATTGACGCTAGAGGAAGGGCATGAATCTTCGAGGTTTCCTTGTTCTTAAAGGAGTGCTCAACAACTTTTCTCTTCCCTCTTCGAAGATCTTCCTTTTCTCTCCCGAAGAGAAAATGCCTCCGAGGAGAGCTTCAACACGATGCTCGTCGGCCTCCGCGGCCCGATTCCATCCAAATTCATTTGTTCCTGCTCCAGTCCCGACAGCTTAGGTTCCATCTATACCTACGGTGGGTGTGGAGCAGTTCGACCTACTTGTCCGATAGGTCCGTGGCCTCACGGAGGCATTACAGGCTATACAGTAGCCTCCGATGGTGACTCCACCAGAAAACCCACCATTGGAACGTCGGAAACCGGCCCCAAGGAAGAGTACCAGGACCAGCATACCTGTCGCCCCGGAGAAGGAGAAACGGAGGGCCGAGGATCTGTGTTCGAATCATTGTTCTCTTCTGGGGGAGACCTTCCCCATTCATAGTCGGAAGCCCCCCAAGACCTGCAGCCAAGATGACGCCCTCGATTATAGACTGCGGAAGATGGATTGGCGTATTGAAGAGCTCGGCCGCGTCGTCCCGGCTCATCATGCCGACGTCCATACCGAACCTCCCTTCTCTCTCCGAATTATTCAAGAACCTGTTCCACCGACCTTCGAGCTCCCTCAACTGAAAAGCTACGATGGAACTTCTGATCCGGTTGATCATCTGGAGGCCTTCCACGCCATGATGCTGCTCCACAGTGCTTCAGACGCCATACTATGTCGAGCTTTTCCATCTACCTTAAAGAGAGTAGCTAGAAACTGGTACTCGGCATTGAAGCCGAGTATGATCTTCTCTTTTGATCAGATGAGCAGTCAGTTCGTGGCTCACTTCATCAGCAGTCGATGTCCGCACCGAGGTTCGGACTCTCTGATGAATGTCAAGCAGAAGCGGGAGAAATCCATCCAGGTTTACGTCACCTGATTTAACGCCGCGGCATTAGAGGTCCGGAACTTGGACCAGTCTATTGCGATGGCCGCGCTCAAGGGCGGCCTTCAGAAAAATGACTTGCTATTCTCTCTGAAAAAAAAAAGTATCTCAGGGACTTCCCCGATCTGCTGGCTCAGGCCGAGAGATATGCTCGTGCGGAAGAAGCCTTCAAGTTGAAAGACGAGGAAGCCCTGAGAGAGCGGCTGGCGGACGATGAAGAGCCGAGCGAAGTTCGGCCACGCTCGCAGACCCCCTCCAAAAGCAGGCGGGCCCAAACTCCTCGAACTCACCACCGAGGAAGCCCCGACAGAGGGGCGCGAAGAAGCCTTCCTCCTGGAAGGTTCCGCCACTATGCCCCCCTCAACACTCCTCGAACTCAGATTCTCACCGAAGTGAAGAACCAGCTGCCAAGATCGGAAGGATTACAGTCTCCCCCAAATAAGCACGATCAAAATAAGTACTGTCTCTACCATCGCGACCACGACCATGACACCGAGGAATGCATCCAGCTCCGAGACGAAATTGAGGAGCTCGTCAGAAAGGGGCGGCTGGGTAAATTCCTCCGGCACCGATCTGAAGCAGGAAAAGATCGACCAAGGATGCTGCCATAGCCAGAGACGGCAAGGAGCTCGGCGCTACCATAGTCAGATACTGCAAGAAGGTCAGCCACCTTACGGCGTCATCCACATTGCCCCTGGGAGGATCTCGGTGCATCAGCGATTCGTTGTCTCCCAGCGATAAGAGCTTGCACCAAATTGAGGAGGCCAGCATGAGGAGATCGTCCATCCCGGGACTTGTTGTCGAAGAAATGCGGAGGAACAATGCTACCACAATCTTGAAATACAGAATTTGGGGATGCGCTGCTAGTAACTTTCTTTCAATAAATTTTTTTCCTTTCGATAATATTATTTCTGGATGCGAAAACTATGCGATGACAGGAAATAAGCAGTCAATAATTGCCGCGTTAGGAACAAGAGGAGAATCTCATCCTAACGCGAGCATCAACCTCGGCTAGAGATAAGATCTCTCCCGAGCGATTGAGTCAACCTCGGCTACAGATAAGATCTCTCCCGAGCGATTGAGTCCCTCGTAGAGGATCTCTCCGTTAGGATAGGAGGAGAACCTCATCCTACGCGAGCATCAACTTGACTAGAGATAAGATCTCTCTCGAGCGACCATTGACAACCTCGGCTTGAGATAAGATCTCTACCGAGCGACCGTGGACAACCTCGATTAAGAAACAGGAGGAGAACTCGTCCTAATGCGAGCATCAACCTCGGCTAGAGATAAGATCTCTTCCGAGCGACCGTGGACAACTCGGTTAGGAACAGGAGGAGAACCTCGTTCTAACACGAAGCAATCAACCTCGGCTAGAGATAAGATCTCTTCCGAGCGACCAGTCAACTGCTAGATAGATCCTCCGAGCGACCGTGGCAACTCGTTAGAACAGGAGAAACCTAGTCTAACGGAGCATAACTCGGCTAGAGTAAATCCTCCGGTATCGAGTCAACTTGCTAGTGTTGGTGCAGAAATCATCTTCGCCGGAGGTCGCCGGAGTCGAGGCCGCTGAGGTTGCCGCCGGGGACCTGCAAAATGAAGTCCCGTCCGGAACCGGTGGGGGGTGGCTCCGGCAGGACCCTCCGACGGTCAAGTTAGTTTTCGGCCAACAGTAATGGAGTGCTCGGAATGAGTTCCGGAGCTTAGAGATGAGGAGAGAGTTTAGAGATCAGAGAGCTTAGCCTTAGCGTGTCGGGAGGGTCCTTTATATAGTGGAGCTTGATGGTGACAACTGCAGCCGCGTGCTGGCGGGCCGCTCGAGGTTCGGCGGAGTCAGTCTCACTGGTGCCGTGTGCGGCGGATTGAGGGTGACAGCCATCGCCGCCTGACAGTGGGTCGCTATCGCCCGCGGTGCGGACCGATGACTGGACTGACTGATGGTGATGGTTGCAGAGCTTGCCGAATGAAGGGTTGAAGGCCTTCGTGTGTGCCCATTTCGGAGGAGTTCGGGCTCCTGAAGAGGAAGATAGGAGGGAGTTCGGCTCCCATAGGCGTCTGGCTGGAGGTATGCAGCTAAGGCTCGTCCGCTGAAGAGTTCGGCTGCTGAGAATCCGAAGCTCGGCCGTTTGGAGGTTCGGCCGGCTGTTGGACTTCGGCTGAGGCTTGGACACTTGAGAGTTCGGTAGGAGCTCGGTCGGCCGAAGTTCGATGAGGGCGACCGCTGAGGAGTTCGGGAGTTCCGAGTGACGACTGCTGAGGAGTTCGGGCTCCTGAGTGACGACCGCTTGGGGATTCCGCTAAAGCCCGTCCGCTGAGGAGTTCGGCCGCTGAGAGGACTTCATTGAAGCTCGGCCGCTTGGAGTCGGTCCGAAGGAGTTCGCCGTGGGAAGTCCGTCGGTGGAAGGAGTCCGAAGGAAGTCGTCGGGAAGCTGCGGGCCGCTGGGTCGGTCCGAAGGAGTTCGGCCGTGGGGTCCGAAGGATTCGGCCAGGGGCTCGCTGATTCGGCCTGGCAGTTCGGCTGGGACCGTTGGTGCACCGGGGAGTTCGGCCTCTAGGCAGTTCGGCCGTGCTAAGGAGTTCGGCCTGGATCGCCTGGCGCTGAAGCTCTTCTGCGGCTACTGGTTGCATTATGCTGAGCGTCGGGCCGGGCTTCGGCAGGAGCGGGATTTATCCCCAACAGTAGCCCCCCACTCCCGAGTTCAAAAATTGAAGGAAGGGAGTACCAAAACAGGCGACTGCCGAAGTCTTCTTCCAGGCTCCGCATTTGTCGCATCTGAAGCTCGGGGAGGTCTCATCTCCAGCCAATGTTGACGTGAAGTTGAGGCTGAGGCTTGGGGGAGACCTCATCTTCAGTCGATGTTTGAAGTTGAAATGGAACTCGTTTCTAAGCTAAAGTCAATGAAGCTGATGTTGAAGCCGAAGTAAATCTTGCCTCCTTCGGTCGAGGTTGGATTTGAGCTCCTCGGGGGCGACATTATCTTCATCAGTTGAAGTCGACTCAGGGAGACCTCCTATCTTACAGTCGAGGTTGTGCGCGCTCGGGGGAGATCTTATCTCTGGCCAGCTTCTCTCGGGAGATCTTCTCCTGCGAAGTCGCGCTCGGGAGATCTTATCTCCTGCAGCCGAGTGAAGTGCCGCTCGGGGGATCTTATCTCCTGCAGCCGAAGTGAAAGCGCGCTCGGGGAATATATCTCCTGCAGCCGAGTGAAGTGCGCCTCGGGAGATCTATCTCCTGCAGCGAAGTGAAGTGCGCGCTCGGGGAGATAATCTCCTGCAGCCGAGTTTCAACGGTCTCGGAGAGATCTTATCTCTGCCGAGGTTGATGTGCGGCGGCTCGGGAGATCTTATCCTGCGAGGTTGATCTGACGCTCGGGGAGATCTTATCTCCTGCGGCGAGCTTCTCTCGGGGATCTTATCTTGCAGCTCGAGGTCGCGCTCGTGTTAGGACGAGGTTCTCCTCCTGTTCCTAACCAGGTTTCACGGTCGGCTCGGAGAGATCTTATCTCTAAGCCGAGGTTGTCTCGTTTAGGAGGTTCTCCTCCTGTTCCTAACCGAGATTGTTTCGACGCTCGGAGAGATTATCTCTAGCGAGTTGTCAACGTCGCTCGGGAGAGATCTTATCTCTAGCCCAGTTGATGTGCGCGCTCGGGGAGATCTTATCTCCTGCGGCCGAGCTTCTTCGGGGAGATCTTATCTCCTGCAGCCGAGTGCCGCTCGTTTAGACGAGTTCTCCTCCTGTCCTAACCGAGGTTGTTCACGTCGTCGGGAAGATCTTATCTCTAGCTAGGTTGTGCCGTGTAGATGAGGTTCTCCTCTGTTCCTAACCGATGTTCACGTCGCTCGGGAGAATCTTATCTGTACCAGGTTGTCAACGTCGCTCGGGAGAGATCTTTCTTTAGCCGAGGTTGTGTCTGTTAGGCAGTTCTCCTCCGTTCCTAACCGAATTGTTCACGTCGCTCGGGAGAGATCTTATCTCAGCGAGGTTGTCAACGTCGCTCGGAGAGACTTATCTCTAGTGGTTGATGTCGCGCTCGGGGAGATCTTATCTCCTCGGCCAGCTTCTCTGGGAGATCTTATTCCTGCAGCCGAGGTGCGCGCTCGTGTTAGGACGAGGTTCTCCTCCTTTCCTAACCGAGATTTCACGGTCGCCGGGAGAGATCTTATCTCTAGCGAGTTGTCAACGGTCGCGGGAGAGATCTTATTCTAGCCGATTTGTGCTCATGTTAGACGAGTCTCCTCCTGTTCCAACCGAGATTGTTCACGTCGTCGGGAGAGATTTTATCTCTAGCGGGTTGATGTGCGTGACGCTCGGGGAGATCTTATCTCTGCGACCGAGCTTCTCTTCGGGGCAATCTTATCTCCTGCAGCCGAGTGCCGCTCGTTAGGAGAGTTCTCCTCCTGTTCCTCCGAGGTTGTTCCCGGTCGCTCGGGAGAAATCTTATCTCAGCGAGGTTGGTGCTCGTTAGGACGAGGTTCTCCTCCTGTTCCTAACCGAGATGTTCACGCGCTCGGGAGATCTATCTCTAGCCGAGTTGTCAACGGTCGCCCGGGAGATCTTATCCTCTAGCCGAGGTTGGTGCTCGTGTTAGCGAGTTCTCCTCCTATTCCTAACCGAGATTGTTCACGGTCGTCGGGAACTTATCTCTAGCCGAGGTTGCAACGGTCGCTCGGAGAGATCTTATCTCTAGCCGAGGTGATGTGCGCGCTCGGGGGAGATCCTACCCGAGCTTCTGTGAATCTTATCTCCTCGACCGAGGTGCGCGCCGGGGAGATTATCTCCCACGCCGAGCTTGTGCTCGTTAGACAAGGTGCTCCTTTGTTCTAACGGCGATTTTGACTGCTGCTCTCCTTCATCGCATAGTTTTTCGCAATCCAGAAATAATATTTCAGAGGGAGATTTACCGAAGGAATCGTGGACAGCGCGCTCTCGTTTGAGGGTCGTCGGGGTGTTGTTCCTCTGAGTTCTCTCGGGCAGCGAGTCCCATCCAGACGACCTCCTCTATTACATGCTGGCCTTCTTAATTTGGAACATGCTTCTCTTGACTTTGTCGCTGGGGATGACAATCACCGATGTAGCTAGCTCCTAGCTCCTCCCCGGGGTGGCGTTGATGACGCCGCGGGACGGCCAACCTTCTTGTCTTTTCCGGTTCCGGCAGTGCCTATAGCCGATCTTCTCCTTGATCGCGCATGTTTGGAGAGGCCGTAGTCCTTCAGGTC
>QRFJ01000017.1:2454067-2719032 GCA_006176705.1 Cocos nucifera
GCTGGAGCCTTTCCTGCACCATGTTGATCCCAACAAATTCATAACTAAGTAAAATATAAATAGTAAAGTGATCATTTACATTTTGATGAGCATAGCCACAGGCCCACCTGTAAACTTCGTACAGGGATATTGATAAGTCATGCGATTCGTCTTAAAATTCTAATATAGCAAAATTCGAAAAAATATTAAAGTCCAGCCTCATATTCTAGCGAGAGCTTATTAAACTTCAAATCCACCCCTTATCTATTATAAAAATAATGATACTATAATTAAATCATATGTGGAACTTACATTATATACCAATGCATTGTAAATAAATATGCATTATAAACAAAAAATATATTATAAACAAGAACTAAAATAAATATCATGTATAGAACTTATATTAAATATTATTTTTAGATATGCAATAAATGCATCCTATCATCAATTAATAGGTAAAGATAGATCCTATGTCATTCAAAAATTATATTAATTTTATAGGTTCATTACAGTAATTAAATAATATGTAATAGGGATCAAAAAAATTTTGATAATAATTTTTTTAGTTCTCCTATGTAGGGAGGACAAAAGAAAAATGCTATCTAAATTTTTTTTCAAAATTCTCAATATACCGTTTAATTACTATAATTATCTATAAAATTATTATAATTTTCTAAATTATTCCAAATTGCGACAATCAATTGATCGTTATACATAATTTTTTATCCGCTATAAAAATATTATAAAATATACAGATGCCATAAGATATAGTACTACTAATCGCATTGATGGGTCTATCATTATGCAATACAATAAATAAAGCAATAATATTATGAATAGTAATGCTATAAAAAATTTATGTTAATAAATTTTATAATATTGAGATTACAGTCCATAAATAAAACTTTAAACATTTATACCAGAAACATTACAGAGTTTCAGCGGTGTCCTGAATGAAGAATAGTAATAAAGCTAAACTCTGCTTTTTGTAGCCATCGAACTATCATTTCAAATTGTATCTTTTTGCGGAGTTTCACTCATAGCCAAAGGGCGGAGGATGGAGCTTTAGGCCTGCGCGCTTCCGCGTAATAATCGCTGTCGCTGCCATCGTCCCACCACCGCCCACCCCATAGCCTCGACATCCCAACTACCAAAGCCTATAGTCCTTAGAACCTGATGGGTTAAGAATTCTGTTGGCACGGCCAAGAACCTACTGGTGGAGCGTTCTTTTACCAACCGGCACATACGATCCAACCGTTCGCTGGCATGGCCCCAGAACACCTGCTAGCGGGGTTCTCTTATTACGCTGGCACGGATGACTCGAGGCTGCAATATAGCTCAGAAACCTGCTAGGCATGCGTCCAACAACCCATTTGGCGGGCGTTCTCCTTAACCTATCGATATGGCACGACAGGTCTAGAACCAACCGCAAGGTTCTCTGTACCAATCTGCTGGATGGTCCATGGGCCGTCGTAAGGCCCAGAAGCTTGTCGGATTTCCTATCGGTCGTACTTCGGATCGTCCATACTGTCGACACGGCATGGCTCAGACTCACCAGTAATCAGTTCAGGAACCAATCGACAAGAGTTCTCCTTACACGGTTGCAAGTCCTATTGACTGCAACACGCCTAGAACCCGCCCATAACAGGAATTCTCTTTTCAAAATCATTATTAATAAAATTTATTATTAAAATATCTGTTTTATTAAATATAATAAATAACTAATTAATTAAAATGATTACTATAACAATGAAAATAAAAAAATCATACTTATGGCTGTGGAAGGGAGGCGTCATATAGAGCTCGAGGGGTTGCTGCGCGGCGGGCAGATGACGCTAGAGAGGAGGGCGATGCTAGCAGGTAGCTTGAGAGATACAGGAGATAAGTGAGATACAGAGAGAGAATAGGGACGCAATTGTATGCGGCTTTTAATATCACGTACGAAAAGAGGAAGTCTAGACGGAGAAAGAGAAGAGATGTATGTAGGTAGTGAGATATGAGTAGAATAGAGGAGAGCCAGGATAGAGAGATAGAAAGAGAGAGAGAGAGAGTAGAAGAGGCGCGCAGGCTCGGTTTATGGCAGCGACGGATGGTGCAAGAGGAGGGAGGCGAGTGGCCAGCAGGTCGGGCAAGCGTAAAAGAGATGAAGAGAGAGGTAAGGGGGATTTTGGGTCGAAGAAGAAGAGAGGTGGGGCCTGGCGACGGGATCGATCGAGAAGAGGGAGGAAGACTGGGAGGTAGTGGGGCCGGCCAAAAAGGAGGAGAGTGGGGCGACTTGAGGGAAAAGGGAGGAGGTGGGAGGAGTCGCATCGCACTGCAAAAAGAAAGAGGAGCGGGGGCCATCCAAGGGATGCCAAGGATGAGCATGCCGAGTGGGCAGCGGGTCGCTGACGATGGAGATGAGGGAGAAGCAGGAGAGGCAGCGTCACTAGCGGCGGACGCAGGAGGGGGGCGAGAGAGGAGACTCTCGGAGAGCAGGAAAACCAAAAATGGAGGCTAGAATCGTGAAAAAAATGACTTAAATTTATAGGTAGTGGTTTTCGATCCGCTGCCCATTAGACCATAAGCAGTGGTTACTTAAAAACCGCTGCGCTTGCCATAGTTAATATAAAATTTTTTATTTTTCTTTGAATGCTGATGAATTTTTAAAATTTAAAGTCTACTCTATTATTCATCTATCTAAAGTAATTATCATTTAGAGTTCATCATTGCAAAAGATCGTCTGATTCGCATAGCCCTAGCCTTTCATCCAATTAAATAAAAATTTGGACTCGACGATCACGAACAATGGCATTGATTGATTTGATAGATGAGACACTACCAATGGTCCAAAACTGCGAACGATATTCTCGAAGATGATATTTATTAGCAGACTATTTAAAATTTTACTTTAATAGATTAGTCTTATCACGATCATTTAGTACTGGAACGATTTTTGATTATTAAATAAAAAATAAGTGATTAAAGGACCAAAATGACATGTCGTTATTTGAGATAATTTTTAGATAAATGATTCTTGCGGTTATTATTTTAATTATTTTTATGGTGGTAATTATAAAAATTTAAACTGTACATTAAAAATGACTCTAAAAACTATTACATTGCTTTTGATACTTCAATTCTAAACTCCCTTTAAGTAACTTATGCTGGCTTTTAAAAGATCTACTTAACATGCAAAACGTTTTCATACAAAATGGTTTTTGGAATGTTATGATTATTGCCCAACAAAATGATTAAAATTAAGCAAAAGATTATTTATCTAAAAAAATTATCTTATAAATCGAACGCGTATTAATTTTTTTTTCTTTATTTGGTTTTTTTTAAATTTTTTATTTTTTTTTTTAACACTTTCTTTTTAATATTTTAATCTACCTTTATTTATCTCATTTAACGACTTGAAATTATTTCATACTAAATTAACCCATCGATAACGATATCGATTAAATAAAACCCTTGGATTAGTGTGTTACAAACATTCACCGAGATCATCGTTGCAAGTTTTTGATCAATCATAGTCTTTAATCTATCAAGCATCCACATACGCCGGTTGTTCATGGGCCAATTGAAATGAATTGTTATTATCGACATAGCTAGAGCGTATCGGATTGAGACGGTCTTTACTTGATGATACTCTAATAATAATTATTTGGATAATGCAATGATGAAGATTAAGCTTTAAATTTAAAATTAATAATCATATTTAGCAGAAAAAATGAAACATATATATATTTATCATATATAGCAGTTAGTTCAATTTAACTTGCTGCCATAGATTGACTATAGTAGCGATTTAGATAAAACCTCTACCATATGTTTAATTTATGGTATCGGTTATGGATAAACCTCTACTATTGATTTTAATATGGCACATAGGTTTGATTAACAGCTACAATAAATATGCAAATCTTTGACAGCCAGTAAATATATAACCATTGCTTATGTATTTGACCTGGGTAGTGGCTTTATAACTATTCGCTGCATAGATTTGGACTATCGGCAGCCAGTTTTCGATAACCGCTGTGTTATAGCGTTTAAGTATATGGCCATGGTTTAGTAAACTCACTGCCTTAAATCCTTCATTGTAGTTGATTTTTAAACTACTGCCAGTAGTAAAGTGCTGTCTCATAGTCCCATTTCGCAAGAGTGTATCTTAATATATTTTATGTGTATTACATATAGCGTTGATTCGGGTATTACCCATCATTCTTAGCATATCGGATCGGTTTAGATTAGAAAAAACAATACCTATCCAATCCATCCATATCTGTGCCTATAGTTTTTGATTTTCTCTAAATTCAAATTCAAAATATGGTTCAAATTCTATTTTTCACAGTTTGCATCAGATTTGGTATGGATGTATATCCATGGATCGGATCGACTTTGCCATCCCTAAAGTTAAGTTGCAAAATTTGGCTATTTTATTCTCTTTGAATTTTTTCCCCATCAGATTATGATCCTTTGCTACTTATCGTTTGCATCAAACTCCTTGGATTGTTGACGCAACTCAAGAAGTTGGCTAAATTCAATATTACAATTGCCAAGTTCGGCATTAGTTGGCTTAGCGGAAACTTTTCACTAGAACATTTTCATATTTGATCATATGCAGCAATATATGTTGGTTGCTTCCTTAAATTAGTGTTCAAGGATAGATTGAGCTTCCTTTCATTTTAGTGTTTCCAAAGGAATTGGGATTGCGTCGCAAAAAAGTTATCATAGGCTTAGCTTAAAAGTTAAAACTGTGCTTAGGCTAATAAATTTCATGTTGGTATCCTTTTTATAGTCAATACAGGACAACGGATAATCTTAGCCATTCAAACTCATACATCGATAGGACAAGTTAGTCAAGGTTAAGCGGCAAGACAATAAGTTCATAAGTTTTATCTCCTATGCCAACAAAAAGATCATAGCAAAATCATATGTAACACCTTTAATGCAAAATCTATAATTCTGTGTACCATAAAAGATAAAAATTAACTTTGTGAATTGTAATTTTTAAGGGGCACATCTTGATATTCCTACCTACTTTTTTATATTTTTTTAACATAATTATGACTGCATTCTCATGGGTATGCAAGACAACCAATTTCGTCTGAACCAAAAACAATAGAAGGCAACAAGCATCCAACACTGGTGCTAAACTTTCATGGAGATGAAAGAGAGAAAGAGGGCGGGGGAAGAAGATCTCAACAAATAAGCATTACCAGACTGAGCACAAAAATTAGCATAACTTGTTTTAAATTTATTTGTCATGAAGCTAAGCGCAAAAATAAATTTACTTGTCATAAAGCTAAGCACAAAAATAAGTCAATAAATAAAAATATAAAAATACTTTGAATGCTAATAATGCATGCTTGCACCATACACAAATACACAGCACACAAGCGAGCTCACATATTGCTAAACTAAGCATGTGCTAAGCTTTATCCAAGGCCCATATCCAACTCGTCCATCATTCCAAACTGCAGGCTAGGTTGAGCACGCCAGAAGATAGCATTGCAAATCCAGCCGTTTTAGAAACTATTTTTGGACTCGGTGCTCTGGGCTTTTAACAAATCATCATTTTTGCCTTTAATCCAGTTCATCTTATTTAGCCATCAAAATTTCACATTTTAAATGCACTTAGCATCTTTCCCGTGCATAGCATGGGATCTTCTTAAAAATGCCTAACAATTACCATATTAATCAGCAATAATGATATATTTAACAATTTAGATGTATGCTATTAATCATGAATTGCAATTTTATGTTCCTTAAGAAATCTAGGGAAGTTGCTACCAAATAATAGTTGGAATCTAATGTTAACTATCGCATAATGCTAATATAATGCATAAACTTCTAAATCAAATATATTAACCTAGAAAGCTAAAATAATAGAAGCAAAAAATATATAGTTTGAACAGCTTACCAATGCTAGGACCATCATACAACCAATAGTAGTGTCATGCCTCAAACTCAATATCTGGTCCATGTGATATGGCTACATAAATCTTAAAGTAAAGTCCTAGAAATCATGCAAGGTCTATAAGATTACTCCGTTGCTCAAACTCCAGGTCAAGTCCATTCGAAACTATGTATCCTGCAACTTTGAAAAGGAAAAAAATAGTTGTAAGCTTTACAGCTCAGTAAAAATTTTTCATACTCACATCAATATAAATATAAAAATATCTTTGTGATAATATTAGCTAATAATAAAATAATAAGATTCATATAGTAATAGTCTGAATAACACTCAATATAACAATATATAGGCTATAAAACACACTATATAAATCATGCCAATATGCACATCAAGTCCAATAATATAACTACTTAGTTGCATACATATCATCATACAGAAATCTCGAGATACATGTCACTTATATGTGATCCAAGCAATAATTCAATTCTAAATGATCGGTTAGTTCTCCACCTTCTCGAAAAATCATTGGAAAGCTTATAATGATAGTATCTTTATTTTTTATTTTTTATACTTTCTTTTTTTATCTACAATAAAAGATTTGACTTTCTTTTTTCTTATCTATATCTTTTATTTTCTTTACATGAGATCGTAGTTAAGAATAGTCTATGACTCTTAAGATGAGCCATGATCTAAGAATATGGTTCGTGCTCTTGGGATAACCTATTTCTAAACATGATTCCTTTTATGTACACAACTTTAATTAGCTTATACTATAAAGGGACGGGCTGTGATCCAATAGATACGGGCCATGCTTTTTACAGATAGACTATATCTTGGTTAGATACATATTAAATATTGGCATATTAGAAGAGTACTAACTATCTAACAAGAAAATAGTTAAAATCTTGAGAATTGAACCTTCTTTCAATACTTGAATTAATATTTTAATAGTGCTTTATTTAATTTTTCTCATGCTCATCTTTTAATTAATTAGCATATTAATCTTTCTTTGATCTATTTTTGATTTACTTGAATGTAATTTAGGCCACAGTCCTTATGGACATAAACCTGACTTGCACTATTTATATAGTAATAAGTTAGTAATTAATTTTTGACCTCCCATGATAGCGATCAAATTTTTGGCGTGGTTACTGGGACCGTTGGTATAATTGCTTCAAATCTAAAAAAAATAAATAAAAAAAATTACTGCTTTATTTTATTGCATAGTTACTTTATATGCTTGACTATCTTATTTACTTTACTACTTTATATTTTTAATTAATTATTTTCTTCTTTTATACTCTTACTTTTTATACTTTATTTTGCTGATTAGTAATTTATCTTTTATATTAGTTAACTTACTTTAATTTTTTAATTATTATTTTTTTTATTTTTTTTTAAATTTTTATCTTATATTATTTTTTATATGATATATTTACTGCTTTCTAGCTAAATTACTTTATTCATCTGTATAGAAAAATTTCTTCTTTCTATAGCCTAGTGATTAATTTACTACTTTTTATAGCTTAGAATAATTTACTACCTTAAAAGTAGATTTAATTTCTTGCTTTATTTGTTGGTTACCTGGTTGCTTTTTAATCTTAACATAATTTACTTCTTATTTTGTCAGATTTTCTAAATCTCCTCAAATATCTAATTAATTTAATTAAAACCTACCTTTTATTATTTTTACTTTAAATAACCTAACATAAAAAAAATAAATTATACATCTCATAATATTTAATTAATATTGAGAAATCTAAAACATAATAAAAAAACTTAATATACTTAGGCACCTTTTCTAATTGCATTACATCTTTCATAAAATACTTTAAGGATACTTAACTCAATTAAACAAGATAAGATGAGCATTTGATCATCCTTTCTCAGCCTAAAAAAATTATCATCCTTCATAATGCATTGACTTAAACTTTTAATTTAAAATCAATTAGACATTGATCCCGAAGAATTTTGAGCTCAATAATATAAATAACTCTGAGAGTTAGACCGAATTAGACTTGGTCAGCTAGCTAGTATCCAGATAAGTTATTTATGGGATGACTGGACCTGAAGAAAGATAATTTATAATTAATTTTATTTGCTGATCTGGCTAATTTAATTAGTATCTAAGAAAAGCAACAGAGAGACTTCCACCGATCTTATACTTATTTAGTTAGTTGGTTGGTTAAACTCCAACTTGGAGGGCTTGAAGGCTAACTTAAAATGTTAGGAGCTGTTATAGGCTAACTCTAAGATAGAGTTGACTTGATTGCATCACTTATTTGAAAAAATAACAAAAATAATTAAAAACAACCTTTTCATCTATCATCTCTAGAACTAGGACTCTCTTAGGATTCTCATCTTTAGAACTTCTCTCTTTCTTCCTCTTCTCTCCCTCTTCCTTTAAACAAAAAAAGAAGAAGAAGGAAATTGTTCTAATCTAGACCCCTTGATTGCATATCAGAACAATCCGATAAATTAGATCTGTATTGGGAATATAGATCTCTACAGTAGAATAGATGAGCTGTCCCATAAATTAGATCATCTACTGGCTATCAAACATCCTCTCTCTATATTTTCTTCCTATATAATAAGTTTGTACAATATGTTCGAGCTCCATTCACTACTTTGTGAGTGAATGCCTAGCCGCACACTAATTTTCTGAGTTTATATATGAGCAAGTTCATTAAGATCAAATCCAAATGGCCTATAGATCAGAAAATAATTAATCCATACTTTAATGCCTATAATTCAAACTAAGATGATGAATCGTATCTAATTGAAAGATATTTGGACTAACTAGTAAATATGAAATATGGTTTTTATGATCTCAACAGTAAGCTGAAATATGATTGCCGACCATGGATGGAAACATGATGTGAGTTTGGCCTGCCATGGGCTGGAGCGTGGATGGATCTAATTTAATACCAGAATGATAATATTATCAAGAACTATGTTAACTAGTTAATAACAAGTAATCTCACTAAATTACTATTGAATAGAATTATTGATTGGTGATATGTGAAATGTTTAACAGAACTATGGTATTATTATTCAATTATCAGATCGTACGTTGATATTTGAATCTTACATCTTTTTATTACCATATACATATATTTGCTAAAAGATATTTCATATTCATACTAATGTGAGTATAGAAGATTCTTACTAGGCTATAAAACTCATAATCTTTCTTTTTTCTTTTAGAGTTACAGGACAGATATGTTTGATCTAGAGTTTGAGCAATGGAATCATCTTATATACCTTATATGATCTCTAGAGCTTTACTTTAGGGTTAATACAACTGTGCTATGTGGTCGATCCGAATACTGGATTTGGGTATGATAGTCTTAAATCTTATAATTAACTTCCCCCAAAAAATAAAACTAAAGTAATAATCTTGCAATTGAGTGGAAGAGTAGTTAGGTTTTATATACTCAAACACATGCATGAGAAATGTTGCGTTGGAACGTAAAAAGTGAAGCAGCATGTTCTCTTAAAAATAGGCATCTAGCTTGGTGCAATACGGTCTTTGATTGGTGAAGAAAGTATCGTATCATCTAGACTTAACTTGCTGCCACACATGCATTGCATTCGGATCTCGAGAACTTGACCCACTTCCATAGCACGTAACAAAAGAATATTTGGTAATGATGGTTGTTTATTGTGCATAAAATTAATCTTGTAATAAATGGTATAATGTTAAGAAACCATAACTTAACAAGGTGGTCCAGGGTCCAGCTGCACATTAGTTGTGAAAATCCTTTTCTTAATTAGATGCTTTGTTGGTGCTATGGCTTATATCACTCATACACATAACTTTATCTAAAATAAACATAACATAGGAAGATTTTTAACAACAATCAATGAATGAAGCCAACTAGTGGTAAAGTATACTTTACAGAAACAGAAGACACCATGAAGCTTCCATTCAGGACCCTATATAATGTTTTTTTAATGCAGTAGTAGGTTCCAGTATAAAAGTATACAAGAAGCATGGTGTTGGAAGGTGAAAAAGTCGCCATGCACGCAGTTTTATGCGAATATATTGGAGATTTATAGACCCATTGACCATGAACAAGATACCTGGATGAGTTACATTTCTCCATTAGTAACAGGAATCATCAAATAAGATTGCTTTTGGTCCCTGTGACAAGTGTATATATATCTATTGTAGAGACTACCTGCTCCCTCCCGTCCATGTCAGGGTCTCCTTCTGTGTACGTAAAACTTCACTCACTTTCGATCAATACACTAAAAATAAGGTTATCAGTAGTAGTTGGTATACATGCATACAATCGGACATATTAGAAACATAATATCAAAGAAGCCTATTAAATAGGCTCAAGTTCCACCGGCAGGGAGTATACCAGGTTACAGAATAATTTAATAATTTATAAAAAATATTTTTTCAAAAAGAAATATGAAGAAAAATAATTTTTATCATGTTTGATTGAAAAAAAAATTATTTCAAAAAATAATATAAAAAAAAATTATTATGTTTAATTGAAAGTAATTCTATATGAAAGTATGGCAAAATGTATAAATATATTCTTCAATATAAAATAATTTTTAATATCAAAATAGTATTATCATCTTCAATTAATTTTTATATGATGATTATAATCACATAACCATTTACATAATGCCATCTTTATTTTAATTTTTTTTACAAAAATTTTTTATTGAATGAATTTTGAAGGACATTATAATAAATTCAATGATTACATATATAGTTTTATTAGGGATATTTTTATCAAGTCATCATTTAAAAATTTATTAAATATCAATCTTTATGATATTTATTTTATCTTTTATTTTTAAAATATAAGCATGGGATCTAGTCATTTTTTTTTGCCATCTTTCTTCTATTTTTCATATCAAAAATAGAAATTTGACATGAAAATTATGTTTCTATATTAAATTATCCTTAACCAAACAAGAAATTATATGCTTGCCATGTTTATATTAGTTTTGTTCTTGTTATGTATAATTTTATGGGATGTAAACTTTGGAGAGCTAAAAAAACAAAAAAATTATTTTCCACCCAAAATATCTATCAGTCGTAGCCTAACTTTCCGTAATTTGGACCAACCAATTAACTTGCTTGCTGACCTGAAGCGGAGAATTTGGATTCTATATTTTACTGACGCATGCAAGGACCATTGCTTTGGAACTTGAAAAAGGTTGCTCATGCGCTCTGATTCATGCAAGCGTGGTGGCACATGACCGTGGGTTCCAATAATCAGCTCCATGAGAAGTGAATAATCGATACAAAGGTCTTTTCTACAAGCACTGGATCTCCAACCTTCCGCAGCTAATAGAAAGATGGCCATTAAGACGTTGAGCAACCAACATGCTGCTTCTTTTTCCTTCTCATACAACCAATGGATAATCACAAGGGCCACATGTTAGGGCGCTCTCTCTCTCTCTCAATGCCATTTATTCTCGAGCGACCGGATATCGACAAAGCGTTTCAAGGGCCAACTGCATGCCATGGATTTCTCTGACCACCAGAAGAAGACCATTTCCTCTCCGACATGGAATATGGAATAAAGTGCAGCCAACCCTGGTGCTCTCATTCGTCGTTACACCTGCCTAAGATACCAACTAACCGCGAGGAAAAAGAAAAGAAAAGAAAAGAGACAGAAGCATAAAGTATGATCAGAAAATTACATGAAGATGAGGTTTGGTGTTTGACCCGACCAGTTGTTGGATGGAAGATCCTGCATGCATGTCTCGCTCGTGGGGGTTGAATTCCATGTCAGGGTGAGGGGAACCTTGGCAGAAACTTCATGATGGTTTCCGAGGTGAGAAAATATATAGATGATTATCCCAAAGGAGAGGCCGTGGTGTGGAAAGGTCCATGATCACCTTGGCTGCCTTGAATCCAAGTGAGTCTTCCCAAATATATCCTAGCTCTGTTTGGCCTTGTGAATATTCCTATCTCAACTCAAGTGCTTAGATAACCTACTTCCACAAAAATTAAATATGGAAAGAAAGAAGTCGAAGAGTGATGTTTTAAGAACTTTTGTCCGTTTAAGCTAAATTTCTGTGACCTCGTCTTGAGAGGCTTCTTAGGGTAGAGTATCCCAAGCCATATAGTAACTTTTTAAGTGAGATCAAAGGTGCTGTCAATTTGATTTCGGTAAATGACGTGGCATGTATTTCGGTCATTTTGTGGTGCAAAGAGCTGCATTTGTAGTCCTTTAATTGGGCTTTCATTTTCTTAAGGAGATCCTTTCCATTTGATCGGAATTGTTATTTTCCTAGTTTAGCTGATTGTTTAGGTTTACCTGAAAACACTTGGATCAAGTGGACGTCTACGGCCATTTAGTGCTTTCTTTATCAAAGAACGCTGGTGCTTTTCTCTCGAAGTACTTGCTAGAATTCAAATGCATGTTGGAATGCAAACAGAAAATATTGAAAACATGATCTCTTTAACAACTCATATATCCACAAATATTTCTCATGCTAGGCTACACTATTATTTTAGAGTTTATAAAACACTATCTTTCATTCATGTCTATCAGGCCTCCTGGTGTGATATGTTACGTGAGAGCTTTTTGTAGGGTTGAAAGTGTCGATCTCCTGGATGATTCATGGAGATTCCACCTTGCTTTTCAACCAAAGGATATACCCCTTGACAAAGGGTGGCAAGTCTCGTAGAAATTAACACCCAGGAATGTATATATCTATTAAATATCGACCACACCTCAACAAAAATCTCTTAGTGGACGCTTTAGAAAAACGATATGCCACAAGTAAATTGACAGCCATTTTAAGAAAGTTTTAAAAAAAAAATTTAAGTTACCAGGTAAATTTTGAATTGGCATAGAAATTTTAAAAAAAAAAAAAAATTCCTTTAACAAAACAGCTAGGAGAAACAAAATTTACCAGAAGGGGGACCACAAATTGAATAGAAATCATAGATAAATAGCCAAAAAATTGATTGAAAATATTTTTTTACATATTTTCTCAAATATCTAACCATGAATTCTGTTGTAACGCTTTAGGATCTCTTCAAACTTTTTTTTTTTTTTTGTGCAGAAGAAATAAACCAAAGCACAAAGAAATTCATGAAGAGAATAAAGTGATACCTTCTCAAACTTAGATATCACATAAATGTTTCACATAATTTTTGAAATTCTAAACAATAAAATTAAACACTACAGCCTAGCAAGTTCTATAGGAATGCCACATGCCGATGATGATGGAGAGAAATTAGATGAATTAATAGCTATTGCTTGAGGTTTGAACAATGTTGTTAATAAATATAATAGTTTTGATTTTACACTAGAAAACATAGAAACTTTAGAAAAATTCTGAACAGAGGAGAGTTAGGTAAAAGTGAACGAAAAAACTCATTATAGTATACTTACAAATATTTATGAGTTGAATTATTATAAAAAAATTAAGATAGTATTATTTTAATTCGATTGGGTGGATATAAACTTATAGAAAAATTTGAAGTAAAATATATATGAATGGATACACACGCGCACATATAGATATCTCAATGTTGATACATATTTGTGAGTAATTGACCCCTTTATATTTTCATCTCAAGCTTGACAAATATTTTTAATACAAGATCCAAAAGATAATGAATAGTTTGTTGTCAAAAGAAACCTAGAGACTTGATTAATACATAAAAAAGATTGGAAGGGGAGGATGATGATCACTTGCACTCACCGTATGCTTTGTGATATTGTAGCGTCTAATGAACTAAATGCTATAACAAATTGATCTAGGATGGATGTTGAAGCAGAAAATAATATTTGATCTGATATTTTGAGAGCTACACATTGTTTGAAATATATATATATATATATTTTATCATGTTCATTAAATAAGTATTATTTCTTGTTGTAATTCATTTAATATTGTATTAAGTGATATTGATTTTTATTTGTGTAGGTTAGCTTTAATGGCGGGTAGAGGGAAATGATTCCAGAATGTTGATTTCATAGCTCTTGGACCTGTTTAGGATGATAAATCATCATCTCAATAGATGGAACAGTCTCAGCAGCCCTAGACAAGACCATCTAGATATCAACCTTGGTAGTTCTACTCACAGCCTTGTTAGCAGCCCCAATAGCCTTGCTTGTACCAGCAGCTGTACATAGGCCATCTTCTATAATCGCTGCCATAGATTTAATGTAGTACTTATACAACTACTGCCATAAATTATGATAGCGGTTGACATACGATCTACGGTAGTGGTTGGCATACCTACGATAGTAATTTACAACCGCTGTCGTAGATTTTGAATAATAAAAAAAATATATTTTTTTTAATTTTTTATTTTTTAATCTAATAAATGCAATTCAATAACATAAGAATATATCTAAAATAACATAGGAATATATCTGAAATACTCAAATTTTATTACTAAATAAAATTTATTACAATAGTTTTCTAAAAAAATACATCAAAAGTCTACATCTAAATCTAAATCATCATTACCAGGAGGAGATGGAGCATAAGTTGGAGCTGGAGTTGAAACGTTAGCCAACATATCCTCAAAGCCCATGAAGTTAGCTTCAAAATGCATGGAGAGCCTCATCACCATAGTGATCATGATGCTCTATAGCTAAGATGTGCGCACCAATGTCTCCTTAAGCTACTCCTAACTAACGACCTCAAAAGCATGTGAAGTAATACTCGTCTCAAACTAGTAGCTTATCGGTATATGTCCGGACCAGCATCGGATCCTCCCAAAGTGCTCAGATCCCAAGATCTGAGAACTGAGATAGATGATCATGGGGGCTAGAGGTATTCGGACCCTCGCTCG
Source organism: Cocos nucifera (assembly GCA_006176705.1). Classification (NCBI taxonomy): domain Eukaryota; kingdom Viridiplantae; phylum Streptophyta; class Magnoliopsida; order Arecales; family Arecaceae; genus Cocos; species Cocos nucifera. Next base: position 2,468,746 of record QRFJ01000017.1, read on the forward strand.
CGAGCATGTTTAACTACTTCTGTAATTATAAATTTAAATAAAATATCATAAGAAATACTATAATACTAATCATACTAATTTTTTATTACTTATAAAAATTTTTTCGATCGCGGCATTCATTGGCCTACCCTTCTTGTCCGTACAGCTGGATCGGAGATGGCGCTATGGGTAAGCATCACCCCCTCTTTTGTCAGCTATAATAATAGATCAGCTTATTAAAAATATGTAAAAAAATATTAATTTAATTTATAAACTAAGATTCAGAATTTATTATCTCTCTATATATAAGACTGGCCATAGACTCACGGTCGAGAGTGTGTATACTCCTAAGCTATCCGATTCTCTCGACTCTGATGGGAGGCAGTCTAAAAAATATTTAAATCATAAATATTTAAATAATAAATATTTAAAAAATATTTAAATATAATTATTAGTATATTAAAAAATTTAAAAGTTAGAAATTAAATCTAAAACTTCTGGCTTCTCTAATGCCTAACCATATCCTCCCATTGACTTGAGGGACAGTCCTGAATCCAAGAAATAAGCTCTTTCAAATTATCCCATCGATGCTTAAGCCATCCTCTATAGAGCTTGATCTTGTAGTTCTAATATAACTTCCTAATCTGATGGAACCAGATCTAGGGTTTCACAGATAAATCTTAAAACTTTTTCAAGATCATGCAGAAAAAGATTTAAATAAATTAAATATTTATTTAAATAAATATATAAATATCTAGATCTCAGATCTATTACATGATAAAGGCATGATATTAGATCAAAAATTAAAAATATAAAAAAGAAGAAAATATTGATCACATCAATCTAGAGCTACACTACATCTAATGTAGGTATGAAATCAATAGATCAAATCTATTATTAGTGCAAGTTAGACATTCTAACTTGCTGATTCGGACTTGAGAATGAAGTCATGAGCCACACACACATCCGATCTCTAGGAGTCGTCCACACTAATCCACAAACATGATCAGAGATCTTGATGTAGAAAATCAGCATAGCATGCTAGTACTGTGCTGATCTCTTTTCGACGGTCGATCCAACGTTTTCTTCTTCAAAACTTGGACTCTCCAAAATATGAGAAAGAAGAGAAGAGTTTTCTAATCTGAGACTCTCTTAGAAAAAACTCAAAAGAAGGAGGAGAGATGAGGAATAAAGTAACCCTAGAAGAAGATCCTCTTCTTCTTGTCTTTTCTCTCACCTGGACACCTAGTTTGGTGCCTATGGAACCCTCATGCCTAAAGATCCTCTTTCTCTGATTTTTTCACATCCCAAATCTCTCCCAAAGCTCTATATTTCATAAAAAAATTAGACCAAAATTCATCCTAAATTTATAAAAAAAAAGAATTCTTGTCTAGGTCAAAAACTAGATAAGGCAGGACTAGATTTGGCAAGTGGTTGGGGCACCCAACTCTTGGGCGCCCCTCCTTTGATTTTTTTTTGGTAAATCCAGCAAGAAGAGGTGCACAAAAAAAACTCTCACTCACATGGAATTAGGGAGAAAAAAATAGGAGATGGACAGCACACAAGGAAGGAGATGTTTTAGTTTATAAGGATTCTATCTTATAGAATCCTAAATCAAAACTAACTTCCTCTTAGACTTGGTCAACCACCAAATAACTATATGAGAATAAGAGAAAAAGAAGGGGCATGCGTGAAGACCATAGAGAGACTCTCTGTCGCACAAAAAGAGAGGGCATGGGGCGTGGAGGGCTAAGGTGGCACAAGGTGGAATCCTAGTTTCACTAGGATTTCATCTATGACTTGGTCAAATATAGTTTCTCAAATCAAATTAAATCAAAACCAAATTAAATAAATTAAATTAGGTTCTAATCCAATTAAAAACTTAATTAAATTAGATTAAATTAGATTTAATTTTAATTTAATTTTTTAATCAAATTAAAAAATTGGATTGATCCGAGTTTTAGTTAGACTAGGACTAGTTCTTCCTTACACTTGGCTTATCCAATAAGTCAATTGAACTTGATCCAATCAAGCCCAAACTAAATATAATTATTTAATTAAATTTAGTCTCAATCCTCTAATTTAATCAAATTAAGTCAATTAGTTATTTAATTGCTAATCGATTCTCCTGTAATACTTGCAGTAGGTTAAACATCAATATTATTGATTGTTTAACCCTAAAATGATTCTAAATCGCTGATCAACCATCTGATCAGAATGTGAACTCTAATGTATGTGACCTTATAGATCTAAACCTAAGCTGATAGCATAGAAATAAATTTTTATATCAATCAAAGTGACCATCTAGCAATGATATCCGACAGCCGAAGAGGTCGAAAGGTATAGAACACCATCCTTAGAACCCATACGAATATAGTTTCCATATAATTCATCCTCTTGACCATAATGCTCGTAGGATACCTCAGAGTTCAACTGTCAACTCTGATAAGATTGTCCATATTTTATTTCAAAATATCAAATCCATCTGATGGATTATCCTGGCCAAGGTTTTGCTATATTGAAATACAGTGATACATTCTTCTCCAACTCTTGGAGTGGTCAATTCCATCTTGATCACACTCTAACTTCATAAGTACTTGACTGTGCCCAAAAGCCTTTCGTTGCTGAATTAGATATTCAGTTAGTCCGGTACCAAAGCACAGTAAGTTGCTTGTAAGTTACTGAGGTGATCTCAGGTCTAAGGGATACTTATACCTATATCCCATCAGAGATATTTTCGATAATAGAATACTCTGAAGTTGGTCATATTCAATGATGATGTACCCATACATCTCATCTGTATGTCAGTGTCTCCATACTCATTGGTTAAGAGGACAACCAACATATATGGCATATAGCAATCTATGCTCGATAGACACTATCGTCCTAACTAACAGCCTATCATTTGATCGTAAACAAATTTAAAGACTAATCGATAAATCCTCTCTTTATCAAAACTAAATAGTCTCAAGAACTTCATCACAATAATGGGGTTCATTAGAAGATGTAAACTTATGATGAAAAGATGCCAAAATTTTTTTATTAATTAATAAATCAATTACAATATCTCAACCATCAACAAACTGATGATTAGCTTTGGGACATAATTTTCAACAACTTTCATTGATCCTAAAGCCACTCGGCACGATATCTAATATCCATCTTCGACTTATGGTTGTCGAACTCCTTCATTGTCGGAGCTTTAGTGAAGGAGTCGGTTAGATTCTTTTTTTCGTCGATCTTCTGAAGATTGATGTTATCATGATCCACGATCTCATGGACCAAATAGAAGCGACGTAGAATGTGCTTTATCTACTGGTGTTCCTTCGATTTCTTTGCTTGAGCTATGGTGTCAGTGCTGTCGCAGTAGAGCAGGACTGGACCATCAATGGAGAGTGCTACTCCAAGCTCGGTGATGAACTTTCTCAGTCATACAGCTTTTTTTGCTGCATCTGATGCTGTCATGTACTTTGCTTCGCAAATAGAGTCAGCCACTATATGCTGCTTGAAATTTTTTCAGCAAATGACTTCACCATTTAGAGTAAAGATATATCCCAACACATTTTTACTACCATCATGATCAGATTGAAAGTTGGAGTCTATAAACTTCATAAGTTTCAGATCTGACTCACAATAAATCAATCATTGATTCTTAGTATTTCTCAAATACTTAAAGATGATTTTAACCATCTTTCAGTAATTTTTTTCAGGATCAAACTGGTATTTACTCACTACTCCTAGTGAGTATGCCACATCTGATCTTATACATGTCATTGCATATATAATAGACCCCACTATCAAAGTATATAAAATTCTACTCATACGTTCTCTCTTCAGGAGTTGTCGGACAATCCTTCTTAGAGAGAAAAATTTCTTGACCTATTGAAAGATAGCTTTTTTTGGAATTCTCTATGCTGAACATCTTCAGCATAGTTTCTATGTACGTGGATTGGGATATACCAAGCATTCTTTTAGATCTATCCCTATAGATCTCCATTCCTAGGATGTAGGATGCTTCATCCAAGTCTTTCATGGAGACATGTGATGACAACCAGACTTTTATTCCTCATAGTACACGGATGTCATTCTCGATTAAGAGAATATCATACATGTACAAAATAAGAAATACCACTGCTGGACCATTTGCCTATTTGTAAATGCAGGATTCTTCTCCATTCTTAATGAAGACATATGTTTTGATCACTTTATCAAAATACATGTTCCAACTTCGAGATGTTTGCTTTAATCCATAAATGAATCTCTGAAGCCTTCACATCTTGGACTCATTTATGGATGTGAACCTCTCAGGTTGTATCATATATACGTCTTCAATTAGCTCTCTATTTAAAAAAATCGTCTTCACATCCATCTACCGGATCTCATAGTCCAGATGAGCAGCTATTGCAAGCATTATCCGAATGAATTTGAGCATTGCCACTAAAAAAAATATCTCGTCATAGTCAATACCATAACGTTGATGATACTCCTTGGCAATCAGATGAGTTTTATAGGTCTTTACCTTTTCGTCTACATCTCTTTTTCTTTTGAATACCCATTTACACCCAATGGATTTAACCCCTTCAGGTGGGTCAACTAATGTCCATACATCATTGACCTTCATGGAATCCATTTCGGATCTCATGACTTCTAGTCATTTCTCAAAGTTGGATCTCTACATCGCATCTATATAAGTGATCGAATCCTCATCATTCTCATCAAGTTTAATTGGATGACCATCCTGGACCAAGAATCCATAGTATTTATCTGGATGGTGCGGTACTCTACCGGATCGCTTTAATGGTGTGGATTCACTAGGCTTTGGATCTGATCTGATCAAATCCGACTTAGGTTCAATATTTTGTGTCGGACTTTCTATCTATTGAACTTCATCAAGTTCAATCTTAGAGATAATAATTATTTCACCAAGAAACTTCTTTTCCAAAAAGGTTGCCCTAAGACTGACAAACATCTTTTGTTCATCAGCATAGTAGAAATAGTATCCTTTGGTCTCTTTTGGATATCCTATAAATGCGTACTTGTCAGACCTAGGTCCAAATTTATTTGTAATTAACCGTTTAATATAAGTCGGACACCTCCAGATCCTGAGGTATAAAAGTGCTGGCTTACGTCCTATCCATATCTCATATGAAGTTTTAACCATAGATTTACTTAGAACCCTATTTAAAAGATAGCAAGCTGATTCGAGTGCATATCCTTAGAGGGATATCGATAAGCTGGCAAAATTCATCATGGATCGGATAATATCTACCCGAGTTCGATTTCTCCTTTCAGATACACCATTATACTGTGGTATTTCTGGAGAAGTCCATTAGAAGAGAATCCCATTCTCTTCTAGATATATAAAAAACTCATCAGAAAGGTATTCTCCTCCTCGATCAGATCGAAGAGTTTTAACACTCTTTTCAGTTTATTTTTCTACTTCATTTCGAAATCGTTTGAACATTTCAAATGAATCCGACTTATATTTCATCAGATAGACATATCCAAATCTAGATAGATCATCTATGAAAGTGATAAAATAGATATATCTACCTTTGGTACTAGTACTCATTGGTCCATATACATCAGTATATACTAGTCCTAAGAGTTCAGTGGCTTTCTTATTTTTTTCAGTAAAAGATGACTTAATTATTTTACCAAGAAGATAGGATTCACAGATTGGAAGTAATTTACAATCACTAAGTTAGAGGATACTCTCTTGAGCCAATCTGCTTATCCTGTTCTTATTTATATGACTCAACTTACAGTGCCATAAATAGATATCTGTCACATTATCTAATCTAGGATGTTTGCCAGTTGAATAGACTACATTAATAGATTATGATAACATATATACACCATTATTTAATTATTCATAGAAAGCAGTAACACCATTCATAATGACATTATAAACTCATTTTTTTATTAAAATTTCATAATTATTCATGGCCAAAAGGCCTACAGAAATGGTATTTAAAAAAAAACTAGGATAGAAATGATAATCACTAAGAACAACTGTATTAGATTCAAATACAAGTTTTAAAATTTTTAAAGCTAGAACTGAAACTGGTCTTCCATCTCCAACATTCAGAAATCTCTCGCCTTGCTCGAATCTTCTACTGACCTGCAATCCCTGCAACGAATTATAAATATGATAAAGGCTTCCGGTATCCAATACCCAGTCAGTAATATCACACACAGAGAAATTATAAGGAGTTATCATATAAATATCTTGTCCAGCAATAGTTTGCTTCTTCCTCTGCCTATTTGGATCCAGGAAGGCAATGTACTGAGGACAGTTTTTCTTCCAGTGCCCCTACTTCTTATAGAAGAAGCATTCAGCTTGACTCTTATTGGGCTTGATTTTTTTTTGGGTCTAAGCCTGCACAGATTTTCTAGCCTAAACATGCACCTTCTTGGCTTTCTTCTTCTTGTTTTTCTTTTCTTTCTCAAAGAATCGAGAACGAGAAGATGAACCTCCTACTAAGTTCATCGACTCTTTGTGGAGCTGGTGATCATTCTCAAAATTCTGAAGTAATCCCTGTAACCCTTGGTAGTCAACTTCAGGCTTTGACATTCTATAATGTGTAAGAAATGGGAGATAAGACTTGGGTAGCGAGTTCAGTATTATATCTTTTTCAAGTTGTTTGTGCAACAAAAAGTCGAGCTTGTTCAAGCGCTCTATCAGCTCGATCATGTACAGTACATGATCAGTGATAGAGGCTCGATCCTACATTCTGACATTGAAGATGGCGCAACTAGTCTTATGCCTCTCAATATCATTGGGTATGCTAAAAGAATCCTCCAATACTTGGAGCATTTTATTTGGCTGAGCTGTCTCAAATCTACAACTAAACTCATTGCTCATCACAGCCAGTATAATGCAGTGCACCATGGTTCGATCACTGAGCCACTTCTGATAAGTGTCTCTGACTGTTTCGCGTGCATTAGCAGCTGGCTCCTCAGGTGTAGGATCCATCAGCACATATAGGATTCATTCTTGCTTTAGGATAATTTTTAACTTTCGATACCAGCTATCGAAGTTGGATCCCATCAATTTATCATTGTCCAATAATGATCGGAGTGATAGAAAAGTGGCCATGTCTGCATAAAGAAAAATAAAAATTTAATTAGTAATTGATTCATTAAACCTAAAGATTTGGACTTTAATCAAAAGATTTTTCTTACTATTTTATTCGAATTGATAGCCTCTACCTCCAATTTGAGAAATTATCCTAATTTCTTGGTGGGTACTAGAATCCACATAGACTGCACACGAGTCCAACTTTGATTGGCCAACCCATGTACATCTAAGGGTAGGTTCATAATCAATTATTTTTCTAAATAATTTTTAGTAATTAAATTTTGCCCTAGCCCCTGATCAGTTGGCTTTAGCCTTCTCAGAAAAGGGTCCAGTTAGGTCCAACCATTAATATGACCATACTTAATCCATCTAACCAATGAATGATCAGGCCCAACTTTGGTTGGCCCACCTAATCACCATTTAGAAAGATGTATCAAAGAGATCATATAATGAATGATAATTTCATCAACCGATAAGCACCATACCTTTGGACCTTCAATGATTATCCAACTGATAGATCTATTATCATCCACTTTAATGGAAGGCTATGATCCAATTATCATATAACTATTTTATTTTAGAAATTTAATAATTTTAGAGAATTTATTTATAGAAGTGAGTAGGTTAGATTAACCAGCTTGTCATGATCATCCCACTAGCTTCACCAAGTCAGCTTAAGAAAGACCACTAACAGACTAGACTAGGAGTACCTAAATTAGTCACACTGATTTATCTAGCTAACATGGGTCTGCTCGAATAGTCAAGTGATTCAATCAAAACATAATCTTATCAAAAAATCAGATAAGTTCAATCGATGGAAGGATCTACCAAAGCTTGTCTTAAACACCATAAAAAATGGTCAGATAAGCGGGCTGCCAATTAAAAATCACTGATTTGATTTATCTTAGACATCAACTGATTTAATTAGTTTCAATTAGATCAATCTAACAGTTCATGCTAGATTGCGTAGCTAAGAATCAAGTCCATCTTAGATCTTGTTAAAGACATGGACATGACCAACTACAACTATTGCAACTGAACTAGAGAATCCTTAACCTAATCTAAGATAACAATTGATTATATTTAGTCAATTCTCTAATTAAGTCCATTCTTTAATCTAATCTTAGATCTAACCCAATTAATGGACCTAATCTTTACTAATTCATTTAACCCAATGTGTTATAATTTATGTCTTAGGATCTTCAATTCATAATTTTAGATCCTAATCAATCAACTTCTTAATTCTTAATTAAATTTTGGACTGAGGATTGGAGTTCAATTTTTTAAAAATAATTTTTATATTTATAAAATATTTTTATAACATAGTTCTATCAACCAAGTTGTATGTTTGATTTATAATTAATATTCAAGTAAAATAAGCATAAAACTACTTTAGATCTAATCTAAACAGGTTCATGTAATTAAAATAGTTTCAATAATAATCAATCATAAATCTTTCTAGATCAAATCTAACATATTTATGATGATTGAAATTAGATTAAAATATTTTTAATTAGATTATAAATTTTTTTAGATTTAATCTAAAATTTTATGATCAATATTTTACATCAGCATGTACTAGGATAATCTATTCACTGTAAGGAATAAATCTTACAGTAGAACAACTTTATGACAGTCCGTGTAATCTAAAATATTTTATTTTTAAATCTAAAATTATTTTAAATTTATTAAATTATAAATAAAATTAGATCAAATCTAATAAATTTATGCTTAGAGTCAGATCATCATGAACTAAGATAATCTTTTCACTGTTAGGGATAAACCTTACAACAGGATAACCTTATGGTAGTTCGTGAGATCTAAATTTTTTTATTTTTAATTTTAAATTTAATAATTAGATTATAAATTAGATCTAATCTAAGAAATAATCTAAATATGCATAAAAATCATGTAATAAGAACCTAAGCTTTGATACCAATTGATGGAACCAGATCTCGGATTTCACGGATAGATCTTGAAACTTTTTTAAGATCATGCAACAAAAGATCTAAATAAATTAAATATTTATTTAAATAAATATGTAAACACCTAGATCTTAGATCTATTACATGATAAAGGCATGATATTAGATCAAAAATTAAAAACATGAAGGAGAAGAAAATGTTGATCACATCAACCTAGATCTACACTACATCTAATGTAGGTATAAAATCAATAGATCAAATCTATTACTTGTGCAAGTTAGACATTCTAACTTGCTGATCCAGACTTGAGGATGAAGTCACGAGCTGCACATACGTTCGGCCTCTAGGAGTCATCCATACGAGCTCACGAATATGATCAAAGATCTGATGCAGAAAATCAGCACAGCATACTAGTACTATGCTAATCTCTCTTCGATGATCGATCTAATGCTCTCTTCTTCAAAACTTGGACTCTTCAAAATATGAGAAGGAAGAGAAGAGTTTTCTAATTTGAGACTCTCTTAGAAAAAACTCAAAAGAAGAAGGAGAGATGAGGAATAAAATAGTCCTAGAAGAAGACCCTCTTCTTCTTCTCTTTTCTCTCACCTAGACACCTAGTTTGATGCCTATGGAACCCCCATGCCCAAGGACCCTCTTCCTTTGATTTTTGTACACCCTAAATCTCTCCCAAAGTTCTATATTTTATGAAAAAATTAGACTAAAATTCATCCTAAATTTATAGAAAAAGAAGAGTCCTTATCTAGATCAAAAACTAGATAAGGCAGGACTAGATTTGGCAAGTGGTTGGGGCACCAAAGAGTTGGGCGCCCCTACTCTAATTTTTTTTCGATAAATCTAGCAAGGAGAGGCACACAAAAAAAACTCTCACTCACATGGAATTAGGGAGAAAAAAATAGGAGATGGGCGGCACACATGGAAGGAGATGTTTTAGTTTATAAGGATTCTATCTTATAGAATCCTAAATCAAAACTAACTTTCTCTTAGACTTGGTCAACCACCAAATAATCATATGAGAATAAAAAGAAGAGAAGAGGTGTGCATGAGAGAGACTCTCCATTGCACAAAAAGAGAGGGCATGAGGCATGGAGGGCTAAGGTGGCGCAAGGTGGAATCCTAGTCTCACTAGGATTCCATCTATGACTTAGTCAAACATGGTTTCTCAAACTAAATTAAATCAAAACTAAATCAACTAAATGAAATTAAATTTTAATCTAATTAAAAATTTAATTAAATTAGATTAAATTTAATTTAATTTTAATTTAATTTTTTAATCAAATTAAAAAATTGGATTGATCCGAGTCCTAGTTAGATTAGGACTAATTCTTCCTTGCACTTGGCTTATCTAGTAAGTAATTGAACTTGATCCAATCAAGCCCAAACCAAATCTAATTAAATTATATTTAGTTAGACTTAATCTTAGTCCTTTAATTTAATTTAATTTAATTAATTAATAATCTAATTGCTAATCAATCTTTTTGTAATACTTACACTAAGTTAAACACCAATCGTATTGATTGTTTAATCCTAAAATGATTCTAAATTGCCGATCAACCATCCAATCGAAATATGAACTCTAATGTGTGACCTCATAGGTCCGAACTTAAGCTGACAGCATAGAAATAAATTTTTATATCAATCAAAATGATCATCTAGCAATGGTATTGATGGTCGGGTAGGTCGAAAGGTGTAGAACACCATCCTTAGAACCCATGCAAATATAGTTTCCATATAATTCATCCCCTTGACCATAATGCTTATAGGATATTTCAGAGTTCAACTATCAACTCTGATCAGGTTGTCCATACTATATTTCAAAATATCAAATCATCTGATGGATTATCCTAATCAAGAATTTGCTATATTGAAATACAGCGATACATTCTTCTCCAATCCTTAGAGTGGTCAATTCCTTCTTGATCACACTCCAACTTCACAAGTACTTGACTGTGCCCAGAAGCCTTCCATTGCTGAATTAGAAATTTAGTTAATCTGATACCAAAGCATAATGAGTTGCTTGCAAGTCGCTGAGGTGATCTCAGATCTAAGGAATCCTTATATCTATATCCCATCAGAGACATTCTCGATAACAGAATGCTCTAAAGTTGATCACGTTCAATGATGATGTATCCATAAATCTCATCCGTATGCTATACCACTGTCTCCACATGTAGAGAAACCACTAGCTTGGACTATGCATAGTCTCCCTAATTCATGTCGGAGAAATCGATAATTTTCCGGACAGGTTCCAGGTTCGTTCAGATCTGATCAGATCAAGAGATATATTTCAAAAATTTTTTTTTTTCTCTTGATCTCAATCAGATCTTGATATGTTTCAGATCTGATTCTTATTATTTTAATAAATAAAATAAAAAAGATAAATTAAATCAAATTTAATTTACCTGATTTGGGTAATCCTATTACCCTGTTAGATGATCCTGATTTGCAGCGGAAGGTTCTGGATCTTAGCCACGCAAGCGCCTGGCCTCTAGCGGTATCCACTCGGGTTGGATCTGGAGATCCTCTTCTTCTCTATCACACCTCCAAAAAATCAGATCTGGATCTGATCTGGAGGATCTTCAAAACTCTTTTGAAGATCTGCAGTCGTCCTTTGCAGCAGCGCAGCCTTCTTGCTTTTGATCGCCTTTCTTTGATCTGAATCGCACCAACCAAGTCCAAAACTCCTTTTGGACGTGGAGAGCAAGGGGAGAAGAGACTATGGCATGGAGAAGGAGGGGAGAGGCAGCCTTGGGGCATGGGGTTTCTCAATTGAATTTCTTAGAATCTGAGTTGGGCGCAGGGTCTTATTTATAGACTAAGCTTGTGATCCAACTCCTCTTCCTCCCAACCAATCACAACCCTTTGTGAAATCAGATCTAAATCTGATTGGTTGGGAATAGAGACCCCTGGATTCCTCCTTAGAGGGCGCCTAAGACCAGTCAAAGTTGGATTCTTAGTAGAACTCTAATTGGAATCCAAAAAGGAGATGGAGTCCTTGTCCAACAAGGACTCCTAGGCGCCTCCAACTTGGGCTCACGCCAGGGCCCTTGGCGTGCGCCCTTCTCCTTGCCAGGTTCTGGCAGGGGGACAGGCCCCCACCAGCTCTCCAATAGGTGCATGACATGTGGTCAAAAGTCAAAGTGTCAATGGTCAACGTTTGACCAGTCAAAGGTAGACTTTTGACCAAAGTCAAAGAACAAGAAATGGCAGGTGACCAAAAATGGCAGGTAATGTCTTACAAATAAGACAACCTTTTCTGACTTGGACAACCTCCAGTCAGACCATATGAAGGCCTCTGATTGAGCACAAACTCCTTTGGCTCAGTCAGGACAACTTATTTATGATAGTAAAAGAAGAACGTTAGGTTCAATCGAGTGCTAGCACGATTTCCTTGAACCTAATTGAATCTCATTCAGATCAATTGAACTAGATCAGTTCAATTGATGATCACCAGATTCAAACCCTTGTTTGTGTGACCCAGTTAGGTTCAGTTCTGTATGGTAATGGGATATGTCATGATCTCTATCATATCGACATCATCGAAACTCCTTTCGATGGATCAGAACTCTTCTTGATTCGAACAGCTAGAATGATCGATCATCTAAATCATTCTAATTGCTCCCAAAATCCACCAGTGACACCTAGCAGTATATGGTGGCAACCCATCAGAGCTGAATGCGAACCTCTTGGTGCAGCTACCTGTGTGATTAAGTTCTTCTATCTTGAGCCCCGATCAGATTAGGGTTAAGGTGAACTCGTCAAACCCTAGTCTCTGTCATATGATGTAATCATTCGATTCGAGTCCAATGTGAAAATCTAAATAGAAACTCTTTCTATTATTTCACTCTACCATGGCCATGGATTTCTGGACTTGATTCTCATGATCATCATAGGGCTACTCCTCTACCACCGAGGTAGATAGATTCCATCTTGATGCAATCCAGTTCCTACAATGAACATGCTCATAGCCAACATACACCTCAGGGTTCCATATGGCTAGGAGACCGAGTAATGGTGTAGTCAAACTATAACACCCTCAAGGTGAACTGCCGATGCATCTCAGGTCAAAGAACCAGACACACTACTGCAGCATCGAGTCAGTCATTGACGAGAAGGTAGACTTCCCTAATGACTACTCGAGGTGGTCACGCTCAGTGCCCTCGTTCTCTAACGAGTACCTGTACTCTCGCTCCGGTGTCTCCACACCGTAGACTCAAGACTCATCTACTAAAGAGAAGCGATTGTACACCAACCTTCCGGATCAATCACCATCCTCGTGATGATCCTATGGTCGGGAGCAATTTATGAGTTAATAATGATTATTCATGTCTTAAATTTTCAACTCTTGAAAATATGAATTATCATTACCATTAACTCAAAGGATGTATCACAGACACTAAATACACATATGTGATAGAAAATAACCCATTTTATTGATTATAGTCAAAATTATAATTTTGCCCCTAGAAGTGTATTACAAGTGTCAGCCAATTCTGGCTTCTAGGGCACATATATCTAACAATCTCCCACTTGTCCTAAAGCCAATTGGCTACAAGTCTAAGTCCCATCTTCTCAAGGTGGGCTTCGAACTTCTGCTGGCCCAACGGCTTTGTAAGTGGGTCTGCCACATTATCTGCGGAGTTGACTCTCTTGACCTCGACGTAACCCTTCTCAAGGTAATCGCGGATGAGGTGGTATCGCCGCTCAATGTGCTTGGATTTCTGGTGAGACCTCGGCTCCTTAGCAAGGGCTATGGCGCCATTGTTGTCGCAGTATAGAGGAATGGCATCTGATGGCATTACTCCAATTTCTGCAGCAAACTTCTTGTACCAGAATGCTTCCTTTCGCAGCCTCTGATGCAGCGATATATTCTGCTTCCATGGTGGAATCTGCTATCACCGTTTGCTTGGAACTCTTCCAGCTGACAGCTCCACCATTGCACACAAACAGACTTCCCAGATGTCGACTTTCGATCATCTATATCGGACATGAAAATCCGAGTCTGTGTATCCCTGGACTTGGAGTTCTCCGTTACCAAAGACCAACATCATATCCTTAGTTCTTCTCAAGTACTTAAGGATACATTTCACAGAAGTCCAGTGTTCTTCACCTGGATTTGACTGATATCTGCTTGTGACACTCACAGCATGGGCTATATCAGGTCGTGTACATAGCATGGCATACATGAGGCTCCCTATTGCAGAAGCATAAGGGATCTTGCTCATGCGTTCTATTTCCTCAGGTGTGCTGGGGCACATCTTCTTGGAAAGATGAATACCATGTCTGAAGGGTATTAATCCCCTCTTAGAGTTTTCCATACTAAACCTCTTTAGTACTTTCTCTATGTACATCTTCTGTGAAAGTCCTAGCATCCTATTCGGTCTATCCCTATAGACCTTAATTCCTAGAATAAAGGATGCTTCACCTAGGTCTTTCATGGAGAATTCCTTGGACAACCACATCTTGACTGATGTCAACATGGGAATATCATTCCCAATAAGGAGGATGTCATCCACGTACAATACGAGGAAGACAACAGCGCTCCCACTGACCCTTTTGAAAAACACATGGTTCCTCTTCATTTTTGATGAAACCAAACTTTTTGATCACATCATTGAAACGAGTGTTCCAGCTCCGAGATGCTTGCTTAAGTCCATATATGGACCTTTGCAGCTTGCAAACCTTGTGATCAGTATCACTGGATGTGAAACCTAGCGGCTGTTCCATATAGATATCTTCCTCAAGATATCCATTTAGGAATGCCGTTTTCACGTCCATTTGCCATATTTCATAATCGAAATAGGCTGCAACAGCAAGCAATGTGCGGATGGATTTTAGCATAGCTACTGGGGAAAAGGTATCCTGATAGTCAATGCCTTCGCGTTGACTATAACCTTTTGCCACCAGTCTAGCCTTGAATGTCTCCACATTCCCATCTGCACCAATCTTTCTCTTGAAGATCCATTTACACCCAATAGGTACTATACCTTCTGGTGGATCTACCAAGGTCCAGACTTGGTTTGAGTGCATCGAGTCAATTTCTGACTTGCATTGCCTCAAGCCATTTCTCGGAGTCGATATCTGATATCGCCTCGTTGTAGGTTTTGGGATCATCACCATGAGCACCATTACCTATGAGGAACATTTTCTCTACATCCTCTGAAAAATAATACCTAAGTATCTTTCAGGGGGACGGGAAAACTCTTTCCGATCTACGAGGTGGAGGAGGTAGTGTTCTTATTGGCTCAACCTGATTTGGTTCCACTTGGTCCTTAGCTCGTTCTGCTTGTGAGACTTTCTCATCAAGCTTAATCTGCTTTCCAATGCCGCTATCTTGAATAAACTATTTTTCAAGAAATATGGCATGTCGACTCACAATCACATTGTGGTCTTCTGGAATGTAGAAATAGTATCCTAATGACTCTTTAGGATATCCTATGAATCGAGCTCTAAAGGACCTAAACTCTAACTTGTCCGCTTGTTGTCTTTTGACATGAGCCGGACAACCCCAAATTCTGAGATGACTCAGACTTGGTTTCTTACCGTGCCATATCTCATACGGTGTGGTAGGAACGGTTTTAGAGGGAACCCTATTCAGTAAATAGATTGAAGTTAACAATGAAGTGTCCCCAAAGAAAATCAGGGAGGTCTGTGAAGCTCATCATGGATCGAACCATATCCAATAGAGTCCGATTTCTCCATTCTGAAACCCCGTTGAGTTGAGGTGTTCCTGGTGGAGTCCATTGAGAGACTATGCCATTTTCCTTAAGATAGTCTAGGAATTCCCGGCTAAGGTATTCACCTCCTCGATCTGATCGAAGAACCTTAATGGGTTTTCCAGTTTGTTTTTCTACTTCATGTCTGAATTCTTTGAACTTTTCAAAAGGCTTCAGACTTGTGTCTCATAAGATACACATACCCATACCTAGACAGATCATCGGTAAAGGTAATGAAGTAGACAAAATTGCCTCTAGCCGGCACATCAAATGGGCCGCACACATCAGTATGTACTAGGGCAAGGAGATCTGTGGCCCTCTCCCCATGTCCAACAAAAGGGAGTTTAGTCATTTTGCCTTGAAGACAAGATTCACAAGTTGGATATGACTCAAAAGTCAATGGACTCAATAGCCCATTTTTCTCCAATTTGTTGATCCTATCTTCTGCTATATGACCTAATCTCAGGTGCCATAGATATCTGTCGTTTGGACTATCCCTAGGTCGTTTGGCATTCACGTTTTGCTCGATAGTTAGAACAGGTACATCAATATGTAGCTGATAAAGACCATTAATAAGGAAACCATTTGCAATTTTATTTCTTTCATAAAGAATGTTACAATGGTCCTTAAAGAAGGTGATCACATAACCTTCTTGTGCTAAGCATGAAACAGAAATCAAATTCCTGCTAGCTGCAGGCACATAATAACAGTCTTTTCAAAACTAAGTCTAAACCAGATGGTAATCGAAGAGGGTATGTTCCCACGGCTACTGCAGCAACTCTTGCTCCATTACCGATGCGTAGGATCATGTCTCCATCCCTCAGCCTCCTGCTATCCTCAAGACCCTGCATAGAAGTGCACAGATGAGCACTAGAACCAGAGTCAAGCACCCAACTGGATGCAGAAGAAACCGTAAGGTTAGACTCAATAACGAGCATACCTCCAGAAGGACCTTCCTTCTTGTTCTTCAGGGTGGCCAGGTAAGTAGGGCAGTTCCGCTTCCAATGGCCGTCGCTGTTGCAATGGAAACACTTTCCTTTGCCATCGGCCTTTTTCTTCGGTTCTGCCTTCTTCTTCTTTGATCCTTCCACCTTTTGCTTTTTCACAGACTTCTTTTTCTTTCCATAAGACTTTCTTTTGGAAGAAGTCCGTTCCATAGCAAGAACTGAGCCTTTAGAACCTTTCATAGAAAGCTCAGCGGTAACCAGCATATTCATTAACTCGGCCAAGGAATTTTGAAGTTTATGCATGTGGTAATTCATGATGAATTGCCCATATGCATCAGTCAAGGATTGCAGAATAATATCGTTCTGCAAGGTCCAAGTCCAACTTCACACCGAGCTTCTCAAGCTCTTCCATGTCCTTGATCATTGTCAGACAGTGATCTTGGACTGACTGCCCATCACGCATCTTAGCCTTAAAAAGTCATTTTGTGACTTGATATTTGGCTGCGCGACTCTGTTCACCAAACATCTCCTGCAGGTGAGCCAACATTTGGCGAGCAGTCCCGATATCTTCATGTTGGCGCTGGAGCTCATCAGACATCGAGCCCAACATGTAATATCTGGCCTTATTATCTTCGTCAATCCATTTTTCCAGAGACGCTCTCTGTTCAACAGTGGATGGACGGGCTGGTAAGGTGGGAGGGTCCTGGTCCAAAACATGGTGTTAACTTCTCTGAACCCAAAATAATTTTGTAGTTCCTGAGCCAATCTTTATAATTGGGTCCAGTCAGTCTATGTGTGTCCTAGGATACGTGCCAATGGGTTGGACGCAGACATTTTTCCTGTAGAGAGTCAAAGATTCTAGTTAGATACTGTAATTTTGACTTGACCAATTTGTTTAGGGATTTTATTTTTAAACAAATTAGCTCCCACTATTTTCTCGGATCCCTACACTCCCTCTGTAGAGATGCGAAAATCTCCACGATTATGATGATTTCTAGTGGGTGGTGCGGTCTCACCAACTGACTCATCACCTCACCTAACAGTTATTGGTGATGGGTTAGCCAATGAGTGAACAACTCTTGTTCAATGATTCTCTAATCATGGTGCACCCAAACTTGGTCTCTAATTCATGAATCTCACCGTATCCGGAATATTGATCCACTCCTTAGTTAAGTCAGACCCACCATTTGCATAGACTGGGTTCCTAATTGAGTCTCTCACCGTATCCGAAATATTGAGCCCAACTCATCCTCCAGCCCATAGCATCCAATGCCTAATAGACATGGTTGCATCTTCCCGGTGCAACTGAGCCACTGTATCCAGCCGAGAACAATCAACCCCGGGAAGGGCCCGCACATCTACAATGGTGGAAGACCTCAGACTTAATCTTTTCTTAGGGAGAATTGATTCAGGTCTCATTAAACTAGACTTGGCTTAGTCATAACAATTATGACTAACCTAGTGGCATGGGTTAGCTCGGATTATTGACCACCTCAGATCAGAACTGTGTCAACAGATATGGCCAGGTAAGTGAGACCGGTGGAAGGAATATGCCATTAACTCGTACAAGAACGCATTCAGGTCGAGTAGCTTCCAATTAAAAACCAGTCGGTCGTCTGTGCCAAACTTACCTTAGACACCAAATTGTTGAGTCAGAACCAATTGGGTTAGCCTACAATCCAGACTCTAACCTCTGAGCCTAATTAGGTCTTGCTTGATCGTGACTCGATCTTGACCCAGACTTAATCCTATTAGGCTGGTCAATTTAAGCATTGTTGATCCCATCTAACCAACTCTTGATTCGGTTTGATCAACCGCTTAGACCTAATTGAGCTACCCAAGCCCGAACCCAGTATTATGAATATGTCTTAGATCTGAAATTCTCAATTTTAGACCTAATTAATATTCCATAAACTTAATTCTTAATTAAGTTAGGGTTCATAAACAAAATATGCACAATAAATCCTAGGGTTTCAGGATCTAGGGTTTTGCAGAAAGTAAGTTTTGGGTTTCTGATTAAGGACGAACACGCAGCACCCCTACACATCATAAGAACACCCCATCGAATGGGAAGAGAGGGCCTTTAAACCCTTCTTCGTTCTTATGACCGGACGGCCAAGAGGAACGCCTTAATCAGGAACATTCAATACTACAAAACAGTTATCAGATCTATATCATATATCTCATATACAAATTTAGATCTAATCATGGCATATTTTGCATACATCTCATGTATCATAATCATGCATATTTTTTCAGATCTAAATTATCTCATAATAATCTAAAAAATTAGATTTAAATTGATCTAATCAAAATAAATTCTAATCTAGACAATTATGTAGAACTATTCTACAACTAGTCTAGACATGCATCAATCATATCTCATATGATATTTAAAATTAAATAATTTTTATTTGCTGTTTATCAGATGTTATTATAACACTTATAATATCAAAAAATAGTAAATAAGAAGATCTAAAATATGATTTAATCAGATTAAATCAAAAGACATGCAAAGACTATTCTATAGAACTATTCTATTCTAGAACTAGTCATGCATATCTTCATAATCTTAGATCCAAATCATTTAATTTTAATTTTTTCTGATTTCAGATCTGATCACATCTCATGTGACATCTGAAATCACTTTATTTTCTAATTAAAATAAAATTTAAAATCAGATCTAAACAATTTAGAACCATGGCTCTGATACCAGTTGAAGGGAAAATCCTGATTTCCCGGTCCAGGTTCGTTCAGATCTGATTAGATCAAGAGATATATTTCAAAAATTTTTCTCTTGATCTCAATCAGATCTTGATATATTTTCAGATCTGATTCTTATTATTTTAATAAAATAAAATAAAATAAGATAAATTAAATCAAATTTAATTTACCTGATTTGGGTAATCCTATTACCCTGTTGATGATCCTGATTGCAGCGGAAGGTTCTGGATCTTAGCCACGCAAGCGCCTGGCCTCTACCGGTATCCACTCGGGTTGGATCTGGAGATCCTCTTCTTCTCTATCACACCTCCAAAAATCAGATCTGGATCTGATCTGGAGGATCTTCAAAACTCTTTTGAAGATCTGCAGTCGTCCTTTTGCAGCAGCGCAGCCTTCTTGCTTTTGATCGCCTTTCCTTTGATCTGAATCGCACCAACCAAGTCCAAAACTCCTTTTGGACGTGGAGAGCAAGGGGAGAAGAGACTATGGCATGGAGAAGGAGGGGAGAGGCAGCCTTGGGGCGTGGGGTTTCTCAATTGAATTCTTAGAATCTAGGAGTTGGGCGCAGGGTCTTATTTATAGACTAAGCTTGTGATCCAACTCCTCTTCCTCCCAACCAATCACAACCCTTTGTGAAATCAGATCTAAATCTGATTGGTGGGAATAGAGACCCCTGGATTCCTCCTTAGAGGGTGCCTAAGACCAGTCAAAGTTGGATTCTTAGTAGAACTCTAATTGGAATCCAAAAAGGAGGATGGAGTCCTTGTCCAACAAGGACTCCTAGGCGCCTCCAACTTGGGCCAGGGTGTGCGCCCTTCTCCTTGCCAGGTTCTGGTTCAGGGGGACAGGCCCCCACCAGCTCTCCAATAGGTGCATGACATGTGGTCAAAAGTCAAAGTGTCAATGGTCAACGTTTGACCAGTCAAAGGTAGACTTTTGACCAAAGTCAAAGAACAAGAAATGGCAGGTGACCAAAAATGGCAGGTAATGTCTTACAAATAAGACAACCTTTTTCTGACTTGGACAACCTCCAGTCAGACCATATGAAGGCCTCTGATTGAGCACAAACTCCTTTGGCTCAGTCAGGACAACTTATTTATGATAGTAAAAGAAGAACGTTAGGTTCAATCGAGTGCTAGCACGATTTCCTTGAACCTAATTGAATCTCATTCAGATCAATTGAACTAGATCAGTTCAATTGATGATCACCAGATTCAAACCCTTGTTTGTGTGACCCAGTTAGGTTCAGTTCTGTATGGTAATGGGATATGTCATGATCTCTATCATCGACATCATCGAAACTCCTTTCGATGGATCAGAACTCTTCTTGATTCGAACAGCTAGAATGATCGATCATCTAAATCATTCTAATTGCTCCCAAAATCCACCAGTGACACCTAGCAGTATATGGTGGCAACCCATCAGAGCTGAATGCGAACCTCTTGGTGCAGCTACCTGTGTGATTAAGTTCTTCTATCTTGAGCCCCGATCAGATTAGGGTTAAGGTGAACTCGTCAAACCCTAGTCTCTGTCATATGATGTAATCATTCGATTCGAGTCCAATGTGAAAATCTAAATAGAAACTCTTTCTATTATTTCACTCTACCATGGCCATGGATTTCTGGACTTGATTCTCATGATCATCATAGGGCTACTCCTCTACCACCGAGGTAGATAGATTCCATCTTGATGCAATCCAGTTCCTACAATGAACATGTCATAGCCAACATACACCTCAGGGTTCCATATGGCTAGGAGACCGAGTAATGGTGTAGTCAAACTATAACACCCTCAAGGTGAACTGCCGATGCATCTCAGGTCAAAGAACCAGACACACTACTGCAGCATCGAGTCAGTCATTGACGAGAAGGTAGACTCCCTAATGACTACTCGAGGTGGTCACGCTCAGTGCCCTCGTTCTCTAACGAGTACCTGTACTCTCGCTCCGGTGTCTCCACACCGTAGACTCAAGACTCATCTACTAAAGAGAAGCGATTGTACATCAACCTTCCGGATCAATCACCATCCTCGTGATGATCCTATGGTTAGGAGCAATTTATGAGTTAATAATGATTATTCATGTCTTAAATTTTCAACTCTTGAAAATATGAATTATCATTATCATTAACTCAAAGGATGTATCACAGACACTAAATACACATATGTGATCGAAAATAACCCATTTATTGATTTTAGTCAAAATTATAATTTTGCCCCTAGAAGTGTATTACAAGTGTCAGCCAATTCTGGCTTCTAGGGCACATATATCTAACAAAAGATGTCAAAAATTTATTATTAATTAATAAATTAATTACAATATCTTAACCATCAATAGGTTGACAATTGGCTTTGTGACATAATTGCCAACAATCCTCAATCTTCTTCAGTCGGGCATCTCGAGCCCTCTCGTGATTGAAAAGTCATACCTTCTATACCTTCTCTGCGCAAAGTTATCAAAAGTTAGTTATGAAATTATTCTAATCAAACATAGTATAAACATATAAAATGTATAAATATAATTAAGATACACTTATCCATATCTTCTTTCATTTCGATTTCTGATACCAGCATCGATCTATCAATCGCCAGTCCACGGACAATACTGGAATGATATCGGACTGCCTCACAAGTACTTCGCAAAAGGACTACATCTTTCGTGCGGCCTTTCCAACTCACCTTCCATCCCAATCATACTCCATCATGATCTGATGCTGGCGATTCCATACATGCATCATGCATATGAGATCATGAAATATCCTACTAGATGATGCACCTACAATAAAAATATATAAAAAAATATAATAATTATATAAATAAATAAATAAATAATTGATACAATAAAAACTACTCTCACTGGTCATAGGATCATGCAGCGTGGATGTCGGTAGAGACTCATCGATGGGTGGAGGATGTGCCAGAGATGTGGCTGATGATGGAGGCTCAGATATCGATGAAAAAGTAGATATCGATGATGCCTGGGCAGCCAATATGAAGGTGGATGGAGTATGCTCTAATTGCAACTCAGATGCGAAGCTCTGCATAGCCCATCGAGGGATGGGGGTGAAAGCTAGATGGTATTTTGGTGCCATCATGACTTGCAACGTTAATGAACATTAACCAATATAACATGTTGAACAATAATATTAGTAGAGCATCAATAAATAGACTCTAATATTTATACCAAAATATTGAACTCATCATTTAATTGCATCTACAATATGCACATTACTATCGCTCCTAATAAATATATTTAGGACCTCGACAGTATAAGGTAATTTTATCCTAGAGGAGCACTTTGTATACATAGTTCAACATTTTCATCGACCTCGATATCATTAAAGATATGCCTAGACACCATCCTCACAATAATACCTAATTGAGGCTTCAAAGGATCACTAACGTAGAAGACTTGACTAGCTTGGAAGGCAAGTCTATATGATTCTTTAGTGCGAAGATGGCATTGCATGTTGACTTTAGTGTGAAGATGGTGTTGCATGTTGACGAGAGTAAAACTACACTCATTAATCTTCAGTCCTGACTACGACAAGATGTCAAACCAATCATATTTCATCAATGCAATTCTTTCTTTAGAATAGTAGTCCAAGTTAATTATTTTCTCCACCATCCCATAATAGTTCAGATGCTCCATACAAGGCTGTAAATCTCTTGAGCTAGCATGTTACCCAATGGTGGTGCTCAACATCACACCACTATTATGTATTGCCATATTTATGGATCGATTGTGAATATTAAATCTGTAGCTATTAATGATAGACTGTTTGTACTCATGCAGGTATAATTAGGTCCTATTGAAAGAGCATATATTTTAGAGCTCACATCACCGAGTGGTAATCTCCACATCCAAGAAGATGATACCTAATTAGTAAACATATTCAAATAAGATATACAAAGAAAGAATACATACTCACTTACATGATCTTTAAACCACTTAAAAAATTTTTTGCTATGCATTTTCTCTTTCTCCTACATACTTAGAGCGTTTTATTTTACTCTTATGATCTCCTTATATTTGCTGTATGCACAAAAAATAAATTTAGATATAATTAAATATTTTTTTTAAATATTATAAAATAAATAAGACTGAGTGACTTATCTTATGTATGGCTCAATAACATTATAATTGAAGAGTACGTAGTGGTGTGCCTTATTTCTTTTCTCAATGCTCAAATCAGTAAGGTGGTATGAAGTGAGAAGTCCATATAACTGTGGAATGGACTTAAATGCAGCCTCAATTGGCTTATACTGATCATCCTGATTTCTTATTGATCGATTATGACGTGTCTCAAGCTTGTTTAAGTACATGATATAAAAATCTATATACTCTTGATCTAAATAATTTTCTGCTATGGATCTATCCAGGCATTCATATTCTTTAGATAAGATTTTAGCATTTGAATATTTCTTTCGGTGGGAAATATTCATCGACAGAACACTGGACTTTCAAGTGCAACTTTTTCTATAAGGTGCACGGTGAGATGCATCATAACTATGAAAAATGATGGTGAAAATATCTTCTCCAAATTACATAATATAGTTACCGCCCTTGTCTTTATTTTTTTCATGTCTTTCTTAAGCAACCTCTTCGCATAAATATTTTTGTAGAAGTTATAAAGACGAATAACAGCCATTCTGATATTTTTTGACAATACATGGTAAATAGCTATTGGGATCAACTCCTGTATCAATACATGATAATCATGAGTCTTCAATCTTTCAAGTTTAATATCCTTACTATTCATATGCTTTGATATGTTGCTTGAGTATCCATTTAGGATTTTTATGTTCTCCAATACACGAAGGAATATGGACCATTTGAAGGTATTCATAACATAGCATATATGAGGAAGCCTCCACTGTTCTCCCCCTACCGGCTTTGGATGGAGCATTCTTCTAATACCCTATTCATTCAAGTCAAATTAGAAATTCAAGTCATCCTTGGTCTTATCCTTGATATTCAAAATTATTGTCAATAGGAGCTCGCACGTGTTCTTTTCAATGTACATTACATCTAAGCGGCACAATAAGTTTGTCTCTCAATATAGTAAGTCAAAGAAGATACTTTTTTCTTCCAATTAAAGTGTGCATCATCTTCCTTTGATCGATGCTTCCTCTTCTCACCATCAATTGGATTATCTTTTCCAAGTTTAACACTGAGATCATTCAACTCTTTCAACATCTCACTCCTAGACATTCGGCTAGGTGCCTCACTTTCTTCAACAGTGCCATTGAAGGAGCATGCATCTCTTCGGTATGGATGATTTTGACGAAAAAAATATCGATGTCCCATAAGGCTAAAGCTCCTCCAATATGTCAATATTTTAGGCCATGTGCTTTTTCCACCACTCGTACATGTTAGCTCACTTTTCATGCTCTAACCCGACATTAGAGCATAAGCTATAAAGTCATTTATTATCCACAGAAGTGCTGTATGCATGGAGAATGATTCATTCATCAAAGTATCAAAAGTTATAATATCTTGAATGCTCCACATCTATTTTAGCTCAATGATAAGAGGCTGTAAATAGACATTAATGTTATTACCTACCTCCATTAGTCCAGGAATGAGCACTATCATAAAAGCAAAGAGTTTTTCATATACATCTATGGTGGGAGGTTGTAAACATGAATAAATATTGACCATATATTATGGATGGTATTCATATGTTTGAATAGATTGAAACCATCGCATGACAAGCCCATCCTTATATTGCGTATCTTTTGTGCGAAATCGAAATATATTTATTAAACTTCTACTATGCCTCTCCATCGATTGGATGCATCAATGCATTATCTTTTGTTCAGTTTTCTTCATGCCATCTCATGTTCTTCAATATCTTTACCGACATAAATAACTTTTGTAGTCTCAAAATTAAAAAAAAGTGCCACATCAACTTTTAAGATATATGTGTTGATGTGCCATTTTTATTGTATTTTCATTTTGATACACCGCACCTCATGCACTCATTTTGGTTGGCATCCCTCTTCTAATAAAGTATGCAATCATTGAGATATGCATATATCTTAGTATAAGTAAAGCCCAGTTGTTCAATAATCTTCGATACCTCATAATTATTCTTCAAGATTTATGCATTATCCAAAAGAATGTCCCTCAAAAGCTCTAGTATGCTGTTCACTCCATTATTACTGAATCCATTGGAGCATTTTGCATAATACAACCGAATTAAAAACTCAAGCTTCACTATCTTTTTACATTCAGAATACAATGAAATATTAGTGTCATCCATCAACTTGCAAACTTTCTTCACATCCTCACTATTTGTCATTTGTTCTACTCTTCCATCATGTTGATCATCTTCTTGCGGTCTGCCCTCACCATGTTGATCCTAATAAATTTCATAATCAGATTTAAAATCATAAATAGTGAGGTGATCATTTACATCTTGACGAGATAACCACGGTCCATCCATACACATTTTACAAGAATATTAGATAAGTCAATAGTTTCCAAATTTTTTTATAGTAAAATCAAAAAATTTTTGAAGTCTAGTCTTATATTATGATGAGTGCCTACTAAACTTCATTCATCCCTTATCCATTATAAAAATGGTGATACTATAATTAAATCATGTGTGAAACTTACATTATATACCAATATATTGTAAACAAATATGCATTATAAACATGGATCAAAATAAATATTATGTGTAGAACTTACATTAAATATAATTTTTAGACATACAATAAATGCATCATATCATCAACTAATAGATAAAGATAAGTTCTATCACATTCAAAAATTACATTAATTCTATAAATTTATTATAGTAATCAAATAATATGCAATAGAAATCGAAAAAATTTTGATAGCATTTTTTTTAGTTCTCCCATAAAGAAAAAATAAAAAAAAAATGCTATTCAAAATTTTTTTTAGAACCCTCAGCATACTGTTTGATTACTATAATTATCTATAGAATTAATTATAAATTTTAAATTATTTAAATTAGATAATTAATTGATCATTGTACATAACTCTTTCATTCATATAAAAATATATAAATATATAGATGTCGAAGATTATGTACACTAATCAATTGATGAATTTATTATTATGCAATGCAATAAACAAAAGTAACAAGATATAAATAGTAACCCAAAAAATTTTATATAATAAATTTTACAATATGAATTAGATCCATAAATAAATTTTAATATTTATACCAGAACATTACTAGAGTTAGAGATGTCTGGATGAGAATAGTAATAAAGCTTAAACTTTGCTTCTGTATATAATCAATTGACAAATCTATAGCCATGCAATATAAATTTTATTAAAATTAATACATAATTAATATTGTTTGGCATCTTTCATCAGCTAGAGTGCATGGGGCATACGAGGCTGTGACTCGAGGCATGGCCTAGAACCTGACGGTATAGAACCCACCGATAGAAATTTTCTTTAAATATTAAAAATAAAAAAAATAAAAGTAAATAGGAGGTTTAGATTTATCATTTAATTATGCATTGCAACGTTACTTTTGGTATCCACTACAACTAAACTAAATCGACTGTGAACGATTGCCTGCTAAACAGTCTCTGATCATCCAAGATTGTCTTATCATTTAGAATTATTAAAATATTTATAGAAGAAGAGAAAAAAAAAGAAAGCTTCTATCACTAAAATCATACTAAGAATTAATCATTTTTCATCCAAAATCATCACAGCCTCTTTATAAAAAATTAATTTTTTAAAATAAGATATTATAGAAAATAATAAAATAAAAAATAATATAAGATAAGTCAACTTGAAGGCTTATCAGTCTAATTGAATATATGTATAATATTTTTATTATTATTAAATTTAATAATTTAAAATATAATATTAAATTATGAATATATTTTAATTTATGAATATAATAATAAATAATTTATGAATAATATTAAATTTAATAATTTAAAATATAATATTAAGTTATGAATATACTAATTTATAAATATAATAATAAATAATTTATAAATAATATAATATATTTAATATTATATTCATTAAGCATCAAAAATCATATTAATTAACATGCTAGCAATCCAAATTATATAATATATATACTTAAAAAAATAAATTAATAAAAAAATTAAAAAATTAAAAATAAAAGATAAACCAAATCGAGCAAGGCTAAAGGATACCGGTGGAGGCAGTGATGGTAAGATGAGGTGTAGGGCTAAAGGGGGCTGACGGTGGGGCATGACTAAAGGGGGTGGCGGACTGAGGCGTAGGGCTAGGATCGAGGAAGGTAGGGCCAAAGGGGGTTGGTGGCGGGATAGGTCGACGGTGACTAGGCCGGCAAGGTGGGGTATAGGGCTGAGACCAAGGGCATCGGGGCCAAATGGGAAGGCGGAGCGCAGGGCCAAAAGGGGCGGCGAGGTGGGGCGCAGGGCCAAACAGGATGGCGGAGCGTAGGGCCAATGAGGGTGGTGGAGTGGCCAACAATGGAATGGGTCGGTGGCAGGGCAGGTAGGGCTCAAGTAGAGAGGAGAGAGAGAGTGAGTGAACGAGAGGAAAGTAAAAATTAATCGATGCATAATAAATTAATTTAGTCTAACCTATGGCAGCGGTTACGTTGAACCACTGCTGTAGGTGCATAATATATATATTTTATTTTTTTTAAATATTATATAATTTTAAAATTTAAAATTTATTTTTATCATTTATTATTTAAATAATTATTATTAGAGTATCATCACAAAAAAAATATTTCGATCTAATAGTCCTAGCTATATCGATCGTTAAAATTTAATTTTGACGATTATGAACGACCGCATGATGATATGATAGATAAAGATCATTAATTAATCCAAAAATTTATAACGATCATTTTGGTGATGTTTGTAGCATACTATCAATATTTTATTTTAATCAAATATCATTATCATGGTTAATCTAGTACTTGATGATTTTGGCCATTAAATAAAAAATAAGCGATCAAAAGACCAAAAAGTGTTTGATTAATAGATGACTTTTTAGATAATTGATCTTTACTATTACTTTAATTATTTATACGATGGTGATAATAAAATTTAAACCATATCTATATGAACTGTTCATGTTAAACATATCTTACAAAAGTAAAAGCATAATTATATAAGATCTTTAAAAACGAGTATCAGGATATATATAATTTTGGATCATTTATATATACGTGATTTGAATTTATGATCATTACTATACAAATGATCAAAGTAGTACCAAAGATAATTTATCTAAAAAATTATCTCATAATCAGATGCTGTTTGGCCTTTTGATCATCATTTTTCATTTAACGCTCAAAATCATCTCGTGCTAGATTAACCATGATAATGATGTCTGATTAAAGTAAGATTTTAATAGTATGCTACAAACATCATCGAGATTATCATTATAAATTTTTGGATCAATTGATGGTTTTTATCTATTAGATCATCATATGATCATTCGTAGCTGTCAAAATCAAATTTTATTGATCGACATAGCTAGGGCTATCAGATCGAGTCGGTCTTTTGTGATGACACTCTAACAATAATTATTTAGATAATGAATGATAAAGATAGACTTTAAATTTTAAAATTATATCATAATCAAAAAAAAAAATTATATTATACATCTATAGTAGTAGTTCAACGTAACTATTGCCCAGGGTTTACCTATGGCAGCGGTTATGTAAAATCATTGTCATAGTTGAATCAATGGTAGCATTTAGTAAAATCTTATCATAGGTCGAATCAATGACAACGGTTACGTAAAACTACTGCCATAACTGCTTTCATAGGTCCAATTTATAGCAGCAGTTATATATAACCGCTTTCATAGATCCAATTTATGGCAGCGGTGAAGGATAACCACTTTCACTGATTGAGCATATAGCAGTGGTTGATTAACTGCTGTAATAAATCAAATTTTTGGTAGCATAATAGATTTGACCTATGGCAGTGGTTTGACGTAACCGCTGCCATAGGTAGTAGATCTATAGTAGTGGTTTTGTGTAACCACTATTATTGGTCAAATTTATGGTAGTGGTTATATATAATCACTATCTTAAATTTTATGGCAGTATTTTTTCGAACTGCTGCAATAGTAAACGCTGCCATAACTCCATCTATAGTAGTGTATGTCCTCAGCAACAGAGAAAACTTGTATATTATTGGTTTTCTGAGAAAATATATGTTGTGTATAATATCCTAAATGTATTTTATTTTATTTATTAACAATACAAATTGAATATATAGATAAGATATATCATATTATTTTTTTATTTGATAGTTATACTTAAAAATTGGGAGAGCTGCTCAAGCATCTCAGTCAACTTCTTATTCTTCAGGCTCCAAGAGTATGCAAGGTGTAGAGATGAGTTCACAGGTTTCTTTGAAACTTTTTGTTAGGCTTGTTTGCTTCATATTAAACTCTTAATCTTCTTACCAAAACCATGTATCATGTGCCATATATTATAATACTTATTAATCTTATTGGAATTCTCAAGCTTCTATGCTTCAATTTTGAAACTCGTAGGCTTTGTATTGAAGTTAAAACTTGTAGGAAAGGCCTCGCATACCTTAAGCTTCTTGTTAAAGTTCAAAAACACTTAAGATATAGTGAAGTTGAGAAAATGGCATAGGAAGCTCAAAATGAGTCCAAATTGGAACCACTAATTTTATTTTTCTCATCGGTAGTATCAAAGCCTTCATTGCTCTTTATCTCATCATGATCATGTATCATGTATTATAGAACATGAATCATGTATCATATAATGTATATCACGAACTATGTATCATGTACTATGCACCATGCACCATACATCATATATTATGCACCATGCATTATGTACCATGTACGTACCATATATCATGTATCTTATATCATGTATCATTTCTATATAGTTGGAGGAATATAGGAGAGAGCTTGGTGAGATTAAGTTTTATAGGATTATATATACACAAAAGGATGGTAGCTTTGTTCAAGAGAATCTCGAGAACTTGTCGTATGTATTGAAAATAGATTTATTTATTTATAATTTTTTATATCATTAATATATATATATTTCTAAATATAGTAAAAAGTTTCATCTTTTATTGCTTAGCATGTTGGTGAAACATTACAATCTAAGAAAACCAATTATGTTAAATATTAGATGTACGCCCTATAAGCCAATTTAGCTGACACATGTAATCTTTCTAGTAGCATATATAATTTTATAATTAAATTATTTAAATAAATAAAATTAAATTAATTTTTTTATTTATGTTGTATCTTATGTCCATGAATTGTCTAAAAAATTAATAAGATGATAACATATATTCTCAAGAATTAAAAATTTAAGGCATATGTCATTGATGATTATATCCTAAATACTCTTGATTGATGGATCATTATGAGGACAATGATTGATCTGATCAGATTGACATATGAATTATCTTTTTTTAGATAAATAAGTCTTGAGTTTACAGTGTGGGATGTTGGAGCAAGAGTACAGATGATTGATAGAGAATAATGGTGCCAAATGTAACCAACATAAAAAATTATTTGGATATCTATCCACTTATCAGTGACTTACTCGATATTATAGTAGTGTGAGTAGTTCTTTGACATACAATGCCTCAACTATTCATAATGAGATTGCTATAGTTTGACTCTGCAATTACTTGATCACTTAGTCATATGAAACTTTACGGTATATATTAGCTATAGTAGATTCATTTTCGAAATAGGATGTGCGCTTCAATGAAATCTATCGATCTTGGTAGATAAGAAGTAGTCCTATATAATTTATAAAACTAAGTTCAGAAGACCATCGCCATGGCAGTATGAATGATGTAAAAGAGTTTTCATAAGATTTCATATATGAACTCAAGTTGATTGAATATTACATATAACTGATGATAAATTTGATGAGTTATCTATAACCTCTATCATGTCAGAACTCATGATACAAGGACTAAATCATATGACAGCTACACCTAGAGATGTACCTATTCAATTCTACTAGTTTGCCACTATATACTGTTAGGTATCATTGGTAAATTATGTGATCAATAAGAATTATTTTAATGATCAAATAATTCTTAATTGGTTGAATTAAAATTATTTCAATTCATTAAAAAAGATTTTAATGATATTATTGATGAAAATCATAATATGTCTTACTACTAGATAGAATTAAATCTATGAGATCACACATAAAAAAAAAATTGATCTAGGATTGTGCAATTGGGCTTGTAAAGTCTCAATTGGATTAGAATTTAGAAAATTTTTATTAAATTTAGGAATACCATGCTGGCACATGGTTAAATGCAAATCTCTTAGTCTTGGGCTTTCTATTAGATAGGGATTAGACCAAGTCAAATGCATGCCATCTATATTGTTCGTGGAGATAAGGATGAGAACTAGGGGCCACGCCCCATCTGGTTTTCTCACGAAATGAGAAGGAGAAAAAGGAGTGCATGCCCTCTTTGGATAAGATCCAAAGGGTGCACGCCCCATTGGATAAGGCTCAGAAGGGGCACTAACAGTTGGCACTCTTAGGATTTTTTCATGAAGTAAGAGGAGTGTATGCCTCGATCCTATCTGTTTGTGCATAGAGAATGATGGGAAAGGGTTGCACTCCCCCTCTGGATAAGATCCATGAGATGCACACCATCTCTAAATAAGCTTGAGAAGGAGGGGCACCAACTATTGGCACCCCATCTAGTTTGTGTGTGAGATATAGGATAGAAGGGGTGGCATCCAGGAGAAGTCCTTTTACTTTAAGGAGTTGAATAGTTAAAGCCTTAAAGCATAAGGACTCTTAGATCTTATTGGGGGTAAAATAGCTTCCACCAAAGTCTGGTAAGTTCCAACCTCGTCGATCCATTAAAAGTGCCATCCGAGTTCAAAATGCAATCTAATATGGGTTCAACCAAGTTAGTTTCCTAGTCCAGGTGAGTGCCAAGGGATCGGCCTCCTAATTTGACTAGCTCAGAGCTTCAATCGAGGGCGGCTCATCCCAAAAATGACTATAACTTTCAGTCGATTTTTGAACTTATATGATAGCTAGACATTTTTACTCTGACCTTCGGTTCATGCTTGATAGCAGTGTCGTCGTATTAGCAAATTTCACTAAAATCCAATCTCAAACTTTTGGCTAGATTAGTTTTAGTATGGAGATTCGATAATTGTTTCACTTTGATCTTCAATCTGGGATAAGCGACGGTTGCTCCACAACATTGAATTTCAGTTGGATCCGACTCCTATTATTGGCCAACCACGAGTACTGGCCGAACTTCATCAAAACAACTAAGGCAGTTTCGTCACAGTTTCAGTTAAGAAATTCGGTATTACTTTAAATCCCAAACTCGTTCGACCTTAAGTCGGTCCATATAGTTGACCCCTCAGTGATCTCTCGACCTCTACAACACAACTTTAGATCAAG
Organism: Cocos nucifera; assembly: GCA_006176705.1. NCBI lineage: Eukaryota > Viridiplantae > Streptophyta > Magnoliopsida > Arecales > Arecaceae > Cocos > Cocos nucifera. The sequence continues at coordinate 2,501,554 of QRFJ01000017.1, forward strand.
ATACCTACTTCCATCACTAGCCAATCTTAAAGATTGCCGAACTTCTGAGAACAGTTGAAGTAGCTCTACTGCAGTCCAAGTCAGGAATTTGATCTACAAGTTCATCACTCATAGTCCAAAAAATAATCTTCAAGCTCAATACGTCTGTCCAATAGCATAACCTTGGTCAAGCGACCTACAATCTAGCTCAGAAGTATCTGATCTTTGGTCTGAACTTCAACAAATGATATCCAACCATCAGTAAATGGCGACAAATAATAGCCCACTCTCCATAATAAACTCTGAGTAATCCAAATGGTCATTTTGATATTCGATTATGGCTGTCACCATCAATCTATTACAAGCTCTATTTATAAATAAGACTCTCTAGATACACTTTCTTCTCTAGTACTCTTTCCATTAAAAATATCTTATGTACTCTATTCTTTTTAGCCAAACTATTAACTTGATCATCGGAGGGTCTACGCTAGAGCTACTTCCAGCAGGACGTTGCCTTGCAAGTTCGATCGATGAGATTTTGATTTCTACCATCAGCAACCTCCGACAGTAGTCCATTTTCTGCACCAATAGATCTATTTAAATCCTAATAGAGAGATCAGATCTCTCTAGCTCTTACGTAAAATTTCTTGTGCCCTATCCCAGATCCCTCACACTATCTCTCCTCTTTCTCTCCCTCACACCAAAAAGATTTTGGGCATCCCTATTCTCAGGTCCAATTGTTGGATGTCTCTTCTCCATCTCCAAGCATCCAAAGTGTTGGGTGATCTAGATCTATGCTAAGAAAGAAAGAAGAAAGATCACGTTGATCAAGAGTTGATCTAGAAGGCTGATTAATTGCATGCAATTGATCCATCTTGAAAAAAAGAAGGATCAAGATCAAGAAGAGTATCCTAGATCAATTTTGAGTGAATATTTCTAGAGGTCGGATATGTGTGTGGCTCTTCAAAAAATCTACAATCAAATCCACAATCATCAAATTGTGGTGAAGAACTACCTGCACAAAGATAAAGATTGGACCTTCATGTTTGCTAATTTTTATTTTATTTTTCTACATCCTAGATCTCTCTTATGAATAATTCTATTATATATTCACTGCAAGAGAAAGGGGCTTTTGTGATGATCTTTTTGATGATGGATCAAAAATCATCATAAATACTCATTTTTATGATGGTAACTGCTGCCGTCACAAAAGAAGTTATCATTTATGATGATTATTTTATGGCAGTCCTAAAATCATCACAATTATAATTTTTTGTGATGCCCAATATATATGTCACAATAAAAATAAAATATTGATGATAGATTTATTGTATCATCACAAAAAAAATGTATTTGTGATGGAACAAAATATTTTATGATGGTATTTTATGGTTATAAATAAAAGTGCTTTTATTAATAATGATCGCTATTTGTGACGGCTATGATGCTATCATAAAAAAATGATTATTTATAACAAAAAATATTATATATGATGAATGTCCATCACAAATAAAAATAAGAATGAAAATTAAAATAGTTTTTATTAAAAAATTTGTTTGTAGCAACTCATTTTTCATTAAATTTAAGAATCTTTAAGTTATAATCACCATCTTAAAGTAATAAAAAGGAGTATCTATTAATAATCAATAATTTAAGTATTTTATTGGAACTCTTATATTATTAAGAATTCTACTTCTTTTAAAAATACAATAGAATAGAAAAATATATATATTATATTAAGATTTATGTATCATTTTTATTTTTCAAATATGCACCTAAAAATAAAATGAGGTAGGAAAGGTTTATGAGGGAATAGAGAGTTTTTGACTAAATTTTATGAAATTTTGATATACATCATGAGCAAAAAATAATTGACACTAAAATAAATTATTGTCATCATTAATGAAAAAAAACTAAAAATGCTTGTCAAATATCAAAAGTCAAAAATAATTTAATTTTAATTTTTTTAGAATTCTATATTATTGTTCTAAAATATTCTTACCACCAAGAAATTAATTAGTACAACTATTTAGGCTAAAATAATATATAATTTTTTCTATGATAAAATTTAGTATAACTAATAACTAAAAATCCTATATCCAACCAGTACCAGTCTCAAACTGGTGTTGGGATAGAGAGCTTGATCCATCCCTCTTGACTCGAGTCTTATATGTGCTCTATGACTGGTAGTCGCGGGTCCCATTGCGCGGTCAGCAGGCGGGGGGTCAAGGGAGCAGCGCCCCTCTGCCAGGAGGGATGGGGGGGTGGAACCCCACTAAAAAAATGGTAGAGGGTATATGTTATAGATGGCTGTGATTTTTCTTTGTTGCCTCATTCGAATAGAAACAAGGTTTGAATAATGATTGAAGTCCTATTAGGTTAAGATGTAGTTCACTTTTTTTGATCTGGACTTGACATTGACTCAATTCAAATCCAAAATTTTTAAGTTGGAGCCTGGTTATATATAGATCGACCCAGCACAAATGATCTATTAGATCAAAAATTTTGATTATATATGGACCTAATTCGATTTGATCCAATCTTCTATAAGGTTAGGTTTGAATCTGACATTATGATCCGATCAAGAAGTAGGTTATTCATAACCAGATCTAATCATTGGAGTTAAAATCTTCCATCTAAAATTTCTTTCCATCAAAATTTTTTTTTATGCACCTGGTTCAAATGGACCAAGACAAATCTTGGAGCACATGGACGGTGGAGAATGCACAATCAAGAATTGGTGAAATATAAGGAGTAGTGTGGCATGTTATCCACCATGGGATCATCAAAATTAAATGTCCCATCGCCTAATCAAATAAAACATCCGACCCTCTTTTCACTTCATGGTATTATTACATACGTCTTCTCACCTTCTTCCAAGCAACGGTGTTTAGGGTTAGGGATTGCGGGCGGCATCCAAGCAATGAAGGAGAGAAACAGCAATGCTGGCATTGAGACAACGCCAGCATGTGGTGAGCCGATGATTGTGGGCTTCAAAGCTTGTAAGTTTCCTTCTCCTTTTCTTTTTTTTTTTTTGATTTTTCTCCTTCAGACGGATGGGTATGCACGAAGCAAGTAGGACCGTTGGGGGGGATGCGGAGAGCACGGAGGTGGTGGGATTGCATGGGTGGGGGTGGGGGGTTAGGTTATGGAGGAGGCCGGGAGGGTAGGTGGAGGGTGCGGAGGAGGCGGGACTGCATGGGGGGTTAAGCCGTAAAAGAGGCTAGGAGGGGAGGTAGAGGGCACGGAGGAGACAGGACTGTGCCTGGGTGGCCGTGGAGGAGATGGGATTGCACGGGGAGGAGGAGGGTGCGGAGGAGATGGGACTGCACGAGTTAGGTTGTGGAGGGGAGGTAAAGGGCACGGAGGTGATGGGACTGCATGAGACCGTGGAGGAGGCCGGGAGGGGAGGCGGAGGGAATGGAGGAGATGGGACTGCACGAGGCCATGGAGGAGATTGGGGGCAGGGCGAAGGGCATGGGGAGGTGGGGTTAGACCATGGAGGAGGTCGAGAGCAGGGCAGAGGGCGTGGGGGGGTGGGGTTAGGCTGTGAAGGAGGCCAGGGGTAGGGCGGAGGGCACAGGGGGTGGGGGGTGGGGTGGGGTTAGGTCGTGAAGGTGGTCGAGAGTAGGGTGAAGGGTGCCCGGGGGGGGGGGGGATTAGGCCATGGAGGAGGCTGGGAGGGGGGCGGAGGGTGCGGAGGAGGCGAGACTGCACGCAGGGGGGTGGGGGCTGGTGGTGGGCGGGGGTTTAGGCCATGGAGGAGGTCGAAGTCACGGAAGGGAGGAGTCCTCCTCCGTGTCCTCCATCAATTCATCCTTCCACTTAACTTTTTTTTTTTGCATTTCTTTCTAGATCTTTTTATTCTTTAAAATATTCGGTATATGATATCATAGCATGATTACTGAAGTTTACAGGTTCATATTCTTATGGGCTCATCTTATCCTGATATTATCATACGTATAAATCTCATTTTTTTTTTAAAAAAAATTTCTTGTAGAAAAAAAATACAATTGAAATATGAAATTAGAAGGGCAGCATTTGCATTGATTTTAGTTAGTTAGAGTAGGATCAAAAGATTAATTTTTTTTTGTATTTAGTTAAAGTAATTTTTTGCATAAAAGAGATCCTTTTAATAAATTATTGTGGGTTAAAAAGATTGAAGTTTTGATTATCTCTCCTCTTGCATCAAAATTTGGTAAGAGATATCCAGGGATAAGAATTCCACTTATAGCTGATTAATTGGTGTCAGTACTTAGCACAACATAATTGTTAAAATTTTATAGTGGTGATCGGTAATTCTAGTCATGGAGAGAAACTATAGTAATTAATGGATCACTGATTCAATAAAATGTTTAAAAAGTGAATGAAATATTATGCACTAGAGGAGATAAGTTGCAATGTCCATTCTGAAAAAGCAAGGGTTTTACGAATTACAATCATTATTTTGAAATTTAGTTCATAGACCATGTCACAAAGAAGATTATTTTGACTTTGATCATAAATCTCAGCTTGTGCATATTGTTTGTGCTATGAATATAAGCCCTTTACATTCATTCTTTTTGCTTGTGTTGTGTCCTACAAGAACTACAAATTTCTTTTTCAACCTTCTTGTTATGTCATATTCGAGTCTTTTGTAACAATTAATAGAATTATTATTCTTTTGAGTTTCAACCATCAAAATAACATTTATGCATAGAAGTCAATCACAAAGGATATCTTTTTATGTTTTTTGTTGCAAGAAAAGACTCATATGAAAAAGTCTTTTTCATATTTGGATATAGATTTGGATAAAGTCTTTTTCTTTCTTCTTTTTATTAATTTTAACTTTCTTGTTATCACCATTTCCTCTCAAGCATACTTTTTTTTAAATACTATTCTTATATATATATATATATTAATAGAAGGAGGGATAATGTCTTCGTTGTTGCCATTTAGGGATATTAAATGCAATGGATAAAAGCTGGATTGATTTATCAGGTAGAGTATCACCTGTATATATTGAAGGGTCGAAAAGTTTCTCAACTTTGCATTTGCTAACAAGGATCCTAATGCAAGCATTTATTGTCCGTGTAGAAAATATGTTAATCATTATTTTGTGAAATGAAATATTGCAAAGGAACATAAAATTGTAAATGGATTTCTTACAAAGTATAAGATTTGGACCAATCATGGGGAGCCTTATATTTCTTCGCATGTTCTTTCACAACAAAATGAAAATAGGCCAGAAGAAGATATAGGAGATGATATGATTAAGATGGTATATGAAGCTTATGGAGTTCCAATTTTGCATGATGATCTAATAGAAATTGATTATAATGAAGGGCCTAATGATGAAACCAAGAATTTTTTTTGATTTCTTAAAGATGCAGAGTGTGAACTATACCCAGGATGTACTAAATTTACAAAACTTTCATTTATTGTGAGGTTGTTGCATTTGAAAGTATTATTTGGGTGGACAAACAGAAGTGTGACTATGTTATTAGAGTTATTAAGTGATGCATTTTCTGAAGGAGTACAACTACCAAAGGATTACTATGATGTCAATAAGATTACTATAGATTTAGGTTTCACTTATCAGATATGAGATGCATGTCCAAATAATTGTATGTTATTTAGATGTGAGGATGAGGGGTATTTAGAATATGAAATCTGTGGAAGTTCTAGATACAAAAAAATTGATGGAGATTCAAGTCAAATGGATAATATGGCTACCAAAATTGCTGCAAAATAAGTACGATACTTTTTTTTGAAATCAAGATTGCAGAGGTTATTTATGTCATAAAAAATTGTTAGTTTCATGAGATGGCATGTAGAGGAACGAGTTGATGATGGTGTCTTAAGACATCTTACAGATTCTCAAGCCTAAAAAATCTTTGATAAAAAAAATCCATAGTTTGCTAGTGATTGTCGAAATATGAGGCTTGGTTTAGCCACAGATGGATTTAATCCCTTCGGATCCATGTCAATAGCGTATAGTACCTGGCCTGTTATCCTTATGCCATATAATTTACCTCCATGGATGGGGATGAAACAACCATACTTCATCTTATCGGTGCTTATTGATGGGCCAAAAGGACCTAAAAATAAAATTAATGTATATTTACAATCTTTAGTTGAAGAGTTGAAGGACTGTGGGAAGAAGGTGTACCCACTTATGATGCATGCTCTAAGAGGATGTTTCAACTCCATGCTGCATTATTATGGATAATTAGTAATTTTTTTGCATATGCTAATTTATCTAGATGGAGCACAAAAGATGAACTTGCTTATCCCTATTGTAATAATGGAACTCGATCACAATGGTTGTCAAATGGCAGAAAGTTTTGTTATATGGGACACCGTCGCTAGTTAGGCAATACTTATAAATTTTGAAAGGATAAAGTCTCTTTTAATGATAAGAGAGAAGTAGCAGATAGACCTGCTTACTTATCAGGATCAAATATTGTCAGACAGTTGGAGAATGTACTCATAGAATATGATAAAGAAGATCTTAAAAAATGAAAAGAAGAAGAGCGAGATCATGACAAAAGGAGAAGCCCTGGTTGGAAAAAGAAAAGTATTTTCTTTGAATTGCCTTATTGGGAGCACAATTTAATATGCCACAATCTTGATGTAATGCATATTGAGAAAAATGTTTGTGATAATGTGCTTTGGATATTGTTGGGACATGCAAAAAAATTAAAGGATAATTTGAAAGCTCGATGTGATCTTAAAGAGATGGGTATTAGGAAGGCATTATACCCACAACCAAGAGGGTTTGGAAAAATATATCTACCCCCTGCATGTTTTATAATGACTAAGGAGGATAAAGATATATTCTTTAAAGTGCTAAAGACTATTAAAGTGCCTGATGGATATGCATCCAATATAAGTCGATGCATGCATCTAAAAGAATGAACTATTTATGGTTTAAAGAGTCATGACAGTCATATATTAATGTAGCAATTACTTCCTCTAGCAATTCGCAAAGCATTGCCCAAGAATGTTGTTGAACCATTGATTGAATTGAGTATTATTTTCAGCAATTATGCTCTAAGGTGAATAAGATGATTGATTTTGAGTATGTTCAAGATCATATTTATCTTACACTTTATCATCTTGAGAAAATATTTTCACCATCTTTCTTTGATGTAATAGAATATTTGCCTATACAGTTAGCTGATGAAGCAATTCTCGTTGGAGCAATTCAATTTCAGTGGATGTATCCTATTGAGAGGTATGTCTAAAATAATAGTGGTTAAAAAAAATCAAAATTTTTCTATGATTTATCAATATTTTGATCATCTTAGATAATATTATAAATATTTACTTACACTAAAATACTACGTGCGTAATCGAGCTCATCCAGAAGGCAATATTGCCAAAGGATACTTGTTGGAAGAATGTATGCATTTCTATTTAATGTATCTGAATGATGTGGAAACTAAGTCAAATCGAGCAAGCAGAAATGATGATGGTGGTGATGTATTTGGTCGCTCTATTAGAAAGGGATTGCGGATACGTCTTGATAGAGTTACATTAGAACAAGCTCATCGATATGTCATGCATAATATTGACAAAGTTGCTCCATTTTGAATGTAAATTAACCTATACTCTACATTAAGTATTTTTTTATTTTTAAATAAGAATATAATCAGTATATTATAATTTATAGGAAGCACAAGGAATATTTGAGAAGGCAAATTCCTCGTATAGCAGCAAATCAAATTGAAAAGATTCATATGGAAATATTTCACATATGGTTTCAGAATCATGTAAGTAATTGCTATAGACTATTTTTAGTTGTTTATGTTCATAATTTTCTATTTTTGCACTATGCAGAATTTTAACATTTTTTTCACATATTGCAAATTAGGTAAAGAATTCTAACATCAAATATGATGATGAGATCGAACACCTTGCTAGAGGTCTAGATGAATTTGGCCGAAGTTATGATAGATATATCGTAAATGGCTTTTAGTTTTGCAAATTAGATAAAGATAATAAAAGAACAACTCAAAATCATGGTGTTGTTGTCAAAGCAATCTCAAGTTTTGGTGATATAACTTACTATGGGAGATTGACCAATGTTATCAAGATTTGGTACACGAATGATATTCAATTTATTTTGTTCAAGTGTGATTGGGTTGATGAAAAATTTGAAAAAATAAAAGATGAATTTAAGTTGACACTTGTGAACTTCAATTATTTATTATATCCACGTAACAAAGAGACGGATGAGCCATTCATCTTAGCTACTCAAGCAGAATAAGTATGCTATGTTCAAGATCCTGTACAATCAGAATGACATGTTGTTATGAAGATGGCAGTTAGGAATCTTTTTGATATGTATTCGAAGGACTCATCCAATAATATAAGATTAGTATCTCAAGTGAGCTATTTAGTAAACAACAGTTGGATGAAAATATAGCTTTGCGTGATAATGATGTTCTTTGGGTTAGGAAAGGAATTAATTATATAATAGTGGATGATGTGCAACAAAATGACAATGATGTTGAGATGACAGATTATGAATGAAAATTTGTATAATTTTTTTATATTTATTAATGATTGTTAATGAAACTTGATGAATGGATTGTCATTAATCAAATTATTGATAATATGTAATCTATTTTTTTATTATAATATGTCTACTTGTAAATATTATATGTTTTTCAAAAATTATTTTTTTTGGCAGATTCAATATGGCGCCAAAAAGGGTACGTGGCTTATCTATGAGTAATAGGTTGCAAGCCATTAGCACACCATCTACATCAACACAGCCATCGCAATCACAACAAGAATTATGCTTTCAGATTTTTACGTGGTAAGTTTTTCGGTTAGTTCAATCAACACGTTCTGATTCTTCTCCTAGCATGCATAACTCAGATTCTTCAGGTATAAATATTAATTTAATATATACTAATAGTGCCTTATTTTTGCAATCTGTGTTACTATTAAATTATTATTTAAATATAATCATTTTATTAGGGGGATCAATGAGTGAGCCCACTCAAAACAAAAGAGGTCGAGGCCCTGCCACTAGCATTAGTACTTGGAGTACAGGGAAGAGGTTTCATTTGACATTTGATGAACATATGCAGCCAAATGGTTTGAATGCTAATAAGTTTAAGACTCAGCTAGGAATTATTGCAAAGAGTGGGTATCATGTGCCACTTACATATGCTAAGTAGACAGATGTGCTAGAGGATGTTTTAAATTACATTTGAAAAGATGTGCAAGTAAGTATAATTTAAATTATTATATATATGATATATTATTTTATTCTTATATGGCTTTTCTATTGGTAGGATAATACAAATGAACTAGGCGAGTACCGGAGTATTTGTTTAAAAACTATTGGATTGTTATAGAAGAATTGGAAGCATATTATCAAGCGTGATTTCTATAACAAGTATGACAATAACGCTGATCGATTAGCAAATTGTCCTCCTCGAGTTGATTCAGATCAATGAAAAGTGCTTGTTCAGCATTGGATTCAAGAAAACATCGAGGTATATGAAATCATGCATGATGTATTTAGCTATCTTGTATTTTATTTGTAATGTAATTTATTTGAATCATATATTTAATCTTGGAGGCATAGGCAAAGAAAAATAAGAACAATCGAAGCATGAGTGAAGGACACCATAGGATAGGAAGAACATTTTTTAATCTTATTAGAGATGCCGTGAGAAAATTATGTTACAATTAAAAAGTTTGCATATAACTTTTATTTTTTAATTAAATATCTTACTATTTTTCTAGATGCAAGCACAAGGTGAAGGCATGGATCGATTAAGTATGTTTATTAAAACACGTACATCTAAGAAGGGTGAGATTGAGGGTGAGACAAGAGTGATAATTATAGGTGCACTTTTTTTTTGTGCACTTTTTTCTATATATCCTTTGGTAGATTCATTAATATATGAATAACAATTCCATTAGAAATAATTTTGTGCTCTTTATTCTTTCTTTTCTAATTTTTATTTTTTTCTATACATTAATATGAGATCTGAACCATAGATACATAATCTTTATTTAACACTTGTTTAAAATTTTGGATTAGGATGAAATGTTGCATAGGCTTCACTAGCTGCCCGAGTTAGAGCGTACACCAAAAATGAGGAAATGTATTTATTTAGATGTCATTGGATTAGATCATCATGGTCGAGCTTGTACATGGGGCATTGGTGTCACTCCAGGAGATTTAAAATGCTAAGCAGCATAAGTGAAGTCATAAAGGCAGATGGACTCCTTTCGTACACAAATCCATGATGAGATTCGTGATGAGCTTCGACAGGAGCTTCATGAAGATCTTCGTGGTGATATTATTAATGAACTTCGTAATGAGATTTGCTAAGAGTTTGTAGGACTTCTCAATAGTGGTTGAGGTCAAATAGATTTGAAAGACCATCGTACTATACCTTCTAGCATTGGACAGGTAAAAAAATAAATAATATATTTTTGACATATTATATTTATAAAAGATCAATTTACATAAAAATAATCTTTAATGTGGTACTTTGTAGGTTCCAGATGCTTTAAGTGCACATCATACTCGTTTAGATGATAGGACAAATCCATGAGACATGGATGATCAACTCTGATAGTTTAAGATGAAATTAAGTAAATTTTAAAGATCAATATTATTGTTACATTGTTATTATTGTTACTCATTTTAATTAAAGTTTTGCTTATTTTTTTAGGCTTAATGGTGGACAGCAGATGGACAACCAAAGATCTACATTTGATTTTGTTTTTCTTATTCTCTATTTTAAAGATAAGAGGAGAATGTATAACTTATGTTAAATTTTGTTGGATCTTTACTTTATTTGTGTTTATGCAAAAATGATTGATTGGATCATTATATTTTGATTCAATGTGTATTTTGATTGATAAGATTAGATATATGAAATATGTGTATGTTGATGATAGGTACACAGGTACAAAAAAAAAATTATAGAAATTTAATAAAAAGCCGTATGCCAACTTTTTGTGATGGCTATATAACTGTCACTATAAGTTATTTGTGACGGCTACATTTCCGTCATCAATAATAAGTCTATTTTAGAATTTTATTTGTGATGGGCCCTTGGTCATCATAAATATCTTTTTGTGATAGTTTGGGGTTATCACAAATAATTGTCATTAAACTTTTAATATTATTTATGATTGTCCCATGCCTGTCATAAATAAATTTTAGTAATGGTAGTGACTATCACAAATAAATATCACCAACAGTATTTGTGATGGTCTTTTATCCATCGTAATAACCTGTAGTGATGGTTTTTTGGTGTCACAAATAATTGTTACTATTAATTAAGGATGATGCTTATTTTTTGTGATGGCTTTATTTCATTATAAAAAACCATCATAAAAATAGTTGTGATGGTTGTCTACCGTCACAAAAGTATTTATGATGCCCGTAATTAAGACAGCTACAAATCCATTATGAACCATCACAAAAAGTCTTTTGTGATGAAATTTGATTTTTTGTGATGGATTTTTACCATCACAAAAGCCCCTTTCCCTTATAGTGATTTAATAGATGAGATCTATTGTATGCATGTTTAGATTAAAAGTATTTTAATCTGATATCATTTCACTGTATTTCAAAATTCTGTATGCACGAAAATATCATTTCCTAGTATTAAAGTCTAAATCTCCATCAAATTAATGGGATCGGTATAGCATAGTCGAGTGAGAGGTTATGGGGTTAAAGTCATCTCCGCTTAGTTGTTGTCATAAAAATTTATATTAGAGATATGTGTTGGGATCCATGGTATTGCTCTAATACTATGTTACAAAAATTTTTGATCTTTAGCATAGACTTGGAGAGACCTTTAACATTCTCTAAGGGAGCATACCACCAATTCACCATCTGAATCTATGATGGGGTGCCTCCCTCCTAGGGTTTGAGGAAGGCACCCCCCTCTAAAGGGCTTCTTCAAGAACCCTGGGGTGTCAACACTAAAGAAAAGAGAGATTGAGGGAGAAAAGATCTATATTCCATATCATAATAAAATTCTAATATAACCTATGTATTTATACATAGCTATTCAGTTCGACTAAAAATTTTTTAATTAACCTAATACATGAAAGTACTCACCGAGTCTATGTACATCCATATCTCCCATGCTCTCATCTTCTAGATCTAAATCTAACCCATACATAAGTTAGCCTCCTTAAAATCTCTCAAACTAGGCTTTAAGACCCCTAGGATAAAGCCTTATCCTAGATCCAAACAGAACTTCCTGCATTTCTACCCATGAAAATCGAGATGTCTCTAACTAAGATCGAGATATTTTGACTGCATCCGAGATGTCTCATCTTCAAATCGAGATGTCTCACCTATATTCGAGATGACTTGTCTTAGAATCGAGTTCTCTCCCTTTGTATGCCATGCCGAATGCTAGTTTCTGTCTGTTTGAACTCTGAGATCGAGATATCTCGGACTGAGACTGAGATGTCTTACTGTGTGCCAACCCCATTTCTTAGCTGATTCTTCTTTCTGATTTTGGTTCTTTGCTCCATCTTATATCCCCAAGTTTTTGGAGCACCCCCAAGCTCCTCAAGATCCTTATATCCGAACTTCAAGCCTGAAGAGGGCTAAACACCGTCTCCATCCTAGGACAACTTCTATCCTAGTCCTAGGATCACACTTGTCTTAGTCTCTCCGAAGCCAACATCCTGGCTCCTCCCGTGGCCTCTCAAGATTTAAGAGTATCATTAATCCTTACAATCTCCACCTTAGTGCGTCCAAGCCTCGGTATACTTGATAATGTTTCCTTGCATGATCCTACTGTCACTGCATGCCCTAATAGCTACTTATGCACATCTTATCACCGCCATCCTTCTTCAGCTGCTGAGCTTCTTTTGAGGCCTTTAGGATGATTGTCTCCATCATTGAAGATCTTGGCTTGCTCCTTTACACCCTCTTGAAAATTATAGGTATCTTTTTGCTTAGCAACCGCATCATTTATATTGGATTTTTTTGGAGATGCCGTAGTGTTTCTTTACCGATACTTGCTACATATCCTGACACGGTCACCTTAGAACTATGCCTATCCACCTACACATGCTGCTCCATCTGAAATTATGTATCTCTGATGTTGGTGTTGGAATATCGCTCCTTCCTCTGCACCTCTCTACTTTGAACTCATGTCAAATCTCTCTCTATCTTTAAATCCATCTTTGTCCGGTGCTCCATCTGGAATTAAAGTCCTCTTGATATTGGAAAAAATTCTGACTCTATACTTGAGTCCTTCGAGACCAACCATACAACACTGCTGCATACCCAGACACGGTCTCCTCAGAACTATGTTTGTCTATCTGTACATGCCGCTCCATCTAAAATTATACATCTCTAACACTGGTGTTGGAATATCACTCCTCCTTATACACTTCTTTGCTCTAAACTCGTGTCAAATCTCTCTCCATCTTTAAAGCTACCTCTGTTCGGTGCTTCACCTGAAACTGAAGTCCTCTTGATGCTGCAGAAAATTCTGATTCTATACTCGAGTCCTTTGAGACCAACCATCAAATACTATACTATTGGGTCTGCTGCTGCACCTCGAACATCGTCGCTATTGTTTCGAACCCTCCGCATCCTATGGATCCCTTTAAAGCTATCTCGAATACATCGCATCCTACGAAATCCTCCAAAATACATAGGAGCTCATCCAACTCCTCTAAATCTAGTAATTGAATCCTAAAAAATTTCATCCTAGCACTTCATCTCTTCTATCCTTGCACTAACCATCGCTTCAGTTTCATCTAGAGGAACTACAACACAAATTCTGTCTTGGGCTCAGATCCACCTATTTCATCCCGAGGCTTTTGAGATCCTCTGACTTTTTCTGAGATCTGTTTTCAATTTTCCTGAGATGCCCCTTGATACTCTCTACTGAGATACCTTCCTCGACTGCTGCACCATCGAGCCTCTCTCAATCCCGTGCTTTCAAAAAAGTGCTACTGCAGCACTCCAGCACTTCCTGCCTCATCTCAACACCATCTTCTCATAGGTATTTGGGTCCTCTCTTGCTGCACATAACTCATCCTCTACCTAAACCATGACTCTCCCTAGTGCTCCTGCAGAAAAAATCTGATCTAGGATACTCCTGGCTATTTAATAATTCTGATGCTTCCCGAGACCTTCTGACTCTTTCTGAGACCTACTTTCGATCTTTCTAAGATGCCCTTGATACTCTTTACTGAGATATCTCTCTTAACTGCTGCACCACCAAGCCTCTTTCAGCTCCTATGCCTCCAGAGAAGCACTACTGCAGCACTCCAGTACTTCCTACCTCATCTCTGTGCCACTCTATAGCCGTCTAGTCCTAACTTGTTGGACCTCAATGGATCATCCATCTTCATCATCCTAAGATTTTGCAAATCCATGCTTTGGTCAAACCACTGAATACATTCTTGACTACTTTTCCACCCTCCTGCAATTGAAGGATGATAGCCACTTCTTCAGCTTTTCTTCAACCATTATTTCTTAAAAAATCTCTTCTCAACCATCAAATTGCCCCACATTGTCCATCTTCCTAGAGAACCTTGTCACCTAACCATCATACACCCCGGTCTTTCCACCAAGATCCACCAGCAAATCAGGCACTCAGACCTTCCACCCCCAAAAAAAATCCTTTTTATTAATCCTCTCAGCCTCCACCTTCAATCCATTGCTTTCAGTTGTCCAAACCATAATAATAATAAGGTAGATCTGAGACATACCATGGAATATTTATGCAGATTTTTGATTTTATCTTGTATGACTTCTCTTTTGCTTCCACACACCATTAGACTCTTATACCAAATATTGAAATCCATGGTACCGCTCTCATACTATGTTGCAGAAATTTTTGATCTTTAGCATGGATCTGAAGAGATCTTTGATGTTCTCTAAGGGTAGCATACCATCGATCCACCACCTGGATCTATGATGGAGAGCCTTCCTTCTAGGACTTAAGGGAGGCGCCTTCCTCTCTAGGGCTTCTTCAAGAACTCTGGGGCTTCAATAATAGAGAGAAAAGAGATTAAGAAAGAAAAGATCTGTATTCCATACCATAATAAAATCCTAATACAACTTATGTATTTATACATAACCATTAGGTCCGACCAAAAATTTTTCTAACTAACTCAATATATGAAAGCACTCACCGAGCCCATATACACCCATGTCTCCCATGCTCTCATCTCCTACATCTAAATCCAATCCATACATGAGTTAGCCTCCTTAAGACCTTTCAAATCAGGCCTTAAGACTCTTAGGATAAAGTCCTATTCTAGACCCAAACAGAACTCTCTATGTTTCTGCCCACGAAAAGCGAGACGTCTTTAACTAAGACTGAGATGTCTCGATTGCATCCAAGATGTTGTGTCTTCAAACCAAGACGTCTTGCCTGTATCTGAGATGACTCGTCTTAGAACCGAGTCCTCTTCCTTTGCGTGCCATGCCGAATGCCAATTTTTGTCTATTTGAACTCTGAGATCGAGACATCTTAGACTGAGACCGAGATGTTTCACTATGTGCCAGCCCATTTTTTGGCTAATTCTTTTTTTCTTACTTTGGTTCTTTGCTTCACCTTCCCTAAGTCTTTGGAGCACCTCCAAGCCCCTCAAAGTCCTCACACCTAAACCTCAAGCCCATGAAGGGCTAAATACCACCTCCATCTTAGGATAACTCCTGTTCTAATCCTAAGATCATACCTATCCTAGTCTTCCTAGAGCCAACATCCTATTTTCTCTCATGATGTCCCAAGACTTGGGAGCACCACCAATCCTTACAGTATGTTTAGTAGAGTAGTACCATTATGAAGGTTCATAGATTAGGGGCAGAGATGGAAAATACAAAGCAAAGCTTTAAGATAAAGATATGAAACATGAGACAAAACTATGAAATGAGTTGATCCACATGATATTTGAGATGCAGAGCATAAGGCATAGCTAGCAAATGGGGATGACTTACATTAGGTCTCAGCTTGAGTAGGTTGTGACCTTATTGCAATAGTTTTCCCTGCCTCAGATTAAATAACTATTTCTATTTGTATATTTTGCTAAATTATCACATATATCTTTATATGCAGTTGATAATGTATAATAGGATGAGATTTTTATATTCTTAACTTTAAAAGTTTTTATCCTTTCATGATTGGTTCCTTATGCTTCTAGTAGCTCTAGAGATGATGATTATGATGATGATGCCATCGACCACTGGCCACCTAAAGCTTGACAGTTTTTTGGAGTTTTAGATATTATATATAGATGTATATCTATGTTTTTTGAGTTCTAGTGGATGTTTATTTTTGACATTATATACATACTAGCCATTTTGATATATAATACATGTTTTGTTCAAATTTTGTTATAATTTTATAACATTACACATACACACACATTTGTATATATATATGTATATAACCTAGAAATGCTTTAAAGTTCCAAAAATTAGGCAAACCGATGACACTTTCTTCTGTCGTCATTCATGTCATGTGGCAAATTTTAAAACATGGATACTTTTAAAAACCTATATCGGTAGGTAATAATCAAAAGTGTTGGTCAAGGAAAAGATGATGCAATCACCAATCATAAAAAAAAATATTTTTCATGCTTGAATAAACCATGCTTGGCAATGCTTTAGGAAGCGTTGGCAAGAAAAATTATGACACAAATTCATGTTGGCAAAGCATTTAAAAAATGCCACCTTCAACCTCTTTTCCTATAGTGAGATACAAGTTGCATTATATAATACTAGTTAGATTTATGTCGGGCTCCCTCTTTAGTTGCTTCTTTTAGGATTAGCAATGGGTCAAATTAAATTAAAATTGAATAAACAAATCCTATATATATATAGCATGATGAATGAGGATGAACCATGTTGGACTTAGTTAACTAAATAGCTAACTATTGTTGGTTGTGTCCAACTTGACTAACAATAATTGAGCATCACTATATGAACCATATTAACCAACCTATATTAAACCGATTTTTCATAAATCCAAAACCATAAAAAGTTGCTTAGTATCTCCCTATCTCTTTATGGTCTACCTAGCATACCTAATCTATATGATGTAACTTAGCTATGCGGATGAAGCTTAATTCATCTCCTAGTGAATGCCTTGAAGGTAATATCGATTTTTCTCATAGTCTAGGTCAAAGAATGTAGGGATTGGAGATTGTTTAATTAGGTTGATAAAGGTGGTCTATTTATTATGTTTGTCGATATGCAACTAGTAAGTGATGTCTCAAGGTAGAAGTTTCAAGATGCACGAAGGCTTATAAATAGTATTGTTTTGAATCCAAAGCATTGGGAACAAACGATGGATTTAGACTATTTGGTTTTGGTAAATATGATTTATGGTCTCCATGTGGCTCCATAGTTAATTGGCTGTTCAATAAGCTTTAAAAATGATGAGGAATCAATTCATAGAAGGTTCATTTTATTTATTTATTTATTTTTGGTATAGTCGGGTGGTCATACCATTTGGCATGAGAGCAATCAAAGAAATCAGCATACAAAATATCATGCAAGGCTTCTATGCATCATCGCCTTGGTGCTATGTCTAATCTCTGGTATGGTCAGCGATGAAGGAAGCAATCCAATATGTTGCGCTATTCGTCTCCTGAAAGATATATTGAACAAAAATCATGTGGAGGTGATAGAGAGATGTCTAGATATTTCGAAGCAGTGGATGTGTTCTTTGATGCTTCACCTCATTCTAAATTCAACTAATGACTATAATTAAGTCACCCTTGACAAAGATCCTCTCCGCCTGTAGCTCGTATCGTGCATAGGTGATGCCCGCCCAAGTGGCATGCATGGAGCTCCACTCTAGAAACTGACAGCTTGAAAAGGGGTGAACCCCCCTAGCCAGTAGCCTAGAGTTCGAATCCTGAATAACATAGCCCACTCCATCCCTACCATCTTTAATACTACTATCAAAGTTGACCTTGATAAAACCCGAAGATGGGGATTCTAAGAAAATTAAAAGGATCCTCCGGATCACTGCATGTGTAGCAAAGAAGCTCCAGAAAGTTGGGGTGGCAAGAAACTAGACAACAACGTCAAAACGACTATAATCTCCTACAAGATAGCAAGCTCCCTCCAATATTCGATGCGCATGTACCACCTAAGCATAAAAAATAATGCTGTTCCTGGACAACCAACTCTGATGGACAATATACGCTATCCTCCCACTAGAATGCTGGCTTTCAGTCATACTCTGATGGATCGCATCCAAGAAGCAGGGTAGCCACGAGCCACTATTAGCTCTCCAATGCTGACCACCTGCCATCCTCCAAATCAAGCACATCCTTGGGCAGCAAAGAAGAGCATGCTCTATCAATTTATCCTCCAGCCCATAAATCGAGCAGGTAGCTAAAATCTCTATACCTCTATCTTTGAGAAGAGTCTGCATCGACAGCTGATCCTAGGCTACCTTTTAGAAAAAAAGTCTGACTTTCGGATGGATAGGTACACTTTAGATCCAAGTAACCTCGATCTTTCTCTCCGATATTGGTCTACACATCATAATGAGGTCCTTAGTCTACACCTTAGGACAACAAAACTGGCCCCACACCCTCAGATAATGGCCATGATGAATAGAAATAGGGATAATAAGGATCCTAGTAGCAAGCTAATCCCCAAATATATGGGTCACATCCATAACCCTCTAGCTCTTGCCATCCTCAATGATCAGATCCCAGACCCTTATCTCGTTATCCACCTCTATGTTGACATAGGTCAGCCAAAGTGAAAGAAGGAGGCTGAAAATCCAAGCATCTTGGCTCACCTCAACTAAAGTTTCATCAGTAATCAGCCATCTAACTTGGGCTACCACTACTAGGGCACAGATGCAAATCTCCCTCCAGATGAAGGTGCTGCCATACTTAGTGCAGATTTGGCCCCCTAATCCTAGGCTCCATACCGATCCCTCATCATCCTGCTCTATAGGCACTTCGACTGGTAAGGAATTTGGCAATATATTTGGCGATTATAGCCTTCCTTCTAACTAGCAAAGATTGGATTTCCAGTCCTCTATCCTGTATAGGTTGGCAAATCACTTCCCAAGATAGCAAATGAAGCCCATAACCTTCCTGAGTGGAGCCCTAGAGAAAGTTCCAGAAGTGTTGCTCCAGCCTTCTAGGATAGGAGCATGGTACAATAGTATTTGCCAAGAGGTAGACTGGAATAGAGCTAAGAACATATCTAACAAGGATAATCCTTCCCATCATAGAAAGAGTACTGGCTTGGTAGCCCTTTAGATGGCCCCAGACCAGCTACTCCGTGGCCTTATAGTTAGCCCTTCGAAGTCTCCATCCTATGATAGGGACTCCAAGATAGGTTAAAATCCCAATCTGCTTAGGGATCCCTAGCATGTTTTAAATTGCCTACTTCACCTAAATCATTATCTTGGGGTTGAAACATATCATAGACTTCTGCAGATTCACGAGTTGGCCAGAAGCTTGACGATAAGCCTTGACAATAAATGCGAAGCACCTCACGTTCTAGACTGAGGCATGACCAAATCATGGATTGGGTAATCAGCTATGCTTCAAACTCAAATCATGGTGCTTCATTTTAATAGAACTTAGGTACTAATTTTGTTTTGTCTTATGAGCTTAGATCATTGAATAATTAACTATGCTAGATGTTTATAATCTTTGATACAATGTTATCACATATTAACCTAGGTTATATTTGACGAAAGGAAAAAAAAATCTTAATCTTATGTACGAAACTGCAGACAAAATTCTTTAAAAAAATTAGCTTGGACAACGGAAATATAATTAACAATATATGCATGTAATGCTACTCATAACCTTTTTTCGCTCCTTATCAAGGTATGGTAAAGCCATAACAACCAAAAATGCATGCCTAAAGGTCATTGCTCCCAAATTGGCATAACCATCTCCACGACAATGGTCTATGCTGCCCAACCACCTTCTGGAAGAGGAGATGATTGTGCCACTAGGCTACCACATCCATCCCCTTATCACATGCATTGATAATTGGAATATTAGCCTTCATGCCATATGTAGCATACTTGGCAAGCCCCCTAGGCATATGTTATGATAGATATATATTGACCTTTAGGGATCAAATCATTGCCCACTTTGACGCCGCCTTATTGGATTTCTTTGTTGGATTTTCCCTTTGTGAAAGAGAGGGATGGAGAGATGTGAGTGTTATTGGATCATCTAATGTTTTTGACATGGTGAACCTTTTGGCTTGCCAAGTGGTAACTCCACTCTGCCGACCAAATAGGCTCCCATCACCTACTGTTGTTCGGTTGGAAAAGATTTCATCCTTCCCCTAACCCTATCTAACAATGATAAAAAGAGGATACGAAGATAATAATAACAACAGCAAAGGAGAACCAAAGAAGTATCACATATGCCTCCAAATCCCCGCATGCGCATAAAATAATTAAGGAAAAGCGGGCTGGCCGAATGCAGCCAAAATATGATTTGATGCAAGGGATATGATCTAGCTAGATAAGCCTCGCCCCTTTTGCTCGTTGAGGGGGGGGGGGGGGGGGGGGGAGAGAGAGAGAGAGAGAAGGAAGCCCAGGGAATTGGTTCATGCTAGATTTTAGGTGGGGCCATGTCCCTAAAAGAGCTTGTTGAGATGAGAGGGGCCCATAGTGCATGGGTCCATGTCCAAGGATAACAATTGATCGAACATTCCATTTGGTGGGAGCACACATGGAAGGGCCCCACATATGGTAGGAAGAAGCCCCATACATCGATATATTGACATGTAAAGTGCTTCTAAGGCAATTCCATTTCACCAGCATGATTTAATTAAAACTTTAGATTACTTTATTTTAATCTTACATGCTTTCACGTTCCACCTTCTCCTCTAGTTGTAATATCTCCTAATTTGTTTAATGTTGTCTCTTTATATTATAAGAAACGTTAACATTGGTATGAAACTTTTCTCTTACTCGTATGCTCTCTACCATCATGGCGCATTTGCGCCATCCCCACAAAAGCCATAACCTGAGATTAGTTCTTCATTCATAAAACCAGATATTTTAAATTCTAGTGCTGCGAAGGATTCGTGTCAGCTCTGCAAACTTTGGGCTTCATCAAGGTCTATCTCAGATCTATCGACATTTGAAACTCTAATAATTAAGTCGAATTAAGTCTAACTTAGGTATAGTTTTGTTGGCCGTAATTTTTGTAGTAGAGTCCAGATTAAGGCCGGCTAGGATTGGATCAATCGAGACAACGACATGATATGGAACAATAACCAAGTTGCAAATTCTTGAATTATATTTGGTAATGACATCTTCTTGATATTTATCAAGATTTTTGTAATGTCCGGTCAGTGGTTGAGTGACAAAATGCTTCTCAAACAACTTTGAACAACGTTGTCGATGCCATCCCTCAAAAACGCTATAAAAAATTTGGATATAGAGACTTTCATTTGTGAAAGGTAATGGACTTGCATGTTTTTGTGATGCTAGGGTGTTAATCTTGTTATCGAAATGGTGTTAGTTTAGCATTGATTTTTTTTCCTTCAAACAAACAACTTATATTGTACCAAAAAAAAAAAAAAAAACAACTTATAATTATACAATTTAAAAACTAGACATGATTTTTAGAAAATATTGTTTGTATATGGGTTAAAAAAGGCTATTGCCACTAATGAAACACTTGTCTAAGAGTATCAAACTCAAATAATTTGACCCTTGACTCGCTCCCACGACACCTTCATGCAATGTTGGCTTTAAATTATAGCAAATCAAAAGCAAAAGTAGTTTCCTAACCTTTCTTCTCAACTTGGCATCTTGCCGTTTATACTGCCAAAATTTGTTAGGGTGAATGGGGATCCCAATTTCTGACACGAAGAAGAAAACTAAAGATTCCAAGAATTTATCACCAAATGATGCAAGCGGATCGATGCTCGTTTTTAGTGCTAAGTTTGTTGATGAGAAGAGGGAAGAACCTTGTAAAAATCAAAAGAAAGAAAAGAAAAGAAAAGAAAAGAAAAGAGAAAGAGAAAGAACTGCTTTACAAGAATATAAAGCGACTAAGTAGGGAGAGTTTGATTTTATTCCACCATTCGGTGGGCCATGGAAATTTATAAAAATGGAGAAAATCTAAGAAAAGAGGGGAGGGCAGGAGAAGATGGAGATTTTTCTACCTTCCCTTCTGCTTCTACTTTCACTGTTCTATTAATTAATTAATTTATTTATCTGGCCATGAGATGCCTGAATGAATAAGAGCGCTAGAAGGTGATGGTGGGCCGGATGAGTCATGGGTGCAACGTGACGGCTGACGTGGGAACAAGGAAGGTGGGGCCTAGCATGCGTGGCGAGGCCCCTCACAAGGGGCAGAAACCTGTTCTGAGGCCCCCCTACTGGTGGTCAAGGCCAAGTCTTTTCTTCTTAATCAGCTTGAAGATGGTCCATCCTACACTCTTCAAATGGATCCCACATCATATGCACTTGAGCTTTTGCTCATCCTCACTCTTTTAACAAGAACGTTGAAGTTACGAAAGATATAACTTTGTGTTTCAAATTAATAGTTGGTGTAATCACATGATCCCATGGTTGTTGTAGGACTACTACATATTAGTACTTAATTAGAGACCTTGTTAAATAATTAACACGAAATAATATTAAAAAAAGTAATTAACATGACCATCCAATAATACTCTGAGGTACATGAACATGCATGAGCAGACATGAATGGGCACAATCACGTGTGCTCATGCATCTCAAAGTGGCTTTATGGCGTGATCGGATGGTTGCACAGAAGATCTTATCCCATTCCTACTATTTAATACTTTTGTTTTTGTTGATGCTTGTACAGCGATAATCATGAGTTCTTTCCTTCAGTAGAATGAGTTCATATGGGATAGATATATAAGTAGAAGTTCTCGATCTATGAAATGTTTATAACTCCTCAAATCTTGAAGAATAGGATTTAGATTTTTCATCTTTAGTGTAACCATAGAAGACTTCACCAACTAATAAACTAGTACGTCCGGACTGATATAACTTAATATTTGAGGAACTACGATATGGAGGACATATATAATTCTTTGTTTGATATCGTACATGGCTTATTAGGGACAGCAGAGAGCAATTTGCTTAGTACGTATAGGTTGCGCATGATGCCTCTTTTTCTCATCCTACAACGCATTCTCATACAGTGTCATGTATGCATGGTTATCACTTCTCAATAGGCATGATGCTATGTGCTAGCAGACAAAATAATTTAACAATTATACCATAAAAGTATTGAATAGGATCAAAAATGCTTGCATGGTTGTGATCCATCACTGTAGAGGTAGTTGATTTCCTTACTAGACCGTGTCCAACAAATGTGATGGGGGTTGGAAAGCACCCCTTGGAAGTTCTTGATGTGATGTCGGATCAACCCATAAATAACTTTCATAAAGCGTCAATTTTGGACATCACTTTCCAATAATCATGATTATATGTTCATGATCCATCATGATGGGTTAATTAGTTGATTGCCATATTGCATTAGATCCCTTGCATGTGTTTGGAGAAGGATCCTACTCAAGGGGGAGCTTGACGCATGATATCTCCATGTAACCATATTTTTATTTAGCACTCAAAAAGGTACCAATGCAATGCTTAGGTTATACATACATACATACATATATAAAGAGAGACTAATCTTCACCATAATTATCCAGCTTCTGATTTTTGAAAATGCATCATCAAATAATTTATCCCAAAATCCTTTATTGCCAAGCCAAGAGTTGAGCCTTTCATACAACATCATGTTGGCCGTCATTTTTCATTGGACACGATGCTAAATATTAGTGCACAAGACATTTTTATAATGACAGCACAAAAGCATCTAATGAGGTCAAAAAATATTGTATGTTTAGCATCTATCATGATAGAATTAGTTGATTGTCTTATTGCATTGGATTTTTTACATATGTCTTGATTCTAACAAGAATCCAATTTCAAAAGTAAATAGAAAAGTTAGTGGATAATAACACTGAGTTTGTCCTTTTGGGTGGTTGAATGAAACTTCCTGCATATCTTTGTATAATGAGATAGGCCAGATAACTTTAACAAGCCAATATTGATAAATCCTTCCTCAGAAGAATCCAATGCCATAGGGACCCTACTCTAGAAATTTAACTTTGTTCCTTCCCCCCCATCTCTGCCTTCCTCATTGTTTTTCTTAGTTAATTCTACCTTGATTGTGATTAAATTATTTTAGTACAATATTTTTTTTTATATCTAATTTCATAATGCAATTAATTATTATTATTATTATTATTTTAATCATAATATTCTTCTTTTCGTGACCGTTATCGGTTCTTCAAAGGATGGGCACCTTTAGATTAACCATATGGGCAAAAGAGAATGAAATACCATAAACCATCAACTAAACAATTCAAGTAGATCGTTTCAGATTCTTTGCTATGATTGATCAAGTAGCATCGCAAAACCTTTTTATAGCCATTAATGGATATTACTGTTGCACTTAAATAAATGTTTTATTTATTCAAATCTTTTTAAGAACAACGGATCAAGGATCAATAAAGAGAAATTTTAATTAAAGCATGTGCAGCCTTATTATAGGTGAGTATTCCCTTTGTAAAAGTGTTCTTTAGAAGAATATAGATGCACACTTTTATAGTAAATGATGCCATATATTTACCATCCATAAAATATATCATCATATATTAATTTTAAAATAATTATCTATCCATTTGATACTTACAACATTCATCTTTATTTGCATGATGATAAATGAACAATAATTTCAGTTTCCAACAATAATCCATCAGCATGGTAGTTACATATCCATATTTAACTATATGACAATCATTATTATGTTATTAAATATAAAAATAATACCTTCATCAAAATTCATCTTTCTCAGTATTATCTTTTACATTCCCCTCACTAAAAGAAATTAACCAATATGAAGATAAGCAACCAAAGATTCATCTATGTGCCAAGTCCTGCTTTCATGCATCATTTCATATAAATGTCATGGTTCCACCTAATAAAACTTAAATATCTTTTCTATCTTTGAAATATTCAAAATGGCTATTTTATGAAGGAGGCTATCCACTGTAAGAGAAAAAAAAAAAAAGGAGGCTATCCTAGTTTTGTCATCAGCAATATGCTATTTATAGATTAGACTCGCGAAAAGAAATTTAGGATTGTATTGAGTCATATATGATCTCCCGATGGCTCAAACATGATGAATTTCCCAAACTCTTCATTCATTATATGTAAAATTTTAAGAATTTGTTTTTTCAATTAAATGACAACAATATTAGTTTTTGAAACTCAAATTGTAACTCTATGGCATAATTTATGGGTTTTATACCTTAATTCACCCTCCATTTATCGATCACTAGGATTAATAAACCCCCATTCTACATGAAAAGATGGGGTTCTTCTTTTGGACACGGCCTTTCTACGTGTATTTAATTTGCTGCTTATACTGTACCTATCTATTTATGCATGACATAGTTTATAAGAAAAAGTTGTATGAAAGTGAGATCCACATCCATGCAAATGGTATTTTTGGAAAATGGAAAATAGGTTGAGCACTTGCACGGAAATTTCCATATCTGTCTGGTTCATAGCCTCATCACACATTGTGCCAACCATATTAGCAACTGTCCCGCCAAATGGTCGCCCACAAGACTTTTTATTTCCACTACCAACCAAAATATGCCAACATTCTTCAAGAAGCAGAGTGTTATAAGCCATATTTGGATTATTTTAGCCTACTTTCGCTTTGAAAATTTGGAGGCATGCATGCAAGAACTTTATTGGGTGGCACTAATCTCATACATCTATAGATGAGATATGGCTCGTGCTATTTTTTTAATTCAAATCTTTACATAGATCATTTCGAAGATAATACTTATAAAGCCTCACCATCATGACTATGATTTAAATTCATTACACATATGAATTCATATCTAGCATATATAGTTTTTTTAAAATTTTTATTTATCAACAAAAATCAATGAAAAGTGGATATCCTAGCATTTCTTTTCAGACTCAAAATTCATGTAATTGAAGAGAATATTACTCAATAGCTTTACTTACATCATGCATCAAACACATTTCTTTTTTTCTTTTTAATGGGTAGGGTAAAATAATTTAAACTGAGAATTTATCATAGAGTGATATGAATTCCAAGAGATAAGATTTACTATTTTGATATCGGATTCCATGTTAGTTTCATTCTATTACAATATTGATATCAGTACTATATAAGATAGCATATCGAGTATTGGTATAAAATAAGATACCGATATGATATTGGTATAATATGATATATTTTATATTGAATGATATAGAGTGGTATAGTAAATTAACCATGCCAAGATATATTTTTTTCCAATATTGACTTGACCTTATAGCATAAGACAACCCACCACCTCCTCAAATGTTATGGTACATAATCTTAATATTGTCGCTAAAAATCCGAGGTCCAAGTTAAAAATGGAAAAACCCAAAACTCGTCTCCATCTTTAGCCCTCAACTAAAGGACAAACCAACACGTATCTAGCCTGGAAGAATAAAAAGAAAAAAGAGGCACCCTATGACTCGGATGATTGCGAACCATCGAGCATCATTCCGCGTTTGAGGTCGACCTCCACTTCATGGTTGCGACTGACCCGGACCCGGACCCGGACCGCGACACTCCGTCCAAATCCGACATTCCGCGGGCCCCACGTCATTCCTCCACGCAGTGGCCACCGGATACGTGGACCATCGCGGGACCCACGCCCACGACCATCCCTCAACGGCCGCGATCGAATCCATCCTTGATCCAACGGTCCGGACCGGTCCACTTGTCGGACGAACACGACCGCAGCACACCTGGGACCCACCCGCGTCGCTACGCGTGCGAAGCCGGTCGGTTCTACGAATCCTCGCATCAGCCGCACGAGGGAACCTACTTGCCCAATCACGTAGCGCCACATCACCTAATCCTCGCCAGAGTGCCGACGGGGTTGTTTCTTTCGCAGGGGCACCGTTGGATCGCGCGATGGTTGCTTCGAGATCTACGCAGGCGGATGAATGGACCGTTCGGAGTTTTTTCAGGCCGTGGGGGGCGACGGGCGACGTCGCGAAGGAAGACCTGTCATTCTTTCGCGCGAAGGATGCAACCAGAACACCCATCGACGCGTGGACACGTTGGCCACCCGTCGCGTTACGTTGCCCCGGAGGAACGGTTTAAGATTGCATGGTGAATTCCTGCAGCTAATGGCGTGACGAAAACTAGGATGCCTTTGAGGTTAGAAGCAGCCACGAATTTTAAAGGCAGGCTCTCGCTGATCAAGCCCTGATCAACGGGGTAACGCTTGCCTTCTGCTCATCTGCTTGGCCATCGGTTTTGCACCCCCACAAAGAAACCATAAAATACTTCATCAAGGTTTATACGAAGGATTAGGTGCATGAAAAGGAATTATAAATGTAGATACGTCGACATGTGGTGACGAAAGATGCGAAAGATTAGGTGAAAAGAAATTCTACATATGGATGGTTGGACATGTGAATGACTAAGGTGGCGACGAAGGATGACAGCCATATATTCTTAGAATCTCAAGCGTTGTTTCTTGACCATTTCTCTTCATGTTTCTCGAGGAGAATCCGTGCCTAAAAGTTTATAGTCTAATCATTAAAGTAGAAGACAAGATCAAACTTGTTGGCAACGAGCACGACCATGAATGTATGTGAGTTATTGATCTGGGATTAGTTAATTGCATGCATTCTATTTTGATAGTTTGCTTCTTTCTCAAGTAACATTTTGGTGCCGGTTCACAAGAAGATGTCAGAAGGTTAGCGTGTATACTATGAATTGTGCTCCGATCATTGGAAACAATGATACCTGCATGCACTGTTCCAATCGTCATGTTCTGTTGATTGTCGACAGAAAAAAGGTAGCAGTTGACCATTAGCCTGTAGCTACTTAGATTCCTGCCGTATTCTTGAGCTATGTGCATTGAGCATATATAAAAATAAGTTTAAATAGCAGTATGACGTCGCTGCATATATCATGTCTAATTCACTTAGACAAATGACTAAATGCAGACACTTTCTTAACCATGGTTATGTTCCTGTAGGTCAATGGTCATGGACTTTTTATAACGAACCTTTTTTTAGAATCGATTATTGTATGATCACCCACTCCAATACTAACAATAACATATTATTAATTGCCAACACCAATTCTATGCTCACCCACTCTCTTTACTTGCCAAGAGTTTGAGACGCTCCCCTTATGTTTGTTGTCATGATGGCTAACATACCACAAGTCCACAACCATAAATAGATAGAAAGCCAAATCAAGATGGATAGATGGCAGTGAAAGCAAGAGCCTAACATCGAGGAAGGGGAATAGATCATAGCCTTTTTGTCACTGGGGCTTGTAGAGATGAAAAGAGGAGTTGCACAAAGTTGATCAGTCCCATCTCCCTCTCACAACATTTAAGACATGTTAGGCTAAGCCATGAAAATCAATTTATTTAAAAATTATTTTTTTAAATGAAGTTTTAGAAAAAATGTTATGAGAGAAAATCAGTTTATATTTGATAAAATCATTTGATAAGTGCTTTTATCGGTATTTGAGAAGCAGTTTATATTTGACAAATCTTTAAAAAAAAAATATTTTTGACTATATATCAAATTATGAAAAAAGATATGTATAAATTTACTTTACAATTAATATTATTTAAATAGATAAATAATTTTAAATATTCATTATGATTAATTTTAATTTATTTTTTTATTTTTTATTTAATTAAAATAAAAAAAATAAAAAAAATAAAAAAATATTAAAATTTTAATCAATATAAATACAATTGAACCAAAGATAATACATATTGAATATTTTACATAATTTTTATATAATAATATATATATATATATTAAAATACATCATTCGCTAAATAATGAGAGGGTTAGGTGAAAATAAATAGGGATAGTTATGGTAAATAATGATTTTAAGTAAGAATATTTTTATTTTAAAAAATTAATTTTATGCTTCTGCTTCTACTTCTAAAGAGAACTCCAATTTTCTGCTTCCTCTCCATAGCAGAAAAACTATTTCTACTACCACTCAAAAGCAGATTATTTTCTAAAATAAAGTTGACCAAACACCTTTTTTTTTAAATAAGTATTTTTTTTAAAAAAATACCTTTTCCTCTTTAAAAGCTTGGCCAAATAGGTCTTTACTTCAGTCACTAACACTAGAAAGCGGAAAGCACTATGGCTTAGAGTTGGTACTTAAGGGGTAGCTAGTGATGTTTTTTAAGGGCTCGTTCTTTTGTGGATAAATATCATGAAAAAGTTGATCTATTTTTTTATTGACCAACTTATTCATAATCTCATATTTTTTAAGATGAAAAAGTTATTTTTTCATGGATAATATTTATCCATGAAATGAAGGAAGATTTTACCCACCTGAGGATGGCTAAATCATTTACCCATGAGTTAGTAAAGTAGGTATTTAATTTTATACCTAAAATATCACATCTTTATTTTTGATATTCTTATCATTTAATGCTTAATAACTCAGCCATCCACTTTCTTTAAATCTTAAAAGTATAAGAGATATTATGAAAAATATGAATAAATTTTAATAACTTATCCAAAAAAATAGTAATATAAAAGAACATGGGAAACGAATTTCAGAACAACTTATCTATATATAAAAGAATATAGATAAATTATTTTCTATCTAAATATTATCTAAAAAATATTTATCTAAAAAAATATAGATTCTCAAGTAAATATTTTATTGATTAAAGAATGATCCTTAAAGAAAGAGCAATGAAAGAGGAGAATGTTGGAAACTATGGGAAGGTTAAAACTAGTTGGAAGGAGGCATCAGGAGACATTTTATACCATTTTATTTTAGAAAAATCGAAAAGGTTACCATGACCAACCTTAAAAAATAATAATAATAATAATATATATATATATATATATATATATAAAGCCAAACATTTGCTAGGTATATGTGTGTGTATATCACAAGCTCACTGTATCCTACAATTGCACCGGTGAAGTTCCTTTGTCACCTATGGATTAGTAGTGCAAATTAAAATTTTCATTTTTTGAAAACAGCTTTTATTTGAATGATATATACATTTATGCCAAGATGATGAATTGGATTGTTTACATGAAAAATAAGATACGCAACATATACACTCCAAAAAAGAAGTCTATATGGCTTTATCTTGTACTTTTCAAATAGGGATAAAAATCATATGTAGTGACTACCACAAATGAGTAACATCAAATGTCCAAACCACTGAGGTTTGAGCATGCATGTAATCATGGTTGGACTTCTATATTCACTTGCTGTGCAAGTTAGGTCACTTCACTTTTAAGATAAAGCAATCAGATAGTTATATAGAAAAATAAGCTTATTTAGCAATAATAAACACCCTCACCATGACTTTTTCTGAGAGGAGCTCTCATATGACCTGATGCCACTCATCGAGTGACATGTGAAATATTCTGTATCTCATTGCAATTGTAGAGCGTGACTATGAGTCTCTCACACGAAAAGAAATTCCTCGCATGCTCACCTCTAAAGGTGTCAGAATCCTCAGCTTCTCACTGGTTGACACATGGACTATGTTTATATCACATCAACGTCGATCCATACGATGGTCGGTGGCAAAAATGTTAGTTTACATGTGCTTAACTTAGGATTGGCAGGGGAGGGTCTTTAACATTGCTTTCATTTCATTGCACTTAACTACAATACACGTGTTTTACGCTTTGTGTGGGAAGCATGACCGCAACGTGCATGCATGCTTGTTCTCATGGAGTCTTGCTCTGTTATTTGAAACTTAGCAACGCTTGAAGCCTAGTTTGATTTATCATTTCTGCACTGAACTACGTATTATTGCTCACAATCGCTTACTTTTTTCTAACAGCTGCCTGAGTTTGATCAACCTCAATCTTGACAGGGATTTAAGCCATTAATTAAATTTATATAACAATACTATAAATTATGATCAAAATTTTAGTTTATGCTTACAATTAGACAACCATTGACGTGGTTAAAAAACAAGCATCGATAACTTTTTTTAGTCTAATGAACAAACTTGTTGAGATTGCTTAGGTATATGCTTATGCATCTACACCCTAGAGGGTTTTTTAAAATCATGATAGATGTATCGATTAAAAATTATGAAACTCAAATAAAACAAGAATAGTTGGAAGACTCGGATTTCTAGTATATGTCGCATTGTTGGATTAGTCACAGTGGTACGACCTATCTATTAGTAACACAACTACCTTTCACTTATCAAAATCAATAACCATATTCCAAACCTGCTCCCTTAATCAGTATGAAAGGGAAACTTTTTAACATGAATGATAAGTGTTTATATGAGTTTGGATCTTCTATAATTCTTGCAATAACTAAACTGCTAACCATTCATAGATTAATGTCAAACAGGTGTATCCAGTCTGTTGATTGAACGAGATGGATCCCACCTTCATTATTCAATACATGTTTTGGCTGGTGCAATCAAAGGTTTTACCTAAACGGAGGTAACCAGACCTCCCATGTTTACAACACTATGCTGATAAAAAAATTTGTTGCATTATAGTTTATATAAAACAAGGTAGTAAAAAAATGGGCAGTGGTTTTGTGCTTCCCAGACCGGTTGGAGCTGCATGTTTTCCAGGCTAACCAGGGGCGTCATAGTTCAAGGAACCTCAAAAAGGTCGAACAAAATAAACAAAAATATAAATGACTTTTTCTAAACAATTTTTTATATTCATATTTTATATAAATATGAAAATATAAATAACTTTTAGGAAATAAAATAACATGGTTGGCTAAAGGGAAGAAAGCTGGCACCATACGAAACCAAATCTCGGGTGATAATTAGTTATTTGTTTCGGGGAAAAAATAATTACGACGAATCCGTGGGTGTTTAGGTGGTTAACACGTGTGGCCCTCGCAGGGAAGAAGACGGCGGACAGGTTGAATACATGGCGTGAAACTCCCGTGGGCCCATCCGAGGGAGTGGGTGCGGCTTCTCGCATGGGCCCCGCACGAGTCCGCGATCCTCGTCTCCTTCTGGGTTCCAATCCAGTATAAATCTCTCCTCGACCGCTTCATTTCTTCCCCGCCAGCTCCCCACACCGCTCTAACCTCCCCAAAACCCCTCGGCTAAACCTCCCCCTTCTCCACGCCGAATCCATCGAAATATCGCGCCTTTTCCTCCGTTTCCTCTCCCGATTCCACCTCTTCTTCCTTCCGCCATTAGAGGAGAGTCTCGAGCTCCGACGTCTCGCCATGACGAAGCAGAATGTGGTGGTGCCGGAGGCCATGGCCATCTCGGTGGCCGCCGTGACCAACTCGTCGCCGCTCTTCCCCTACCCGCCGCCGCGCAGCGGCTGTGGCTCCGGCGGCGCCGGCGGGTTTGCCCTGAAGAAAAAATACCTCTCCCAGCTGGAGCTTGGCGGGGCGAGGATGAATGCCTGGGTTGAGTCCATGAAGGCCTCCTCCCCCACCCACGCCAAGGCCGCCGCTGCCCTCGCCGCCGCCCCTTCCGTCGGCGTCCAGGACGAACACGCCACCTGGATTGTGAGTTCTATTCGCCCTATTCCGGCCTGTTTCGCGGTTTTTTGATCATAGATTCGATCTTCGATCTTGATAGGTTCTAAATCGTCGTCGATTTTTCTTTCTTTTTCTTTTTTTTTGGTGTTCAGATGCGACACCCTTCGGCTCTGAACAAATTTGAACAGATCATTAGCGCCTCTAAAGGGAAGCAGATTGCGATGTTCTTGGACTACGATGGAACGCTCTCTCCCATCGTCGACGACCCCGACTTGGCCATCATGTCCGACGCGGTGAGTTGCCCCCCCTGTTTTCCTCTGTTTCTGTGGTCCAATCTGTCAATCGATTCCATTCTATTGTTGAAGATGGGATTTTGATAGTTGTTTGCTTGTGGGAAGCAGATGAGAGATGCTGTGAGGAATCTCGCGAGGTTCTTCCCCACGGCGATCGTCAGCGGGCGGTGCCGAGACAAGGTACATTCCCATTCCACCCACCGTCCAAAGACTCGTCCTTTTCTTCTATCTTCCTCGTTTTCTGACTTGTTTCTTTCGTAATTTGTTTGGTTTTAGGTGTATAACTTTGTGAGGCTGGCAGAGTTATACTACGCTGGTAGTCATGGCATGGACATCAAAGGCCCCGCCAGAGGACCCAGATACATGAAAGCTAAGGTTGGCACTCTACTTCCTTCATAAACTCAGAAACACCAAGTCCATTATATCCCTTTCTCTGAGTTTTTCTCATAATCTTATCTATTTCTCTCCCATTTGTGTGGTTCAGGCCAAGGCAGTTTTCTTTCAACCAGCTGGTGAATTCCTCCCCATGATACATGAGGTTGGTTCCTCTTCTCTTTGGTCTCAGGAGCAAGCCTGGCCTGGAATAGTTGTAGTCTAGAATATATCTTTGGATGAAAGGATCTTCATGTGTTATTATGTCTTGTAGGTTTATAAAGTTTTGTTGGAGAAAACCAAATCCACCCCTGGTGCCAAGGTGGAGAACAACAAGTTCTGTGTGTCTGTCCACTACAGATGTGTAGATGAAAAGGTTAGAAGTCATTTAATATTTGAGCCCCCACTCCCTATTCTTTTGCCATATTTGGTAAAAAAATAATATCTTCTCTAATTAATTAATCCATAATCCTTTTCAATTAACTATTTGTAGAGTTGGAGTGGATTGGCTGAGCAGGTGAAGTCAGTGCTCAAGGAATACCCCAAATTGCGGCTCACCCAAGGAAGAAAGGTGGGACCTTGGTCTGCTTCAAGTCTATTGGCCACCATTTCTTTGTAGAGTATGCTCTCTTATTGGAGTTTGTATAATATGAGAGTGACTTGGATTCTCTGGCTTCTTGGACTGTTAGGTCTTGGAGATTAGACCAACTATTAAATGGGACAAGGGGAAGGCCCTAGAGTTCTTGTTAGAGTCTCTTGGTAAGCTGGACTGTCTAAACACACATTACATCACGTCCTTTTCATTGCTTTGGTTTGTTGAATATTAAGCAAAACTCATCAATTTTGGCTTGTCTTGGCCTTTCAATGGAGCCACACATTTTAATAGTCTTGTAACTCTTGCTTCTCTCTAGGGTTTGCCGATTGCAACGACGTGTTGCCTGTGTACATTGGAGATGATCGCACCGATGAGGATGCTTTCAAGGTATCTAATCTAATTCTTTGTTCGAATGGGGTGACATTCATTTGATGTTATAACTTTTTTTTTTTATTTTGGTAGATGTCGCTGCCTTCGCTTTTTTAAGTTCATTAGCTAGTGATATTAACAGCATGTTTGCACTTGTGTATTAGGTCTTGCGTGATAGGGGACAAGGCTTTGGTATACTAGTTTCCAAGTTTCCAAAGGAGACAAATGCCTCTTATTCTCTCCAAGAGCCCTCTGAGGTAAGTGCTGATGGGAACTGTTTTCCGTTTACTTTTAAATGCTTTGGGATATTATGAGGGTCCACTTCACGTCCAGGACCACTTGATGGCAACACGTATGTGATATTCCCATTTGTGTTTGGTGTTCAGAGTATCAGGTTTCTAATGTGATTCCTTCAATGTTTCTATAGGTTATGGACTTTTTACTTCGCCTGGTGGAGTGGAAGCGCCTTTCTTTGAAAGCTCGGCCAAGCGTGTAAATAGGATAAAAAGGTGCCCTGCCACCCCTGTGAAAGCTTGGACGCATGGGATTCGATGGAATGAGGAGCTATATATTCGGAAGAACAAAAACCCCCTAAATTTAACGTTTTGTACTTTAGCCTACTTTATTTCTTTCCCCTCTTTCTCGGGTCTTTTCATGGGCTTGGAAGCATCGCAAAACTAGCTTTCTTGCCCCTACACATGAAGCTGAGATCTTGTAATTAGTTCCATGTACAATAGGAAAAGAAGAAATAGCAATTGTTTTCTTTCTATAAAACTTGGGAGTGGTATCACATTTTTGGGTTTTGGATGGTCTTACCGAGTTTAATTTTAAATGAAAATACCATCGGAATCACCATTATATTCATAAAAGTTACAAATGATGTGATTCCAAGTCGGTTAAACAGCACTTAATTGATTTACTTTACGGTAATCAGACGTCTCTTTCTCTCTCTTCTTTAATCAAACATATCAGCTGAGTGAGACATAAATATATTAATCTTTATATTTAAATGCACGCTATCGCTAAACCTATGCAGATGCATGATATCACCAAGATTATGTTAATTGTTTAGCTAGATGTACTTTCTAGTCTTTGGAAGAAGAGAATATTTTACGACCACCATATAACTTTATATATGAATACTAATTATCGTTGTATTCAATGTTGCTAGCAAACTCGAAACATCTGTCAGTGGTCCAGGGATCAAATTTTGGCTTGCTTATTCTTGTTCAACTCTTCATACTTTAATCAGACTATAAACTTTGATTGATATGGTGGTTTAACGGCCAATTTTAGGTGTTGAACGAAACCTCTATGCTGACTTGTCGAACATGATTTCAAGTTAAGACAAGATTAAGAATGAGTAAATGATTTTTATACATGCAACATATAAATTATTCAGCTAAATGAGCTGGCCAACAGATAGCTACTTTCTTATATAAATCTTAGATTCTATTGCTAATCTTTGGAGGCCAATGGTTTAGTGGAGGCCAGCAGTCTGTTACTTTCTTAAAAGTGTGAACTCTTTCCTCCGAGCGTTCAATCAGGCTCATCATGCCCTCTTTCATGCAAACCAACCCTTTACGCAGTAATGGATGAAGCCATAATTCCATTGTGGATTCTTCTAAGGCTTGTTACGGTCCTGCATCCACAATAAATGGCAGTTCTCGACATTGGGTGTACTTTTCGGCTGACCGTCATGTGCTAAGGTACTGTTATTAATGGTACAACTTTGGAATCTTTGATTTGACGAGTTGAAATAATCAGCCAATGTATTCTTGGCGGATTTTTTTTTTTTTAATTATTTATTAGTTGGCATGGATTGGGGTTGTATTTTTTTAGCGAAAGAAGGATTAACCTCCCTCCACAAGAATCCACTGCTGGATCCCCACCAGTTGTGGTATGTGCAAGTGAATGGATGGCAAAATTTGGAGTGCTTTGAGATATGAATTTATGTGAAGGAAGATGAATACTAAACCATCTTGCCTGAGGGATTTTATTTGAAAATGATTGCAACCATTTGTGCTTGTCATTTTCTTGTAATGGTTTTTTTTTTTTTTTTCTCTTTTAACTCCATCATCATGGTTGAACCTCCCCATGGTTTTTTTCCCGGCCAACCCATCCGTGCTATCAACAATATTTGCAATGACTATATAGCCCAAGCCCACCACATTATGGTAGTAGAAGATTTCATTACGTAGGTAAAAGCCATAATCCCCCCTCAATCTTGAGCATGTTGAAATCAGTGTCGAGGGGCTCCTGCATGTGCCTCCTCTCGCTAGAGGCCTTTGGTTGGCCGTGGTGAAAATGAGATATGCCCTAATGTTCTTTTGCATATTTAACATAAAGAATTGTTGAGATATATCATAGTTTCCTCCATTCTATTCACAATTATATATAATATAATATATGTATCCCATATCAGGCTAAGAGTCAAGAAGGAGTTTAGAAATATTTTGGGGGTTTATCTAAGTGAACGGAGTATTTTCCATAATGAGGATTGTAAATTCCTAAGACATAAAATAATTCATAGCTATAGATGAGATTGGGTATTATACTAATAAGGCTACTGAGATAGATAGCGACCTCATGGCGTTTCTTTTTAACTGAGGTGATTTCTTATACTAACATCCGAGTGTACCATCATATTGAATAATCAATACCGGTAATCTACCTTACGAAGCATCGTCAAAAGTAGAGGTGTAGATTAGGTGCACAAGATCACAACTAATCACTTAACTTGAAGTATAAAAATACTTTGCTATATTTAATTTGAAGATTGGTAAATTTATAGCCAAACTCATACATCAACAATGATATCCTAGACCATGTTCTTAATACCGAACCAAGTGAGCTGTTGGACCTAGAAGTGAGTGAGGGTCCAGTTGTTCCACATGAAAACTATCATCACTGTATAATATCCATATTAAAACAAAGATGCGGTTAGATATATGAGATCCAGCTAGCTAGCGACTTGAAGATTTTAAAAATAATTATTTTCGTAAAATTAGTAGAGCTAAGAATTAATTATTTTCAAAATGGTTTGAGGTGAACAATTTTCATTAAATGATATTTGATATGATCTAGGATTCTTAAGGGCTATAAGATAGTATGACTAAGGGTATAATAGTGCTATTTTTAATAATTATACGAAGATATTAGAATGATAGAGGACTGAATTACAAGATATAACTTGAGCAAGAATAGGAAGATCAACTAGTGTCATCCTATTCACTGGCTGTTCCAATAATATGTTCTTGGCTCTATATTCCTATGCTCAATCATGTTGCTGATGTGTGATTAAGTAAACTCGAAGGAATAGATCATTGTGAGTGGAAACTTGAGTTGACCTATGTCAATATTCTTTCCTAGATTAGATAAAAAAAGATTATGATTTAATTATAGAGAAGAGATTGGGTTAGAGAAATAGGAATGGGGCTAGGTCAGATCAAGCAAGAGTGAACCTGGTCTAGCTAATCTTATATTCACTTGGTTCACTTGGATAGGATCCAAAAAGGGGGGTGGCCAAGAAATTTATGGTCGTCACCCTTCCACCCTTGCACCAATTAGATGGCACAATCCACGAGGGGTGCACACATCTAGATGATTAGGGGCCAGTCCTACTAGCTTGCCCTATTTGCTTTATCATATTAGAGTCCAACTAAGACACCTAGGAGGCGGCATGGATAATAAGGGTGACACCTTCTTCTACTCCTCCCTTGATAGAGTTTGACTATAGGATCATGAGGTGTCAAGCATGGAAATCTTGGCACTTCCCCTCCTCCATAAGTAGAGGAGGTGCACACCTTAGAGTTTCTCCAATCCAGTGTAACTTGAATCCATATGCCAAAAGAAAGAGGTGCAGACTTCATTACTACAGAATGGAGCTACGACAGTGCTTACTATTACAGTGGTTCGAAATCCGTTATCATAGATATCTAAAATAGCGATTATACCTAACTATTGCCAAAAAGTCGATCTATGGTAACGGTTACAATTAACCATTATCATAAATTGACCTATGATAGCGGTTATAAAAAATCGCTGTCATATGTTTAATCTATGATGGTTGTTACATAAAATCGCTGCCATAGATCCAGTGGTAACATAAAATCACTGCGGCATTACCAAAAATTTGATTTATTATAGTAGTTAATCAATCACTACTATATGTTCAATCAGTGAAAGTGGTTATGCTTAACCATTGCCATAAATTAGATCTATGATAGCGATTTTATATAATCGCTGTCATAAATTGAACATATGACAGCGATTTTTTGTAACCGCTGTCATAGGTACATAATATAAATTATTTCATATTTTTTTTAAATATGATATAATTTTAAAATTTAAAATTCATCTTTATTGTTCATTATTTAAATAATTATCGTTAGAGTGCCATCACAAAAAATCACCTCGTTCTGATAGTCCTAGTTATGTTGATCGATAAAATTTGATTTCGACAACCATGAATGACTGCATGATGATCTGATAGATAAAGATCATCGATTAATCTAAAAACTTATAATGATAATCTTAATGAAGTTTATAGCATACTATTAAAATTTTATTTTAATCAGACATCATTATCATGGTCAATCTAGCACTAGATGATTTCAGTCATTAAATAAAAAATGAGTGATCGAAAGGTCAAACAACGCTCAATTATAAGATAATTTTTCTGATAAATGATATTTGGTACTACTTTGATCATTTGTATAGTAGTGATCATGAAATTCAAACTATGCATATATGAATGATCTAAAACTATATGTCTCCTGATACTCGTTCTTAAAGATCTAATGTAATTATGCTGGTACTTTGGTAAGATATATTTAACGTGGATAGTTCATATATACGCGATTTAGATTTTAAGATCATTAATATATAAATAATAAAAATAGTAGCAAAGATCAATTATCTAAAAAATCATCTATTAGTTGATACTATTTAACTTTTTAATCACTTATTTTTTTATTTAACGACCAAAATCATCCAATGCTAGATTGACCATGATCATGATGTCTGATTAAAGTAAAATTTTGATAGTATGCTATAAATATCATCAAAATCATCATTATAAGTTTTTGGATCAATTGATGATTTTTACTTATCAAATCATCATGCGATGATTCATGATCGTCGAAACTAAATTTTATCAATCAACGTAGCTAGGGCTATCGGATTGAGACAGTCTTTTATAATGATACTCTAATAATAATTATTTAGATAATGAATGATGAAGATGAACTTTAAATTTTAAAATTATACCATGTTTAGAAAAAATATAAAAAAATCTATATTATGCATCTATAGCAGCAGTTGCAAAAATCGCTGCTATAGGATCCATTGCAGTGGTTGATAATCACTATAGATTAAATAACAACAGTTTTATATAACTATTGTAATAGACGTATGATGGTAGTTTTGAAAATCATTGTCATAGGTTAGGCTAAATTTTCCAACCACCTCTAGTTTTTATTTTTCTCTCGTTCACTCTATCTTTCTCCTCTCTACTCGAGCCCTAGTTGCCCTCCCCACCATCGACCCATCCCTCCGCTGACCCGCCTCATCACTAGCCGCCTTCCTCTAGCACCATCTGTTAGATATATGTACCCTAGAAGCTAGAATTGGCTGACACTTGTAATACACTTCTAGGACAAAATTGTAATTTTGACTATAATCAATAAAATAAATTATTTTCTATCACATATGTGTATTTAGTGTCTGTGATACATACTTTGAGTTAATGATAATTCATATTTTCAAGAGTTGAAAATTTAAGACATGAATAATCATTATTAACTCATAAAATGCTTCCGACCATAGGATCATCACGAGGATGGTGATTGATCCGAAAGGTTGGTGTACAATCGCTTCTCTTTAGTAGATGAGTCTTGAGTCTACGGTGTGGAGACATCGGAGCGAGAGTACAGATACTCGTTAGAGAACGAGGGCACTGAGCGTGACCACCTCGAGTAGTCATTAGGAAGTCTACCTTCTCGTCAATGACTGACTCGATGCTGCAGTAGTGTGTCTGGTTCTTTGACCTGAGGTGCATCGGACAGTTCACCTTGAGGGTGTTATAGTTTGACTACACCATTACTCGGTCTCCTAGCCATATCAAAACCCTGAGGTGTATGTTGGCTATAGCATGTTCATTGTAGGAACTGGATTGCATCAAGATGGAATCTATCTACCTCGGTGGTAGAGGAGCAGCCCTATGATGATCATGAGAATCAAGTCCAGAAGTCCATGGCCATGGCAGAGTGAAATAATAGAAAGAGTTTCTATTTAGATTTTCACATCGGACTTGAATCGAATGATTACATCATATGACAGAAACTAGGGTTTGACGAGTTCACCTTAACCCTAATCTGATCGGGGCTCAAGATAGAAGAACTTAATCACATAGGTAGCTGCACACCAAGAGGTTCGCATTCAGCTCTGATGGGTTGCCACCATATACTGCTAGGTGTCACTGGTGGATTTTGGGAGCAATTAGAATGATTTAGATGATCGATCATTCTAGCTGTTCGAATCTAGAAGAGTTCTGATCCATCGAAAGGAGTTTCGATGATGTCGATGATAGAGATCATGACATATCCCATTACCATACAGAACTGAACCTAACTGGGTCACACAAACAAGGGTTTGAATCTGGTGATCATCAATTGAACTGATCCAGTTCAATTGATCTGAATGAGATTCAATTAGGTTCAAGAAAATCGTGCTAGCACTCGATTGAACCTAACGTTCTTCTTTTACTATCATAAATAGTTGTCCTGACTGAGCCAAAGGAGTTTGTGCTCAATCAGAGGCCTTCACTTGGTCTGACTGGAGCTTGTCCAAGTCAAAAAAGGTTGTCTTATTTTGTAAGATAATACCTGCCATTTTTGGTCACCTGCCATTTCTCGTCCTTTGACTTTGGTCAAAAGTTGACCTTTGACTGGTCAAATATTGACCATTGATACTTTGACTTTTGTCCACGTGTCATGCACCTATTGGAGAGCTGGTGGGGGCTTGTCCCCCTGCCAGAACCTGGCAAGGAGGAGGGCGCACGCCACCCTTGGCGTGTGCCCAAGCTGGAGGCACCTAGGAGTCCCTGTTGGATAGGGACTCCATCTCCTTTTTGGATTCCTAAATTAGACTTCTTCCTAAGAACCAAGTTTGACTGATCTTAGGCACCATCTAAGGAGGAATCCAAGGGACTCTATTCCCACCAATCAGATTTAGATCTGATTTCACAAAGGATTGTGATTGGTTGGGAAAGAAGAGGAGTTGGATCACGCATAGTCTATAAATAAGACCCTGCGCCCAACTCAAAAAGAATTGAAATTTCTATGCCCCAAGGCTGCCTCTCTCCTCCTCCTCCATGCCAAAGTCATCTTCTCCCTCTCCTCTCCACGCCCAAAGTAGTTTGGAATTTTAGTTGGTGCAATCCAGATGAGAGAAAGGCGATAGAAAGCTAGAAGGCTGCGCTGCTGCAAAGGACAACTGCTGATCTTCGAAAGGTATTTTGAAGATCCTCCAAATCAGATTCAGATCTAATTTTTGGAGATGTGATAGAGAAGAAGAGGATCTCCAGATCCAGCCTGAGTGGATATCGGATAGAGGCCAGGCACTTGCGTGGCTAGATCCAGAACCTTCCGCTGCTTACAG
The DNA here is from genome assembly GCA_006176705.1 of Cocos nucifera. NCBI lineage: Eukaryota > Viridiplantae > Streptophyta > Magnoliopsida > Arecales > Arecaceae > Cocos > Cocos nucifera. The sequence continues at coordinate 2,543,386 of QRFJ01000017.1, forward strand.
GATCATCAATGGGATAATAGGATTACCCTACATCAAGGTAAATTAAATTTGATTTAATTTATCAAGATTTTATTTTAATTATTAAAATAATAAAAATTAGATCTAAAATATCTCAGATCTGATTAGATCAAAGAAATTTTTTTTTGAAATATATCTCTTGATCCGATCAGATCTGAACGAACCTGGTCCAAAAAATCAGGATTTTTCCTTCAACTGGTATCAGAGCCAAGGTTCTAAAGTATTTAGATCTAATTTTAAATTTATTTTAATTAAAAAATAAGTAATTTTAGATGTCACATGAGATGTGATCAGATCTGAAATTCAAAAAAATTAAAATTAAATGATTTGGATCTAAGATTAGAAAATATGCATGACTAGTTCTAAAATAGAATAGTTCTATAGAATAGTCTTGCATGTTTTTAATTTAATTTGATTAAATCATATTTTAGATCTATTTATTTACTATTTTTTGATATTATAATTATTATAATAATATCTAAAAAAATATAAATAAAAATTATTTAATTTTAAACATCATATGAGATATGATTGATGCATGTCTAGACTAGTTGTAGAATAGTTCTACATAATTATCTAGATTAGAAGTTTATTTTGATAAGATCAATTTAAATCTAATTTTTTAGATTATTATGAGATAATTTAGATCTAAAAATATGCATGATTCGATACATGAGATGTATGCAAAATATGCCATGATTAGATCTAATTTGTATATGAGATATATGATATAGATCTAAAACTATTTTGTAGTATTGCATGTTCCTGATTAAGGCGTTCCTCTTGGCCGTCCGATCATAAGAATGAAGAAGGATTTAAAGGCCCTCTCCTTCCATCCGATGGGGTGTTCTTATGATGTGTAGGGGTGCTGCGCGTTCGTCCTTAATCAGAAATCCAAAACTTACTTTCTGCAAAACCCTAGATCCTGAAACCCTAGGATTTATTGTGCATATTTTATTTATGAACCCTACTTAATTAAAAATTAAGATTATGAAATATTAATTAGGTCTAAAATTGAGAATTTTAGATCTAAGACATATTCATAATACTGGGTTCGGGCTTGGGTAGCTCAATTAGGTCTAAGCGGTTGATCAAACCGAATCAAGAGTTGGTTAGATGGGATCAACAATGCTTAAATTGACCAGCCTAATAGGATTAAGTCTGGGTCAAGATCGAGTCACGATCAAGCAAGACCTAATTAGGCTCAGAGGTTAGAGTCTGGATTGTAGGCTAACCCAATTGGTTCTGGACTCAATAATTTGGTGTCTAAGGTAAGTTTGGCAGATACGACCGACTGATTTTTAATTGGAAGCTACTCGACCTGAATGCATTCTTGTACGAGTTAATGGCATATTCCCTTCCACCGATCTCACTTACCTGGCCATATCTGTTGACTCAGTTCTGATTTGAGGTGGTCAATAATCCGAGCTAACCCATGCCACTAGGTTAGTCATAATTGTTATGACTATGACAAGTCTAGTTTAATGAGACCTGAATCAATTCTTCCTAAGAAAAGATTAAGTCTGAGGTCTTCCACCATTGTAGATGTGCGGGCCCTTCCGGGGTTGATTGTTCTCGGCTGGATACAGTGGCTCAGTTGCACCGAAAAGATGCAACCATGTCTATTAGGCATTGGATGCTATGGGCTGGAGGATGAGTTGGGCTCAATATTTTGGATACGGTGAGAGACTCAATTAGGAAATCCAGTCTGTGCAAATGGTGGGTCTGACTTAACTAAGGAGTGGATCAATATTTCCGGATACGGTGAGATTCATGAATTAGAGACCAAGTTTGGGTGCACCATGATTAGAGAATCATTGAACAAGAGTTGTTCACTCATTGGCTAACCCATCACCAATAACTGTTAGGTGAGGTGATGAGTCAGTTGGTGAGACCGCACCACCCACTAGAAATCATTAATCATGGAGATTTTTGCATCTCTACAGAGGGAGTGTAGGGATCCGAGAAAATAGTGGAAGCTAATTTATTTAAAAATAAAATTTCTAAATAAATTGGTCAAGTCATAATTACAGTATCTAACTAGAATCTTTGACTCTCTATAGAAAAATGTCTGCGTCCAACCCATTAGCACGTATCCTGGACACACATAGACTGACCGGACCCAATTATAAAGATTGGCTCAGGAACTACAAAATTATTTTGGATTTCGAGAAGTTAACCCATGTATTGGACCAGGACCCTCCCACCTTACCAGCCCGTCCATCCACTGAACAGAGAGCGTCTCTGAAAAAATGGATAGACGAAGATAATAAGGCCAGATATTACATGTTGGGCTCGATGTCTGATGAGCTCCAGCACCAACATGAAGATATCGGGACTGCTCGCCAAATGTTGGCTCACCTGCAGGAGATGTTTGGTGAACAGAGTCGCGCAGCCAAGTATCAAGTCACGAAATGACTTTTTAAGGCTAAGATGCATGATGGGCAGTCAGTCCAAGATCACTGTCTGATGATGATCAAGGACTTGGAAGAGCTTGAGAAGCTCGGTGTGAAGTTAGACTTGGATCTGCAGAATGATATTATTCTGCAATCCTTGACTGATGCATATGGGCAATTCATCATGAATTACCACATGCATAAACTTCAAAATTCCTTGGCCGAATTAATGAATATGCTGGTCACCGCTGAGCTTTCTATGAAAGGTTCTAAAGGCTCAGTTCTTGCTATGGAATGGACTTCTTCCAAAAGAAAGTCTTCTGAAAAGAAAAAGAAGTCTGTGAAAAAGCAAAAGGTGGAAGGAGCAAAGAAGAAGAAGAAGAGCCGAAGAAGAAGGCCGCTGTCAAAGGAAAGTATTTCCATTGCAACAGCGACGGCCATTGGAAGCGGAACTGCCCTACTTACCTGGCCACCCTGAAGAACAAGAAGGAAGGTCCTTCTGGAGGTATGCTCGTTATTGAGTCTAACCTTACGATTTCTTCTGCATCCAGTTGGGTGCTTGACTCTGGTTCTAGTGCTCATCTGTGCACTTTCATGCAGGGTCTTGAGGATAGCAGGAGGCTGAGGGATGGAGACATGATCCTACGCATCGATAATGGAGCAAGAGTTGCTGCAGTGGCCGTGGAAAATATACCCTCTTCGATTACCATCTGGTTTAGACTTAGTTTTGAAAGACTGTTATTATGTGCCTGCAGCTAGCAGGAATTTGATTTCTGTTTCATGCTTAGCACTAGAAGGCTATGTGATTACCTTCTTTAAGGACCATTGTAACATTCTTTATGAAAGAAATAAAATTGCAAATGGTTTTCTTATTAACGATCTTTATCAGCTACATATTGATGTATCTGTTCTAACTATCGAGCAAAACGTGAATGCCAAATGACCTAGGGATAGTCCAAATGATAGGTATCTATGGCACCTGAGATTAGGTCATATAGCAGAAGATAGGATCAACAAATTGGAGAAAAATGGGCTATTGAGTCCATTGACTTTCGAGTCATATCCAACTTGTGAATCTTGTCTTCAAGGCAAAATGACTAAACTTCCCTTTTGTTAGGACATGGGGAAAGGGCCACAGATCTCCTTGCCCTAGTACATACTGATGTGTGCGGCCCATTTGATGTGCCGGCTAGAGGCAATTTTGTCTACTTCATTACCTTTATCGATGATCTGTCTAGGTATGGGTATGTGTATCTTATGAGACACAAGTCTGAAGCTTTTGAAAAGTTCAAAGAATTCAGACATGAAGTAGAAAAATAAACTGAAAAACCCATTAAGGTTCTTCGATCAGATCGAGGAGGTGAATACCTTAGCCAAAAATTCCTAGACTATCTTAAAGAAAAATGGCATAGTCTCTCAATGGACTCCACCAGGAACACCTCAACTCAATGGAATTTCAGAATGGAGAAATCGGACTCTATTGGATATGGTCCGATCCATGATGAGCTTCACAGACCTTCCTGATTTTCTTTGGGAACACTCATTGTTAACTTCAATTTATCTACTGAATAGGGTTTCCTCTAAAATCGTTCCTACCACACCGTATGAGATATGGCACGGTAAGAAACCAAGTCTGAGTCATCTCAGAATTTGGGGTTGTCCGGCTCATGTCAAAAGACAACAAGCGGACAAGTTAGAGTTTAGGTCCTTCAGAGCTCGATTCATAGGATATCCTAAAGAGTCATTAGGATACTATTTCTACATTCCAGAAGACCACAATGTGATTGTGAGTCGACATGCCATCTTTCTTGAAAAATAGTTTATTCAAGATAGCGGCATTGGAAAGCAGATTAAGCTTGATGAGAAAGTCTCACAAGTACAACGAGCTAAGGACCAATTGGAACCAAATCAGGTTGAGCCAATAAGAACACTACCTCCTCCACCTCGTAGATCGGAAAGAGTTTTCCATCCCCCTGAAAGATACTTAGGTATTATTTCAGAGGAAGTAGAGAAAATGTTCCTCGTAGGTAATGGTGCTCATGGTGATGATCCCAAAACCTACAATGAGGCGATATCAGATATCGACTCCGAGAAATGGCTAGAGGCAATGCAGTCAGAAATTGACTCGATGCACTCAAACCAAGTCTGGACCTTGGTAGATCCACCAGAAGGTATAGTACCTATTGGGTGTAAATGGATCTTCAAGAGAAAGATTGGTGCAGATGGAAATGTGGAGACATTCAAGGCTAGACTAGTGGCAAAAGGTTATAGTCAACGCGAAGGCATTGACTATCAGGATACCTTTTTTTCCAGTGGCTATGCTAAAATCCATCCGCACATTGCTTGCCATTGCAGCCTATTTCGATTATGAAATATGGCAAATGGATGTGAAAACGGCATTCTTAAATGGATATCTTGAGGAAGATATCTATATGGAACAGCCGCTAGGTTTCACATCCAGTGATACTGATCACAAGGTTTGCAAGCTGCAAAGGTCCATATATGGACTTAAGCAAGCATCTCGGAGCTGGAACACTCATTTCAATGATGTGATCAAAATATTTGGTTTCATCAAAAATGAAGAGGAACCATGTGTCTTCAAAAAGGTCAGTGGGAGCGCTGTTGTCTTCCTCGTATTGTACGTGGATGACATCCTCCTTATTGGAAATGATATTTCCATGTTGACGATAGTCAAAATATGGTTGTCCAAGGAATTCTCCATGAAAGACCTAGGTGAAGCATCCTTTATTCTAGGAATTAAGGTCTATAGGGATAGACCGAATAGGATGCTAGGACTTTCACAGAAGATGTACATAGAGGAAAGTACTAAAGAGGTTTAGTATATGGAAAACTCTAAGAGGGGATTAATACCCTTCAGACATGGTATTCATCTTTCCAAGAAGATGTGCCCTAGCACACCTGAGGAAATAGAATGCATGAGCAAGATCCCTTATGCTTCTGCAATAGGGAGCCTCATGTATGCCATGCTATGTACACGACCTGATATAGCCCATGCTGTGAGTGTCACAAGCAGATATCAGTCAAATCCAGATGAAGAACACTGGACTTCTGTGAAATGTATCCTTAAGTACTTAAGAAGAACTAAGGATATGATGTTGGTCTTTGGTAATGGAGAACTCCAAGTCCAGGGATACACAGACTCGGATTTCATGTCCGATGTAGATGATCGAAAGTCGACATCTGGGAGTCTGTTTGTGTGCAATGGTGGTGCTGTCAGCTGGAAAGAGTTTCAAGCAAACCATGATAGCAGATTCCACCATGGAAGCAGAATATATCGCTGCATCAGAGGCTGCGAAGGAAGCATTCTGGTACAAGAAGTTTGCTGCAGAAATTGGAGTAATGCCATCAGATGCCATTCCTCTATACTGCGACAACAATGGCGCCATAGCCCTTGCTAAGGAGCCGAGGTCTCACCAAAAATCCAAGCACATTGAGCGGCGATACCACCTCATCCGCGATTACCTCGAGAAGGGTTACGTCGAGGTCAAGAGAGTCAACTCCATAGATAATGTGGCAGACCCACTTACAAAGCCGTTGGGCCAGCAGAAGATCGAAGCCCACCTTGAGAAGATGGGACTTAGACTTGTAGCCAATTGGCTTTAGGACAAGTGGAGATTGTTAGATATATGTGCCCTAGAAGCCAGAATTGGCTGACACTTGTAATACACTTCTAGGGGCAAAATTATAATTTTGACTATAATCAATAAAATGGGTTATTTTCTATCACATATGTGTATTTAGTGTCTGTGATACATCCTTTGAGTTAATGGTAATGATAATTCATATTTTCAAGAGTTGAAAATTTAAGACATGAATAATCATTATTAACTCATAAAATGCTTCCGACCATAGGATCATCACGAGGATGGTGATTGATCCGGAAGGTTGGTGTACAATCGCTTCTCTTTAGTAGATGAGTCTTGAGTCTATGGTGTGGAGACACCAGAGCGAGAGTACAGGATACTCGTTAGAGAACGAGGGCACTGAGCGTGACCACCTCGAGTAGTCATTAGGAAGTCTACCTTCTCGTCAATGACTGACTCGATGCTGCAGTAGTGTGTCTGGTTCTTTGACCTGAGGTGCATCGATAGTTCACCTTGAGGGTGTTATAGTTTGACTACACCATTACTCGATCTCCTAGCCATTGGAAATCCTGAGGTGTATGTTGGCTATAGCATGTTCATTGTAGGAACTGGATTGCATCAAGATGGAATCTATCTACCTCGGTGGTAGAGGAGCAGCCCTATGATGATCATGAGAATCAAGTCCAGAAGCCCATGGCCATGGCAGAGTGAAATAATAGAAAGAGTTTCTATTTAGGTTTTCACATCGGACTTGAATCGAATGATTACATCATATGACAGAGACTAGGGTTTGACGAGTTCACCTTAACCCTAATCTGATCGGGGCTCAAGATAGAAGAACTTAATCACACAGGTAGCTGCACCAAGAGGTTCGCATTCAGCTCTGATGGGTTGCCACCATATACTGCTAGGTGTCACTGGTGGATTTTGGGAGCAATTAGAATGATTTAGATGATCGATCATTCTAGCTGTTCGAATCAAGAAGAGTTCTGATCCATCGAAAGGAGTTTCGATGATGTCGATGATAGAGATCATGACATATCCCATTACCATACAGAACTGAACCTAACTGGGTCACACAAACAAGGGTTTGAATCTGGTGATCATCAATTGAACTGATCCAGTTCAATTGATCTGAATGAGATTCAATTAGGTTCAAGAAAATCGTGCTAGCACTCGATTGAACCTAACGTTCTTCTTTTACTATCATAAATAGTTGTCCTGACTGAGCCAAAGGAGTTTGTGCTCGATCAGAGGCCTTCACTTGGTCTGACTGGAAGCTTGTCCAAGGTCAGAAAAGGGTTGTCTTATTTTGTAAGATAATACCTACCATTTTTGGTCACCTGCCATTTCTCATCCTTTGACTTTGGTCAAAAGTTGACCTTTGACTGGTCAAATGTTGACCATTGACACTTTGACTTCTATCCACGTGTCACGCACCTATTGGAGAGCTGGTGGGGGCTTGTCCCCTGCTAAGAACCTGGCAAGGAGGAGGGCGCACGCCACCCTTGGCGTGTGCCCAAGCTGGAGGCGCCCAGGAGTCCCTGTTGGATAGGAACTCCATCTCCTTTTTGGATTCCAAGTAGACTCCTCCTAAGAACCAAGTTTGACTGGTCTTAGGCACCATCTAAGGAGGAATCCAAGGGACTCTATTCCCACCAATCAGATTTAGATCTGATTTCACAAAGGGTTGTGATTGGTTGGGAAGAAGAGGAGTTGGATCACGCATAGTCTATAAATAAGACCCTGTGCCCAACTCAAAAGAATTGAATTCCCACGCTCCAAGGCTGGCTCTCTCCTCCTCCTCCTCCATGCCAAGCCTATCTTCCCCCTCTCCTCTCCATGCCCAAAGTAGTTTGGGATCTTAGTTGGTGCAATCCAGATGAGAGAAAGGCGACAGAAAGCTAGAAGGCTGTGCTGCTGCAAAGGACAACTGCTGATCTTCGAAAGGTATTTTGAAAATCCTCCAAATCAGATCCAGATCTGATTTTTGGAGATGTGATAGAGAAGAAAAAGATCTCCAAATCTAATTCGAGTGGATATCGGTAGAGACCAGGCACTTATGTGGTTAGATCCAGAACCTTTCGCTGCTTACAGGATCATCAACGGATAATAGGATTATCCTACATCAAGGTAAATTAAATTTGATTTAATTTATCAAGATTCTATGTTAATTATTAGAATAATAAAGATCAGATTTGAAACATCCCAGATCTGATATGGATCAAAGAGAAAATTTTTTGAAATATATCTCTTGATCCGATCGGATCTAAACGAACCTGATCTAAAAAATCAGGATTTTCCTTCACCACCCCCTCCCTCTCTGTCTCTCTCTCTTTCTCTCTTCTCATCTTGGCTACTCATGCCCTAGCTACCCACCTCGCTACCAACTCGCCTATCACCATCCCTTTCCTCAGTCCTGGTGCCGGCTCCAACCTCCTCGACCTTGACTTCCTCGGTGCCACCTCTCTTGGCCCCTACCCCATCCCCATCAGCCTCACCTCCCTTAGCCTTATTCCCCACTGCCCCCTTCCCTCTAGCGTCGCCATGGGCCCGCCCCACCATCTGCTTCGACCCCCTCAGTCCTGGCCTTCTTTGGCCTACTCCTTTACTCTAGCACCGTCGCTGCCCACCTTGCCACCATTGGCCCTTCCTCTAACACTATCGCCAGTGACCTTCACAGCCCCATAGTCGATATAATTTTTTTATTTAATTTTATAATAATATTAATAATCAATTATAATATTTATAATATTATAAATATTTATAATAATATTTACTATAATACTTATAATAATTATTATAAATATTATTATAATAATATTATAATAAACATCCTATCAAATAATTATGTTATTTATAACAAAAAAAGAGGTTGTGAAAAATTATTTATAACATAAGTATTATTTATGTTATAAATAATACTTATCTTATATCATTTTTTATTTTGTTATTTTTTGTAATATCTTATTTTTTAAAAAAAATATTTTTTTATAAAGAGGCTATAATGATTTTGGATAAAAAATGGTTAATTCTTAGTATGATTTTAGTGATATGAGTTTTCTTATTTTTTTGCTTCTTCTGCAAATATATTAACAATTTCGAATGGCAAGACGATCTTGGATGGCTAGTGACTATTTAATAGGCAACTATTCACAGTCGATTTAGTTTAGTTATAGTGGATACCGAAAGTATTTTTGTAATGTATGATTAAATGATGAATCTGAGCCTTCCTTTTATTTTTTATTTTTATTTTTTTAATTTTTTTTAATATTTAAAGAGAACCTTCTATTGATGGATTCTAGGCCATGCCAATGGTTGTGGGCCGCCTCGACATGTTCTGGGCCATGCCCCCATGGATGATGCCTGGTATGTGGTGCGACTCTACTTGGAGGGAGAGAAAATTCTTCACGTCATGTACTGTAATTTTTTGGATGTCTACGATGAGCTCAACCCATCCATGTAGATATATGAGAAAGAACAATCATCTAGATTAACCAAAATAAACTTATAATAAAGTCACAAATCTTAACATTCATTTTTAATACAATATTTTTTAAATACTATTTGTTTTTCCTATTAAATACGTGCTTTAGTAAGTAGCATTGTTATACAATGCCAAGCTCGGTATCGCAAAGCCGCTTGACCCTTCCCATCAACAGAGCATGATGTAAAAGTATGGGATGATTTAAATAGACTCTAGTTAATTAGAATCTAAAATAAATATACTATAATGGCCTCTCATTTTAGGTAGGATAACAATCAGCAACTGGATATGTTTCCTCTAGCAAGATAGTTTTTCCATAGATTAATCATAGACCACTTTAAAAGCAGATTCCATATTAAACTAACAAAAAAATGTAGATTGATCACAAACATAGAAACAAACAATATAGACATTATATGGAAAAAATAAATAACAGAGAGATCCAATTAGAGCAACAAAAATCATGCCTTAAAAATGGAAGAAGAATTTTCAAAAATTCTTAATATTATTAATGTTTATTAACGTTGCATGTCATGATAGTACCAAAATATCATCTAGCTTTCATCCCTATCCCTCAGCGGGCTATTCGGAGCTCCGCATCGGAGTCATAGTCGGAGCATACTCTATCTACCTCTGCATCAGCTTTGGCTACTGCTCAGGCACCATCGACATCTACTCCTTCACCAGCATCTATTCCTCCATCGACATCTGAGCCTCCACCATCAGCCACATCTTCGGCAAATGCTTCACCTACTAATGAGTTTTCATTGGTATCCACGTCGCACGATCCTATGGCCAGTGAGAGTAGATTTTTATTATGTTAATATTTATTTATTTATTTATATAGTTATTGTACACTTTTATATATTTGTATAATGTATTTTCATTATAGGTGCATCATCCAGTAGGACATTAGGTCTCATACTATGCTGTATGTGTGGAACCACCAGCATTAGGTTATGATGGAGTACGATCAGGAGGAAAGGCCAGTCGGGGTGACCACATGGTAGATGCATTCTTTTTTCGAAGTGCTTGTGAGGTGCTCCGATATTATTGCTGTTGTGCTTATACACTAGCGATTGATGGATATTGGTGTTAGAGATCGGATGTGAGAGAAGATATGGGTAAGTATATCTTAATTATATTTATGCATTTGATAGGTTTACACTATATTTGATTAGAATAATTTCATAACTGACTTCTGATAATTTTTTGCAAAGGAGGTACAACTTCTCAGATCATAAGTGGGCTCAAGATGCCCATTTGCAGAAGATTTGGGAGTTGTATTGGAACTATAAGGTCAAGCTTCACAGAGGATGGCTCGAGCACCGATGGGACACTCTAGAGGAGCTTATTCTTTGGATTCAAGACTGTCCCTCGAGTCAGTAGGAGGGAATGGTTAGGCATTGAAGGAGCCAAGAGTTTCAGATTTAATTTTTAATTTTTTTAATATACTAATAATTATGTTTAAATATTTTTTAAATACTTATAATTTAAATATTTTTTAGATTGCCTCCTGTTAGAATCGAAAGAATCGGATGGCTCAAGAGTACACGCACACTCTCGATCATGAGTCTATGGTCAGTCATGTGCATAGAGAGATAATGAATTTTAACTCTTAGTTTATAAATTATTTATATATATTTTTTGTATATTTCTAATATGCTGATTAATTATTAAGCTGATGAGAGAGGGAGTAATGCCCACCTATAGTATCCAATCCAGCTATATGGACAAGTAGGGTAGGCCGATGAACGCTGCGATCGAAAGAATTTTTGTAAGTAATAAATAGATTAGTATGATTAGTATTATAGCATTTCTTATGATATTTTATTTAAATTTGTAATTACAGGAGTAGTTAGATGCGCTCATGAGCGAGGGCTTGGACACCTTTGACCCCTATGACCATCTGTCTTAGATCTTGAAGCCTGAGTACTTTGGGAGGATCCAATGCAGGCTCGAAGATATGCCAACGAGCTACTGTTCTAAGGCGACTATCTCTTCACATACTTCCAGGATTGTTAGTCGAGAGTAGCTTGAGGAGGCATTGGTACATGCAGCTTAGGCTACGGAGCAGGCTGCTTAGACTATGAAGAAGGCTACTTAGGTTGATGAGTGTACATCTCAGCTACAAAGCATCATGATCGCTATAGTGACAAGACTCTTCGCACGATTTGGAGCTGAGTTCATTGGCTTTGAGGATATGTTGGCCAGCATTTCAGCTCCAGCCCCTGTAGCTCCAGCTCTAGCTTGTGCTCTATCTCTTTCTGGTGATGATGATTTAGCTTTAGATGTAGATTTTTGATGTATTTTTTTAAAAAAAATATTATAATAAATTTTATTTAGTAATAAAATTTGAGTATTTCAGATATATTCTTGTATTATTTTAGGTAAATTCTTATGTTATATATTGAATTACATTTATCAGGTAAAAAAATAAAAATTAAAAAAATTATATTTTTTTATTATCAAAATTTACGGTAGTAGTTGGCAACCGCTGTTGTAGGCATGCCAACCGCTGCTGTAGATCACGCATCAACGTTGACATAACCTATGACAGTGGTTGTAAAACTACTGCATTAGCTCTATGGCTGTGGTTGTATAACCATTGCCATAGACGATCTATTGCAGTGGTTATATAATCGCTGCCATAGAGTCTATAGCAGTGGTTTAACAACCACTGCTATAACTGGTAAAGCAGCGGTTATATAACCGCTGCTATATATTATCTATAGCAACAGTTGAGAAATAGCTGCTATAGAAATAATAGCAGTAGTTGATGAACTGCTGCTATAGATTCGTTATAGCAGTGATTGAATAATCATTGCTATGTATATCATATGATAGCGGTTATTATAACTGTTATAAAAATTGCTGTCATAAACCTACGGCGACGATGACAGTAACGATAGTTAAGTAATCACTGTCATAGACTATGTAGTGATTTTTGGGACTATAACAGTAATTTCGAGCTGCTATCGTAGCATTTTATTGTAGTAGTGCTTGGCTGATATTTTCTTCTCTAAAACTAAGAGAGTGAAAGAAAGTGGGAAAGCTTGTGAGAGAAGTCTTTCTTGCAGTGCATTCCCCCAGTCCGTGGAGAGATTGGCAAAGCTTTAGATAAGCATGCGGACTGTGGTGATCATGAATAGTAATTTTTAGAATATAACTTTAACAACCTTAATGTCCTTCTAGCAGGTTGTTTACACCAATCCTTGGTCAGGATGGCACCAAGGAGACGCGTACTTGTTTAGTCACATGGTAAGAATAGAACATAACATATATAAAATTGGACTTCGATTGAAAATCCTGATGTTAATTAAGACCGAAGAGACATAAATCATGGAGAAACTAGCCAAATCGACTGAAAGGCATCATGAAATAGGATGATAAAGAGAGATGGCCATGATGAATTATTATGGGGCAGGTCAAATAAAGACTAATGATGAGACTAATTAAGCTTGGTTATTGGTCTAATAAACGATGCATATCTAGCCATTATAACAACATGAGTAGTGGAGGACGGTCGGTACCGGTTACCAGAACCATCAAGAAAAGAAAAGTGGAGGGCAGACATGAGCTATTATTATCGTAGTGGACAGTTAGTGCACCGATTGTCTTCCAGTATAAATAAGTGATTAATGACCTATCAATGAAATAGATTATTTTTATCATTTCTTTTGTCTTTTAAATTATTTACCTTTTTTTCTCCGGTAGAACTCTGATTTACCAATAGGAGCAGCGATAGAGTAATTTAATCATAATACCCTAACGGGCAGTGCTGTAATAGTAAAAATCCTTAAAGATTTACATATCTGAATCCATGCTACTTTGGCAGCCACCCACTAATCCAATGCTGATGGCATGCTCATGCGTTTACTATAATTTAACCACAAGACTTGTCACCCCTCAATCTCAACACAAGAGAGAAAAGGTCAACACAGGTATAAATTTCTCTTATTAACACATGCGATGTATGTACTCATTGTGGTTTACGGGATCATGTGATTCCACCGGTTGCCATGTGCCGACAGCCCCGCCTCGCCCGCTTATGCTACTCTGCTCGGCTGTTATGAAGATCAGCTTCCTAGCCTCCACCGCTACCGCCATCATCGTTCCATTGGGTCTGGAAGAGTAGGTACGAGCGGGTGGTAGATAAGAAGAGGAGAAACAACCTCAGTTATTGTCTTCGTCCGCTCCCCTGCCCAGGTCTGGCCATGATCATTTGACATTGCGGAGCTTCCCCTTGTCATGGAGGAGCTACAGGAGGAGTCATCTTGCAGTCCAAGTTTGGGTTGAGGAAGAAGAACGGAGGGAGGAGGAAAGAATCAAAGAGGTGGGAGCCAACTCAAGAGGCATAGATTTTGATTTAATAACAAAAAAAAAAACAATTATGGTGACCTGCATAACTAGTTAGCCAGTCATCCATTTAAGATGGTCCACTTTTGAATTCATGATAAAGCTTAAGATTATCTACCAGGACAGGACCTTTGGAGCATAACACCAAACCCATTCTTGGTAGGTGTAGAGGTTGGGAGTTATCATTTACGATGGCTATAGCTTTTCAAGTGCTCTTTTAATTTCCATTTCCTTCACCTTTATGATGGGAAAGTTATTAAAAGAAAGAAAACAAAAAAATCAGCATCAGTTACTAAAGGAAAGCACTCGGGTCCCAATCAATCATACAGATGAACCTTCCCATCAACCAACAACAGTGTGCTTGTTCTCCTCAAAACCATCAGCACACACCATTATCAGAAAGGCAGCCTCTTCTGAATTAAGGCTTTCTTGATTTTATGCAATCATCTTATTTGCTCATTAAGCTTAGCTGTTTGCTGTGACCTTGTGATGTTCTCCCTTATGAATTTGAATGGATCAGCATGGCTACTTTGAACCTTAACAAATGGATGGTACTTCCAATACTAGAAAGCCATTTCTGATTGCAATACCTTATGTCCTTTATCATGTCTGCATTCATGTCTACCAACCACAGCACCCTTCCCATAAAACAATCATAACAAGATTGAGATGGAGCCACCAAATAGGTTGGGTCCCTGGTGGATGAGCGTGACACCAGGGAGGCCCTCTGTCCTTTTATCCATGCAATCTTTGGTCCCAACCAGTAGCCAACTCGCTGGTTAATTTCATTAGCCTTCATTTAGTTCATAAGATGGGGAGCCATACGTGATTGAATATTTCTTTAACCAATTAAGGAATAAGGGAATCTCTTTAGACCCTGTTTGACTGAGCTTTTGGAGTGTCAGAAAGCACTTTTAGATGATACCGTAATGTTTGATGAAAAATTAAAAAGCTATTTTGATTTTACCAGAAAGCTGAAAAGATCTATTTGAAAAAAAATTTATTTTGAAGCTTTCTCCAAAAATGCTTTCTGGTTAATGTCGGAAAGCTGTTTTGATTTAAATAAAATTTTTTTAATGATCAAAATATCTACTATCTTTTATCATATCATATTACATCATTATACTATATAATATAATATAATAATAAATTAATATTATCATATATTAAAACTATATAACATAATCTATTATAGTATTATTATATTATAAACATATAATTTGATGTAACAATAACTAATAATATAATATTATTATTATATTATAATAATATAATATAATATGTTAAATTATAATTTATTATTATATTAGATTATAATCCATCATATTATCTAACATTATATATTACATCATAATTATAATATTATATTATACTATTATAATATTATAATATATATATTATATTATTATAGTATAATAATATTATAATAGATTATATTATGTTTATAACTTCAATATTATTATATTTTAAAGTATTATTTTATTTAATATAATAATATTAGTATTATATCATATCATATTATATTATTATAATAATATTCTAATAGATTATATTATGTTTATAACTTAAATATTATTATATTTTAAAATATTATTTTATTATATAATATTATTATCATATATTGTAATACAATATTGTAATATAATATAATATAATAGATTATAATTATGATTATAATGTAATATTGTAACTATAATATAATATTATTATAATTATGATGTAATATATAATGTTATATAATATAATAGATTATAATCTAATATAATAATAAATTATAATATAACATATTATATTATATTAATATAATATAATAATATTATTATATTATTAGTTATTATTATATCAAATTATATTTTTATAATATAATAATAGTATAATAGATTATGTTATATATTTATATAGTATAAAATTATATTATATTATAATATTGTATTACATTATATGATAATAATAAAAAAATAATATTTTAAAATAGTATAATATTTAAGTTATAAACATAATATAATTTATTATAATATTATTATATTATAATAATTATATTATATTATATTATTATAATATTATATATTATAATCTATTATTGGATTAGATTATAACTAATATATTATATTATATTATAAATTATATTATAATTATAATAATATAATATTATATTATAATATTATGTTACATTATATGATAATAATATTAAATAATATAATAATACTTTAATATATAATAATATATTATATTATATTATATTATTTTTTATTATACCATATTATGTAATATTTTTTATTATTATTTTATTATATCAAAAGTATTTTTTTATTTGAGTTGCCAAACATATGTTAAAGTTCCAAATCATTTTATAAATATGGTTATCAAACAGCAAACAGCTTTTTGTAAAAACTCTACTTCTCAAAAGCTATACTTTTAAAAGCTCCAAAAGCTCTACTGTCAATAGCAATCCCAAACAAAACCTTAGTCTCAGTGGAGAAGAGCTAAGTCCTCTTGTATGCTGTCATTGTTGCCTATAATGCTATGTTTTAAAAGGATTTATTCTTTGATGTCACATAATATAACAGTTTCATGCAGGCAAACCTCTCCTTATCATGATGGCTACGTTCTTATGCCAAGATTCTCGTCATTATTTGCTTTCAAATCTCAGGTTGAAAGAAAAGGAATTAGCTAGCACCATCTACAGGTGGCAGGAATATAATAAGTTCCATCCCTATCCTATTCCATCCATAGATCAGTCACCGTAATAGTAATATATTAAGACATATGCGTCGACAATGCACATTTCCACTACTGATTAAAATTAATGTCTTATTTGCTCCGTCTCTTCCACACAAACCCCACTCATCCTGTACTCGGACCAAGATAAAATAGATCACTGAGAGCTGGTCTTATATTATGGAGATTAATTGTCCTCGAGATCTCCAACTCAAATGTCCTAGAGAAGATCTTCTCGTATAGAATATGGACTGCAGGCATTACAGGGTGCAGGAGAAAACATTATTGTATGGGATATTTTACATTACAAGCCTTTTGGAGGAAGGCATTGCTCTTGAATCAAGGGACATGGCAACTCCAGTGGGCACGTGAACATGATAACAAGCCACAGAGAGGACATGTTAGCTTGAATTACCATCCCCAAACGAGGAATAAGTAAATAACCACCATTTCTCTTAAACATAGGATCATACCTCCACCATTGGCCACCTTGGATCTCAGTCAGCCACACCTGAAAAAGGAGTGGAATCTCAGAATTATCTTTTTTTTTTTTTAATCTTTTAATATAATGGAGGCTTGGGATATCCTTTTAGGTAGGTCATGAAAGAGGAGGCAACCACTAGGTGTAAAGGAATCTATGGTTGGGGAGGAGTTGGACTCCACTTCAGCCCTGACGCCATTGAGCGCGCCTGGCCTCTGAATGGGGACACTAACATGCCTCCAGACCCTTTTGACATGGAAAGATGGTGTCCACTCCATTGAACTTATCATTGGTGCCCAAGATCAAATAAATTAAAGCCATGGAAGGCCCCATTATTGGTGGTGATAGGTTCTTCCAAGGCAACCACCCATCTAGAACCTCTACTAATCATCAGTCCATCAAAGTACCAATCATATCGAAGGAAAAGAAAGCATCCAGGAAAATATCAAGTGCAATGCCAAGAGAAAAGAGCCGCAGATTTGCGAAGTTATATATAACAAAGGTGCAGTGGAGGAGAAATCTAACAAAGTAGGTGCTTTCGAGGCGATTTAGATACGGTTACACTAGAATCCAGTACAAAATAAGCCTGTTCATCAATTCATGCCTGCCACCCTTCAAGTCCACAGTTCTACCCACATGCCATTTCTGAACTGAATTCAAAAGATGTAAAGGTTGGATGAACTGCAATGACAACCATGTATATAATTATAGCAGAGTGGACACTTGGCTTGTCAGCATCCATGCATCTCGCATGGTCCTCGCGTCCGGGCGTTGGGTGGATGCAGCTTGGCAGATAAAATTCCTCCATTCGTATGGCTACAGGACCGGGGTCCCCCGCACAAAGGGACCGGTCGAGGTCCGGAAAAGGGGGAAGCATTGATTGGGTTGAGCTTTTATGCAGTGGTGGTTAATGGCCTCATCTTAATTCTTGTTCCATATTCCTCTCACATGGGGCTACATGTGCCCTGAGCTGCCCCCCTTCTGCAATGGGAACTGAATAAAGGCCACGTGCCAATGGGGACAAGGTTGGCAAGGTGAAGGGGACCTGGTCGTAGAATAGAACACTTTGGCCGTCAAGCTGTAACAAAGTTTGGTTTTTGTTGATGTTATGGAAGTTCTTAATGTTAGACCAGTTCCTTTTGCTTGTTCTGCTGACATTCTTGTATTCTTTCTCCAGTTGAAATAAACTTGGTGGATTTGTTGGAACCAGAGAACGTTGGATCCATTCCGATGCAAACGATATCTATGATGTCTCGCTTTGTGTTACACCATGTTGGAGATGAGAATCCAGCAGCTGTTGCACCATCAAGATTTTAAAAATGGGATGTGGTATCCAAAGCATGGGAAAACCACGGCCGCGCAGCAAATGGATTCTTAGGTGCAACAGAAAGTGAGACATATAGAGATGGTTGCATTAAAATGGGATGTGATAGGTTCTGAAACATGGCAAAACCATGGTTTCCCGTTGATCAATATCAGCTGAAAAAAGGGAATATTCCTAAAACTTTTGTCCAAGTCATGAAAGCAATTAACATTTTTTTTCCTCAAAGAGCAATACAATAAGCTCTTTGATGAATGTGTTAATAAGTAGTTGGGTTGCTTTGGTAATGTCATGTCTCTCTGAAGTTTAAGGATCGGTATCTGTCTTAAAACAATTGTTTAACCAGATAGAAATTTATTGACAAGTAGTGTTTTAACCTTGCTTCTAACAGCTTTTGATAAATGACAATACTTTAGACATTGGAAGGCTGGATTTACTCGAGCCTAAGAACATCATTTGCATTACTAGAAAGGTATGTGTAAGACTCGACGCTTGAAAGCTGTAAACTTTTTTTTTTTTTCTGTTGATCTGTTTCTTGGATGCAATGACTGGAATTTTTCCTTGGGCTTTAAATAGAAGAGTTTTAGCAGATGGGTTATAGATTTTTAGTGAACCAATATCATATGGAGCAGAGTTGCAATCATTTACACTTATTGGATGCACTTCATGAATAATTATAAAATAACCAATTTTCCAAGATAGGTTAATGGAAGATGAATGTTGACTAAACTAAATAGCACAGTAAAGTAGCTCAAATGTCATATGTTAAGTAGCATCTTTCAATTAGGTGGTGGAATTTATGGTGTTGTTGGTTTGAAAATATCTTAGCTTTTCACAAACATTAAGATTGTTGTTTATGGTATAATTTGGATTCCATATGATAACAAAGATGCAGTCCACTAAACTGTTGCTTTCACAAGTATGCTTGAAAGACAAACCACTAAAAGATGAACTTGAACTAAATCTAGATGACATAGTGTTGTCTACTATCATGAGATGCTTGTGGGTCTGCATCAAATTCTACATTTATGAATGATAATTATGCAAGAATCACTTATTTCAGACATCATCTCCAGTTTCAGATATAAAATGACCCAATTTATTCAGACATGGAAATCTAGTCTTCGAGATATTGATCATGGGATTTCCCTTTTCATGTCGGTGCATACCGAAAAAAACCTTCAGATTTGTATTTTTGATGAAATCTAAATATATTAAAATATCCTTTTGTGCCTATAAGGTAATTTGCCATGGCTCATTGGGTGCTCTTAGCTTCTGGAGTTGATTTATTATGTGAATTTTCATGTAGTGCAATGGGTCTTATGGTGAGGGAGCAGCATGGATATCTGGGCCAGGCTTGCTCCCGTTTAAAGAATCCAAAACCAAAATATAGGGCTCTACATATTTGCTGAAGGATGAAAACTTAGGCCCTCCTTGGCCCATATTCCAGACAACTAATCAGCTGGAGGAAAAAAAAAAAAAAAACATTCACCAAAACAGGGGCTATAATTAAACTTTTTGATGGTCAGGGAAAATTAGGCTGGTTGTAATATACTTGAAGGAACAATCATGGAATTTGGAATGAATAAATATTTTAAATTTTTGATGCGTTAAATGCTTACAGTGAACTTAATCTGGTTCGGTGCTAATGTCGTCGTCTGTCAGCATGTACTTTGATCATGATGCTAACTTAGGGTGTGGTCTATTGTAACAGTTCCAGATGGTGGCTCCTAATTTCTGCTCCACTTAATGAAAGTTTGCTGGATTGGGCAACAAAATAACAGCCACCACCAACACTTCTTGCTTTGTCCTAGATATCCATATTATGAATGAAATCTGAGGTATGGCGAGACTATTTGCCCACAACAAATATTTTTGCTCTGCTTTTTACTACATACAGCAAACTCATAGGGTTGAGTTGTTAGAATGGGACGTGTGCTCTTCTTATTCCTCTACATGAATGCTAATGGTGAGCACACCTGGAACATGCCAAGGCGTATGACCCTCTTGATTTCATCCGGAGATGGCATGCACCATTTCCATAAAATTTCATGTTTCACGTACGAAATTCAAGAAAGAAAAAATTGAGTCAACTCTTGACTTAATCCATTCTTATTGGGCACCCAAATAAGTATCCATTAAATTTAAATGGATTAGTTAAAGATTAAGGCTATTAACTCGATCTAATTCTTATCAAATAAGGACTATAGTCCAAAGAAGAAATTGGGTTTGATCATGTGCTAGCATGGTGCTTCTAAACCCAATAGGATTTCACCAAATCCTGATCTAATTGTGACTTCGCAAGTCTGATTGGTCAATCTAAGATTAATTTTCTTATTGTGTGACCTCATAGGTTCAACTATGTCTGGTAGTAAGATATACCATAATCTCCATCATAGCATCATTGAAACTTCTTTCAATAAGTTGGAACAATTCCAACTCATGGTCAACAAGAATCATCGATCCAGAATAATCCTAGTGAGCTCTTATAATCCACCAGTAATATCTAGTAATATATAGTGGTAACCCAACATAATTGAAGAGATGAACCTCAAGGTGTAGTTACCATATGATATAATTCTTCTATCGTGAGTTTCAAGAAGGTGGAGGTTAAGGATAACTCGTTAAACCTCATATTTGTCATATGTTAGATTCAATCGATTCGAGTTCGATGTAAAATCTTATAAAAATATCTTTCATTATTCATACTGCCATGGTTATGAGCTTTAGGATTCAATCTTATGATTTACATAGGACCACTCATCATCTACCAAGATAGATAGATTTCATTTTGATGCAATCCAATTCTTACAATGAATATACTGCAGTCAACATACACTTCAAGGCTCCATATGGCTAAGAGATTGAGTTATGGTTGTTAGATATATGTGCCCTAGAAGTCAGAATTGACCGACACTTGTAATACACTTCTAGGGGCAAAATTGTACCAGTTGAAATATATCTCTTGATCTGATCAGATCTGAACGAACCTGGACCGAAAAATTAGGATTTTCCTTCAACTAGTATCAGAGCCGAGGTTCTAAATTATTTAGATCTGATTATAAATTTATTTTAATTAGAAAATAAATGATTTCAGATGTCACATGAGATGTGATCAGATCTGAAATCAGAAAAAATTAAAATTAAATGATTTGGATCTAAGATTAGGAAATATGCATGACTAGTTCTAAAATAGAATAGTTCTATAGAATAGTCTTGCATATGTTTTTGATTTAATCTGATTAAATCATATTTTAGATCCTTTTATTTACTATTTTTTGATATTATAAGTGTTATAATAACATCTGAAAAATAGCAAATAAAATTATTTAATTTTAACATCATATGAGATATGATTGATGCATGTCTAGACTAGTTATAGAATAGTTCTACATAGTTATCTAGATTAGAATTTATTTTGATTAGATCAATTTAAATCTAATTTTTTAGATTATTATGAGATAATTTAGATCTGAAAACATGCATGATTCGATACATGAGATGTATGCAAAATATGCCATGATTAGATCTACTTTGTATATGAGATATATGATATAGATCTGATATTATTTTGTAGTATTGAATGTTCCTGATTAAGGCGTTTCCTCTTGGCCGTCCGGTCATAAGAACGAAGAAGGGTTTAAAGGCCCTTTCTTTCCATTCGATGGGGTGTTCTTATGACGTGTAGGGGTGCTGCGTGTTCGTCCTTAATCAGAAATCCAAAACTTACTTTCTGCAAAATCCTAGATCCTGAAATCCTAGGATTTATTGTGCATATTTTGTTTATGAACCCTACTTAATTAAGAATTAAGTTTATGAAATATTAATTAGGTCTAAAATTGAGAATTTCAGATCTAAGACATATTCATAATACTGGGTTCGGGCTTGGGTAGCTCAATTAGGTCTAAGCGGTTGATCAAACCGAATTCAAGAGTTGGTTAGATGGGATCAACAATGCTTAAATTGACCAGCCTAATAGGATTAAGTCTGGATCAAGATCGAGTCACGATCAAGCAAGACCTAATTAGGCTCAGAGGATTAGAGTCTGGATTGTAGGCTAAATCCAATTGGTTCTGGCTCAATAATTTGGTGTCTAAGGTAAGTTTGGCACATACGACCGACTGATTTTTAATTGGAAGCTACTCGACCTGAATGCATTCTTGTACGAGTTAATGGCATATTTCTTCCACCGGTCTCACTTACCTGGCCATATCTGTTGACACAGTTCTGATCTGAGGTGGTCAATAATCCAAGCTAACCCATGCCACTAGGTTAGTCATAATTGTTATGACTATGACAAGTCTAGTTTAATGAGATCTGAATCAATTCTTCTTAAGAAAAGATTAAGTCTGAGGTCTTCCACCATTGTAGATGTGCGGGCCCTTCCCAGGGTTGATTGTTCTCGGCTGGATACAGTGGCTCAGTTGCACCGGAAAGATGCAACCATGTCTATTAGGCATTGGATGCTATGGGCTGGATATCCATATTATGAATGAAATCTGAGGTATGGCGAGACTATTTGCCCACAACAAATATTTTTGCTTTGCTTTTTACTACATACAGCAAACTCATAGGGTTGAGTTGTTAGAATGGGACGTGTGCTCCTCTTATTCCTCTACATGGATGCTAATGGTGAGCACACCTGGAACATGCCAAGGCGTATGACCCTCTTGATTTCATCCAGAGATGGCATGCACCATTTCCATAAAATTTCATGTTCCACGTACGAAATTCAAGGAAGAAAAGATCGAGTCAACTCTTGACTTAATCCATTCTTATTGGGCACCCAAATAAGTATCCATTAAATTTAAATGGATTAGTTAAAGATTAAGGCTATTAACTTGATCTAATTCTTATTAAATAAGGACTCTAGTCCAAAGAAGAAATTGGGTTTGCTCATGTGCTAGCATGGTGCTTCTAAACCCAATAGGATTTCACCAAATCCTGATCCAATTGTGACTTCACAAGTCTGATTGGTCAATCCAAGATTAATTTTCTTATTGTGTGACCTCATAGGTTCAACTATGTCTGGTAGTAAGATATACCATAATCTCCAACATAGCATCATTGAAACTTCTTTCAATAAGTTGGAACAATTCCAACTCATGTCCAACAAGAATCATCGATCCAGAATAATCCTAGTGAGCTCTTATAATCCACTAGTAATATCTAGTAATATATAGTGGTAACCCAGTATAATTGAAGAGATGAACCTCAAGGTGTAGTTACCATATGATATAATTCTTCTATCGTGAGTTTCAACAAGGTGGAGGTTAAGGATAACTCGTTAAACCTCATATTTGTCATATGTTAGATTCAATCGATTCGAGTTTGATGTAAAATCTTATAAAAATATCTTTTCATTATTCATACTGTCATGGTTATGAGCTTTAGGACTCAATCTTATGATTTACATAAGATCACTCATCATCTACCGAGGTAGATAGATTTTATTTTGATGCAATCCAATTCTTACAATGAATATACTGCAGTCAATATACACTTCAAGGCTCCATATGACTAAGAGATTGAGTTATGGTGTAGTCAAACTATAGCACCCTCAAGATGAGTGGTCGATGCATCTCAAGTCAGAGAATTAGTTATGCTACCATAGCATCAAGTTAGTCACTGATGAGAAGATAGATATCTTAATGATTATTCATGATTGATCACGCTCAGTACCCTTACTTATTCATGTTAGGCTCTTAGTAGTTGGAATCTTCTACTTAGGATAATGCAACTGCTTCAAAATCTCGAACCTAAACTCATTTCCTAAGCACTTTTGGCTAAAACTATATCTAAAATATCCACTTCCTTACATGCTCATTAAACTTGCTCTCCTAATTCTGGCAACTAAGGTTAATTAGAAGAATGACACAATTACTGACTCACATATTGCTAATATCAAGTTCATTGACGGTATTGACTCATTCTATTCATTTATCTTGTCCTACATTTCGAGCTAGTCTATTTGCTGGCTAGCAACTAAGGTTAAGTAATAGAATTATGGGTTTTAGAGAGAGAATCTCAGGAGATTTTAGATAGAGAAAACAACCATCTCCCACCATCACCTCCTCTCTTCCTCACAACACCAAACCTCATTGCTAGCCCCCCTAGCTCCAAACTGCACCCTCTCACCATAGGTGCAAATGCAATTCCCTTAGGTAGGTTTCATCTGATCGACCAGACAATAGAAGCTGGGCTAAGAAGATTTACAACTAGGACTGTTCTAGACATCTATCAATATTGCCATCAAGACCAAGTGAGCTATCTTGATTCAGCCAAAAAATGTGGATACCAGCAAGTTTCTAGTCTTAAAAGTCACCATCAACACTTCACCTTACAACCAGAAAAAGGCATCCGCCAGGGTGACCCACTTTTACCTTTCCTTTTCATCCTTGCTGTGGAACCATTGGAAAAATTACTATACACTTTAGCTTGCTCAAATATTTTTCATGGCCTTGGAGATGTTTGGCTTATGGGCGGCCACAAAATACTGCAATATGCTGATGATACTCTCATCTTTGCAAGAGTTGAAAAGTCTAATATTTTTGTTCTCAAGCTTTTGTTCTACTCTTTTGAGCTTGTTTCGATGCTCTCTATTAACTTGTAAAAATGCATTGTTGTGCTAAGTGATCTTGATCTACTATAGCAGGAACTTTATACTGAATGGTTAAATTGCACCCCTTCAGAATTTTCGATCTCCTATCTTGGCCTCCCCTTAAGAGTTCGGAAGCCATCAAAATCTGATTGGACGCCTCTTGTGTAGAAATTTGAATCAAAACTCTCAGCTTAGAAAGAAAAGTTCCTCTCATTTGGTGGTAGACTTGTGCTCACTGATGCTGTCTTTTCGGCTCTTCCTATTTACCACACGTCTCTTTTCAAACATTTTTCTTAGCTTCCATCAAAAATCGATAAAATCAGGAGAGCCTTCCTTTCGTGTTGATCTGATCAATGTAATGGATTAGCTTTGCCTTTCAAAAGCCAAGATGGACTTGGCATCAAATGCATAAAACACCTCAACCTGGCTCTCCTTGCTAAATGGTGTTGGAGGCTTTTAAATACTAATTATAGCATCTAGAAAAGCTTGATCTCATCTTTCTACTTCAAGAGAATCAAGCTTTTTACTAGTTGGAAACCCAAAAGAAACTGCTCTAAACTTTGGAGAGACATTGTTACTTCTCTTCCTTCTTTTTGGAATAGATTAAACTTCTTCGTAAAAAATAGATTGGAGAATCTTTTCTAGAAATACAAATGGCTTATGAATCTTCCTTTATGCCAATCCTTTCTACTCGTTTATCAAGTTTGCCAGTTGAAAATAGGTACTATCTCCAAAGTCTACAATACCAGGAATAAATCTCGGAATCTCAGAGTCAACTCTAACCTCTCCTCCGCTGCTCATGCTAAGTTAAACCAGCTTCGAGCAATTCTTACTGGTTATCAGCTTTGCTTGAGTCAAGACTCCTGTTTTTGGCAACTAACTCCTAACAGTACTATTTTTTTCTCCTTCTTTTTACTGTTTTCTGAATTCAGGAGGGCTGAAATAGGATCTAGTTTCCAAAATCTGGATGATAAGGGCCCATTGAAAGCCAAGTGCTGCCTTTGGCTTTGCCCACTCAACAAAGTCAACACTAGAGATAATTTATATCAAAAAACTGGTAATTATCTTGGTGGATGCATTTTATGTGGTGACCCCTCTGAAACTGTCAATCATCTCTTCCTCTCATGTTTCTTTGCTGGTGGCCTTTGGAAACTCTTTTGTTCTCTCTTTCAGTGCCTATCCCGATTAGTGATCTGAAGAATCTTTTTTACCAGTTGGTTATAATCTCTTTTCACAAAGGATCAACAACCAGCCATTCTTATACTTGTTGCTGCTATAATTTGGAGCTACTAGCAAGAAAGAAACACACATATCTTCCTTCTTATTGCCTAAAAAATTGTCAATCTACTAAATGATTGGTTGCTGATGTGCGGGCATAAACATATGCCTAGATTCATGCAAATCTGAGGAAAAATCAAGCTTGGTTTTTGTATCAGTCATGGAACTCTTCCAGGATCAAGGAGGCTTCTAGTGCCTTAAAATATTGTTCTGGTTATTTGATTTACAGTCAGATGATACCTCACTTTATACCTCAGCTGCCCCTTTTGTTCTTAGGATAGTGATGAAGAAAACTGCAACTTGTGAGCCTTCATGATCTCTCTGTGATCTTTTGGTTGCACGGTCTTATGTCTTCTTCTAAGTCCTTCTATCTTCCCCTGTAGATCTCCTAGCACTTTTGTAGAGACCCCTTGTCCACCTTGATCTTTTACATTCTTCTCTGCATTTCTACCTATATATAATTATTTCACTTTAATAAAATTTTGGTGACTAATGATTTTCATTAGTCTCTACTTCCCTAAAAAAGGTCAGCATCAATACCTCTCCATCTAGCCCGGAGGTTCATTCAAGTGTTAGATTGCCCATCAAGGACGACAAATTCCTACTCAGATGGTGCAAACAACAACTTTGAAGTGGCTGGCATATCGCTATAAGATCTCAAAAAAGATCGAGTTACCAATGGCACCGCAGGCTTTTAGGCAAGAATGTGCTTGATTTGTCAAACCCCCTAGACCTTCATCAAACCCAAAATGGACTGAAGTTATCCGTAAGTAAGGACCTAGAAGGAGATCAGAAGACTCAAAAGTAGGCTGGAGAAAAGCCTTGGAAATACCAGTACACACTCGCAAGTCTTATATGGAGGTCTTAAAATATAAGGCATTACCTGAAAGAGTTAGTGGAAGTATAGTAGAATTGGTATATTGGACAAGAAAAATTAAGAGACTACAAATGAAGATTTATTGGCACAAATATCACTTGATTCGCATTCCAAAATGACTTCTTATATATATATATATACAGAGAGAGAGAGAGAGAGAGAGAGAGAGAGAGAGAGAGAGAGAGAGAGAGAGAGAGAGACTTAGGGGGCTTTCTAAGCCATACACATCACTACACATGAACATATGACTCTTCAAACTAGAGTGGAAAGTTCCAATCCAAAAATTCTTTCCTAGTCCCAATTCTCTTGGGAAGACGCATTGGAATCATACTTTGACTCTTGAGACAAGAACTCTCAAAAACAAATAAGCTTGACTCTTTGACAATAGGAAATAACATCTTTTGACTTTAGAAAATATCAAACTTGGACTCTAAGACTTATGCACAATTAAGTTTAGTTATTTCCAATACCCCGACTTTAAACTTAATTATATTACATCCTTCATTCCAAGAAGATTTTTGAACTTATGGAAATGATCCACCACAAGTGGCTTGGTGAAAATATTGGCAACTTGATCATGAGTCTTCACATAAGCTAACTTTACATTCTTCTTTTTTACATGCTATCTTATGAAATAGAAATGGATATCGATATGCTTATTTCTTTCATGATAGACCAGATTCTTTGCTAATGCCATTGCCAACTCGCTATCCATATATATCTTCATAACATCAATTTGAGAGAAATGAATATCTTGTAATAATCTTCTAAGCCATATAGTATAGCAAACACATGAAGATGTCGTAACATATTTTGCTTCACAAGTAGGGCCTCTTCATTTTTTTCTTTTCCTTTTCAATCATCTTCTTCAACTATCCTATTTCATCTTTCATTTCCTCATTGCGCTTGTTTGATTCTTTCATATCATTAATAAGTTTTGCATGAATTGGAGCTTTTTCAGATACAGAATTAGGGTTGGACCTAATCTATATCCATGTACATGTGCATGCCTCTCAGGTCCCATAACTTATGAAAAAACAATCTTATCTTCTATACTTGTGCCCGAAGATTGTTCTCTAATTTGGTTTGACAAATTCTTAAAACATTCGTAATTACATGCATATCAATAAAAGAATAAACAACAATTACATAATTATGTTTAAGATTTGGCATGCTACATATAGAGAAAGTTCATGATGAATATAATTAAATTTAAAAGTTTGACTATTCACTGTTATAACTTGTGATGCTGTATCGACCATATATAGTCCCATCCTTTCGCTTATGCATCAAGCAAAATATGTCTAATTGAGTAGGCATACACCTAGGGTTAGCAATTTGGTTAGGTCAAGTATAAATGATCTGGTTAAATACAGATCGAATAAACAAAAGTCTAAATCTGGACCCAACCTATTTATTAAATAGATTAGGTTTTAAAATTTCAACCCGATCTATTAATAAACAAGCTATCCAACCCTACCTGTTTACGATCCATTTATAATTCAGTGAAAAAAATAGAGCCCAACCCATTTACAATCTATTTAAAAATAAATAATTAAAAATATTAAAATTCTGCTCCACCCGACCACTTCTTTGCCCTCATTGCATCTCCGTCCAATTATCTCTCTACCCTCACTGCACTCTTGCTGTCTTTAGCTCTATCCGATTAGAGCTCTCAACTACCTTCAACCCCACCCTTGACCGCCCTTGTCCTCGTCCATCCCAAACTCTACCATGATCCCCTCCACCGAGCTCTCGACCGCCACCATGTGGGCATAGTGGACCACGGTGATGCTATCCATTAGGTCATAGCTACACAGTAGTAGGATCCATAGCTTCTGTCTTATATTAATCTTGTTGGGGTCTGGGATCTTATTCGCCATCACGATTTTCTCATAGGTGATGAATCATTGAAGATGTTGCGAGTGATGGTGTCAAGGCTGTCACCGACCTTGACTTTGCAGAGGAGGTGGTTGAGGGCAGATATGCCAATGATGTTGGAGCAGGAGTAGGAAGCGAATGCGAATGGTGGAGTTGGCATGCAAGGCAGTGGAGTGAGTAGAGAGGGAAAGGTCGTTGTCACCGAGAAGGGAGCAAGGGACTTAATAGTGGTGTAGGTGGTGGCATTGGGGAGCACCTCCAGTTAATGCCCCACCACTTTCTTTGCTTCTGGCAAGCCCCTATGCTCGAACTCGGCCTCAGCAATATCTTCAAAATAGCAATAGCACAAAGAAGAAGGAAAGGAAGGGGAAGAGAAAACCCTAGCCATGTTAGGGACCTGGGGTATTGGTGAAATACTATGGGTAGTGTGGTGCAATTAGGAATTAGTGAAATACAGGGGTAGAATGGTGCATCATCCACTATGGGATTTGATGCGGTCTAATTGCATCTCATGCAATACGGAGTGGAGGTGGGGTATTGTAATGGGTGGGACCATTGGACTAGAGGAACTTAGAAAAAAATGCACTGAATGAGAAGAGCCCATTAGCCTATTACTCAATCTATTTAAACAGTCCAGTTAATAATATACTAGCAAATTTGATCCAACCTAAAAATTATACGGGTGAAGCAGGTTAGATGCCTGAAATTTGAACTCGATCTAAATAATAAATAGGTTAAACGGGTCAACCTATTTATGACTCAAATCTATTTAGTGCAAATTCAAACCTGTTTATGATGGATTGAACATAGATTGGGTTAGCAGGTCAGATCATATTTTGCCACCTCTACACACACCTCTTCTTCACATTCTACATGTATGATTAATAATTTATAATTATTCATTCAATATATAAAATAATTTTACATATGTCAACAATGAAGGAAAAGAGAAAGAGGCATAAAAAAACTAGAATAAAACTAAATACATTCACTAATATTATTATAAATTTATACTTCTCGATCTTATACGAGCATATATAACTCTTTGTGCTTGAAGCGTGACCTAAATTCTATTTTGATTGATTGTGCTTATTTCAATCATATTTTATCTATATAAGAAAATAAATAATTTAGCATTATTGTCAATATAAGTATTATTCTTCTAATAAAATATTGATTTAAAATTTTGTTGTGCCCACCCAATGAACAAATTCTATCCATTGATCTCATAATATATCTGGCAGACAATGCTTAATCCTCTCCTTATCAGTGGTATATTTATCATAATAGTTAATCTTCAATTTATGCTTATAGTTTGAAAACTTTCTCCCTATTTTTTGCATAATCTAATTTTTTATACACTGAGTTTCTACAAATTCAAATTTATCTTAAAAATTTAAGTAGAAAAAAAAAATCATAAATCATAATTATCAATCTAAAATATAAAGGATATTGGAATATCAAGATTATGTAATATTTATTCATATTATTAATACATGTTTATACATCTTTCCCCTCTTTTTTTATAAAATTTTCTCCCACCGTTTATAAAGGATGGGCATTTCTTCATAATTTCTAGCAATCTTTCCCAGATAATTGGTGAAGTATTTACATTTATACCTATTGTCTACCCAAAATTATTAAATTTCAAAGATATTTTTTAATAGATCTCAATGCTATTAACTTAAGATTTCATATTTTTCCACTATAAGAATTTTACATATTAGCAATGGTAGTAGCGACGAAAAAAATTTTCATTGCTAATAATACCTTTTTGCCACCACAATATTGATAAAAAAATTCCATCAAAAATTTTATTATTAGCGATAATAAATGCCATCTCTAAAAGTATAATTTTTTAATATTTAAATATTAAAAAAAATATTAGCAATGATGGATTTGGTTTATTAGCGACATAAAAAAAGTTGTCGCTAATTATAAATCATTAGCGATGGCTCTTTAGTTATTAGTGATAGTATAAGCTATTACTAATATTATTTAAATTATTTAAATTTTTTATAATATTTAAATATAAAATAATTATTAGTGATGATAGATTTTGTTTATTAGCAATGAAAATCATACCATCGCTAATAATTTTTTAAAAAATCTAAATAATAAATAAAAAAAATAAATTTATTTAAAAATATTATTAGTGATGGATTTAGTGATGACTAGCTTCTGCCATTGCTAATAATCCTATTCGGATTCAATTCAAATTTAATTTAAATTCAATTCAAAATCCTATCAAATTTAATTTAATTAGGCTTTGAATCCAAGTCCTACATGAATTTAAAATTAAATTAGCATCAAATTAAATTAAGATTAATTAAATTAAATTAAATTTATATTAATTAAAAAATAATTTTTAATTTAGATTCGATGTGAATTTAATTCAAAATTCTATCAATCCTAATTCAATTAGACTTTGAATCTATGTTCTACTTGGATAATAAAATCTAATTAACTTTAATTAAGTTAAATCTAATTAAATTTAATATAATTTAAATTAATTAAGAGAAAATAGTTTTTAATTTAGGTTTAATTTAAATTCAATTTGAACTCGATTCGAATTTAATTTAAAATTTTATCAAATCTAATTTAATTAGACTTTGAATCCAAATCCTATTGAAAATTCTCCAAGTTTATTTTTTAGCACTAGATGAATCTATTAAAAATCAAAATTAATTATGTATAAAAGAAGTACAAAAAATATATTCAAAATAAGGGTATAAAGTACTACAACATTTGTAATAATTTATACATCATTTAAAAGCCGTATATAAGAAGGAATAACATTGGCATTAGATATCTACATCAATACAAAGTATCGAACACAATATCTTTTTTTAAAGGGTAAATGGTTTTAAATCTCACCAGCACTATTCAGTTAAGGAGATAGTGGATATGATTGTGAGGGTTGTTACCTAGTAGGTTGTGCAGAAATATTTTGATTGTTGCTTGAACTTGTAGCCATAGCTAAATAATATCCTATAGTAATGATTTCTTGTATGTCAATAATAATTTATAATAAATAAAAAAAATGAATCATATATATTATAAAAATCAAGACATCAAATGCTCACCTTAAAAAATAAATGCACAAGAATATTATGATGACTAATTGCAAAATATGTAAAAGGGCCGTAAATGAAGGTAAGTTTGTTATGATAAAAAAATTATTGAGGGACCGATTTTTAAATATATGTTCATTGATTAAAAATATACAATAAATTAAGTGAAATAATGATATCATCATCATTATCATAATTTTTCTTCCTTTTTTCTTTCTTGTTTTTTGTGATGCTTCATTTGGATCTACATGTTGTCTTGGAATATCAGCTCTATGCCAACTCATACATCTTCTTTAGACTCTCCAATATATGCTAAACATTGAATATCATGTGTTTCATTTTGTTGATAAGTATCATCATTGATCACTTCCTCTTTATCATCATTGAGCACTTTTTCTTCCACATGCATATTATAAAAATCATGGGGTTGAGACTTTTGAACAATATACCAATCAGAATCCATCATATCTCTTACATAAAAAACTTGTTCTACTTGATATGCAAATATAAAGGGTTCATTAGTACGCAAAGATCGAGTAAACTTTAAATAAGTGAACCTGTGAAGATCAATCTTGATTCTCCTTCCTCGGCTATAAATATCTCTCCAATCACATTTGAATAAAACAACCTAATTTCCTCCAAGGTAAGGTAACACAACAACATTTGCTAGAACACCATAATGGTCCACATTGCCAACAATCAGATTGTTGTCTTTTGTACTTGCATAAATATTTGTCTCTCCTATTACAAAAACTCTACTTCTTTGAATCATCCTTTTCTTCTTACAATCCTTGGTGTGAAACCTAAAATCATTAATTACACATCCTTTATAACATATCACCTACTGAATAGGACCATGAGCAAGCGATAATAAGTGTTCATTCACTTCTCCACTCTTATAATTGTATAATTTTGTCACCTATTCAATCCTAAGAAGATGAGAATATATTCAAGTCAATAATCAGTTAATAGAAATAAGAGATACATACATACATACGTACATACATACACACACACAAACATTCACAACACTTACTTGACTTTCGAACCAATTTAAAAAATCCCTATCATGAACATTGTCCACCTCCTTCACATGTGTATTTGTCAAACTATTAGCAACTAATTGTTTGTGTTCTCTACTTCAAAAAAAATCAAGAGGATAAGAAAGAAAACCAATCACTAATATTATTTAATCTAAAAGTTAAATTAATGTGAGGATTGTGCTTACTTGATGAATGGATGGATTTCATCACAATTTTTCAAAACATAAAGACGAGCTTGTTACCATTCCTTTCTAGTGAGTTTATATGGGATCTCCTTTCCTAAAGTATGACCCATTTTTTTAAATATGGACAATCTTTCACTTGATTCTCCAATATGACCATCATCATTTCTTTCTATTTGATTGAATACACTTTCAAACCTTTGTAGATACCTTGAACAAAAAGTCAAACATTTTTCTGCAAGATATCCTATTGCAATTGAACCCTCTAGATAACTTTTATTTTGAATATAAGATTTTGACATCCACAAATACCTATGATATATATATAACTTAGAGTAAATAGATAAGATAGTATATATCTTTATAAGATATAATGATAAATTTGATAAAATAGTGAACAAATCTTTCAATAGGATACATCCAGTGATATTGCATAAGTCTTGCAATCTTAGTCTCACTAGGTAAATAAACAGGCAGTTGCACAATAATATCAAAGAATACTGTAGGGAATATCCTTTCTAATTTACAAAGATCTCCAAAATTTGAGACTCTAATTGTTCTAACTCTTCAACCCTCAAGACTTTTGAACATAACTCTCATAAAGAAATTACTCAATTCATTTAAAGCTTCACAAACATCTTTAGGTAGGAGCTTACATTTTGTAAAAGGGAGTAATCTCTATATAAGAATATGATAATCATGACTCCTAAGTGCTGAGATCATATGTTCCTTCAGATTTATACATTATGAGATATTGAATGAGCAACCATCTAAAACTTTCACCTCCTTCAAAAATTCACAAAACTTCAACTTTTCATTTGCAGTCAATGTGTAGCATGCAGAAGGCAATAAAATCATGTCACCTTTCTTTATTGGGTGAAGTTGCTCCTTAATGCAAAGTTCTTTTAAATCTAAATGAGCCTTTATACCATCTTTTATTTTACCTTCAATATTCAAAAAGGTACTAAGCACATTTTCATATTTATTCTTCTTGATATGCATAATGTCAAGATTACGATGCAATAAAAGAGTTTTTCAATATGGCAACTCAAGAAAAATACCCTTCTTCTTATAATTACTCATCCAATCTTCATTCATCTTACTTGGTTCACCTTTTTTCATCATTCCCTTTCTAAGATGCATAATTGATCCCACACATCATCACCTCATAATTGTGGAGGCCTCTCTCAATTCTTTAGTACCATTAAAATTGGTTTTATTAATTCACCATCTATGATTCATTGGTAGAAATTAATGATAGCCCCATGTCTTAAATAGTGAGAACAAATATTTTTGTTAAAAGAAGGACAAGCCCACCTCTTCTTAGTACTCTATCCAGATAAATTTGTATATATAGAAAAATTATTTATTGTCCACAAGATCGCGGCATGCAATCAAAAGTTTTGTTTCCTAGAACATCATATGTTTTAATAACACATCAATGTTATTTCCTGGAGCCTTAGGATCATAAATAAGCAAGGATAACATGAAAAAAAGATTTCTTCATGGACATTCATGGTGGTAGATCATAAGGAACTAGAATTACGGGCTATGTGCTTTGAGCAATGCTCATATTTCCAAATGGATTGAACCCATAACTTGCTAATTTAAGTCTGACATTGCGAGGCTTTGATGCAAATGAGGGATAAAGCTCATCTAATTTTTTTCAAGCTTGAGGATCCATTGGATGTCTAGCTTGAGAATCCGTTGGATGTCTTAATAACCCAT
Organism: Cocos nucifera; assembly: GCA_006176705.1. Classification (NCBI taxonomy): domain Eukaryota; kingdom Viridiplantae; phylum Streptophyta; class Magnoliopsida; order Arecales; family Arecaceae; genus Cocos; species Cocos nucifera. The sequence continues at coordinate 2,578,435 of QRFJ01000017.1, forward strand.
CATTAACACAATCCTCTTTTTGCCATCTCATATCAGAAGCTATTTTTGATGACATATATAATCTCTAAAGTCTATCTAAGAATCTTCATGAAAATTTTCTTCCTAACACCCTTACCCTCATTATCTTCAACCTCCTAGAACATCCATCTAGAAGCATCACATTTCATACATTGATTGGCATTGGCATCTTTCTTCTAAAATAGTATTCAATTATTTAGACATGCATCTATCTTCTCATAATCAAGGCCCAAATCCTGAATAATCTTTCTTGCCTCATAATACAAACTAGGCAATATTTCACCATCCGGAAATGCATCCTTCAATAGTTGAAGTAATATGCTAAATGACTTACTGCTCCATCTATGGCGATATTTTAAGTGCATGATAATATCATACCAAAAGAAAGTTTTGAAAATTTAGTACATTTAGGATAAAGTACTTGCTGAGCATCTTTCAACAACCTATATATATATATTTTTTGCTTCTTCATTAGGCTCATCGAGATTATATGAGGCACCACCCCTCTCTTGATCCATGTTTGACATCCCTAATGCCTCTTTTAACATGGTATACACACCCTAATTATCATCCTTAGACTCTTCACTAACTTCTTCCTCACCAAATTTATATTCTCCATGAAAAATACCAATTAATATAATTTAAAAATATCCCCTTGTTAACTAGATCAAATTGTACCTCATCTTGACTTTTGTAGTATACATTATTATAGTTGATATAGGGATATAAAATGTTATCTGGTCGAGATGGATGAGAATGCAAAATCAAGAAATTCTTTAACTCCATTCAAGTACTCATCACTTTATGCTGCATCATCCAACTCTTATCTATTATTCTACATATTGAAAAGATAAAAGGAATCAAAATACAACTACTAATTAAAAAGATATACAAAATAATTACTCAATGTTAAACTACTTGGTTTAGTCACTAATATGTGGTGAGTCCGATATAGAAAATTATTGAAGCTTCTTGGCTAAGAAAACATTAAATATCTAGTTCTATATTTATCTAGTCATGCATATAATATCAAATGAGGGTTTGGAAGGGTTTAGGCATGCTCTCTCTCTCTCTCCATCTCCATGATGTGCATGTAAGAGAGAGAGAGAGAGCAACCTAACTTGAGATCATCATTCATCTACAAGAGGTACAATGACTTATTAACATGCTTTTAAGTTTTAATTTATTCTATCAGGCCAACACACATAATTGGTGCTGCCAAGATCTTATACATGTAATTTGTTATCTTATATTGCATTATGTTATGATGTTTGATGAGTCTATATTGTTTTTCCATAAAGAAAATAATCATAGCACTTCAATCCAAAATTTGTTGTTAACCCATGATGGAAACTATCACAAGTTAACCCAAGGTGATCATCCATGGTAGGAGATGAAATTCTTGATTGGTGCCATATTTCTAGCTAGTATAGATTCTAATAAAACATTAGTTATCATCATTAAGCTTGTAAGATCAATTGCTAGCCAATCAGAAGTTGTAAGGATTGTAAATCATGAGAAAACATTTTCTATTTGAGCTCCAACAGTCTATGAAGCTGGTTGTGTTTGCCTTCCAATAAGCATTTTTCAACATTAATTTTTTTGTATCAAGTGTTGAAAAAATGAATAATCAATGTCCAACTTCTTTATACATGCTTCTTAGTTCCAAAACTTTGTGTATCTTTTCCCTTAGCATTAGTTTTTAACTGAAAGATTCTCTAAAATTATGCAAAGAGAAGACATTGTAAAAACCATATAAAAGCTAAATTTATAAAACTAAGATCTGTTATTTGCTCTATTCTTAATAAACCAAACAATTATAAAATTAGATACAAATCATAAAAGATCCATATATTTATCCTAAAGAAGTAATAAAGTATGTTGATTACTATACATATAATGAAAAGGAATTAATGAAATCCTTTGATATAGAACCTTTAATAGATTCATAGTAGGGTTTAAACACTAGGGCTTAATCATAGGAAAGAGTTAGAGAGAGAGAGAGGAAGAGAAGATTAGAGCTCTCATACCAATAAAGATCAAAGAGATCTCAGATTGATATAGATCTAAACGAGTAGCATATCTGAGGATGCAAGAGAACTAAGGGATGAGAGTCCGATGCCATTGTGCACAACGAGTTTTTCTCTAAGTTCTCCTATGGAAGAATATGATGTCTATTTTTTTATTTTATGTTTTTTTGGGATTGTGATGGGTGGCACTTTCATGATAAGAGTCCCAACATAGAGAGAACTCTATAAAATAAGGATGATTTTATTTTTTTTAAACTTGGATGCACCTTTTTTTCTAATAAGAGTCCAAGGTAGAGAAAACTCTTTGTGTGAGAGCATGAGGGAGGGAACACAATTTTTTTTTAAACCTTGTACGCATTTTTTTTTTTGGTTGTTTTTGTTGGGCATGGGTTGGGAAGCTATAGTGGGCGTCTCTCATTTTTGGTTGTTTTTGTTGGGCATGGGATTAGGAGGCTATAGTGGGTATGCTCTCATAAAAATATGAGATGCCTATGAAAATAGGAGACGTTGAGTTTTTTCCCACAATGAGAGTCTCAATGTTGATAGAAATCTTTGTACGAGGGTTTGTACATAAGGATGTGGGATGTTGATTTTTCTTTTTTAGATAATAAGAATCCCAATACTAGTAAGAAATATTGGAGAGAAATTCTAAATCCTTCTGTATATGAATATCAAGATATAGTGTGATGGCTTTTCTTTTAAATAAGAGTCCAAATGATAATGGAACTCCTTACTCCACATGAATAATAGGAGAGTGGCTAATTTAGTTAGTTTTTTAAGTGGATTAAGTCATCTATTTTGAATAATAGGAGAGTAGTAAGAGTCCCAACATGAGGAAAATTCTATTGGAAATCCCAACATGAGGGCATGGAAATTGCAATACGTGAGGGTGCTAGGGCGAGAGGTTCTTCACTTGAAAAGAAATAAAAATACAAGCGGAGTGAGGGATTCTACACTTGAAAAGGCAAAAGAAAAAAGAACACATAGACTGACCTATTTTGGGTAGTGCTGTTTTGGGCACCTTAGCACTTAATATCTTGACCCATATGTCACACCATAGGGCTCAATTAAGCTTTTTAAGGGACAAACAACTGAGTCTAATAATATATATTTTTCATGGACCCATTTGTGGTTATATGGGCATATATTTGTATATGAATTATGGTCCGCTATGTTCTCACAACTTTAGTTTCTGTATGCTAGCATGATCAAGTATATTTAGATTAAGTACATCTTTGACTATAGTGATCTTGTATTCTTAAATAATGTTAATGATTCTATAACCTAAGTCTACTTATCTCATATAACTCAGCATGATAAAATTCTTAATAGCTCGATGCTAGATGGACCAAAAAAAGATGAAGCCTAAACTGACCCTTTTATTCTCTCATGAGTCATGGTTAACCCGCAAGGGTGTCTATAGACCGATAAGGCCAAGATCTAATCCATTGTAAGATTAAAAAATCTCATTTCTAAATTAAACACAAGGGCTAAACAATTGTGCTCAATTTGAAATTAACCAAACTACTTAAGTTTGTTGAGATAATGTTTTGAACTAAATTGGATTCAAGCATGTCTCATTTTAAGATGGGTCGAGCTTATATTTCAAAAGGATTATTAGACTCGATATGGACTATTTTGGACCACTTTGGCCATTATGTGTAGAGTTAGATAGGGTCTAGAAGTGAGATCTATCACATAGTAAGGCCGAGTTGTAGGGTAAATCCAACATCCTAGATGAATTTTTTTTAAAAACAAGAATCTAATAATTTTTTGAGATCTATGACATATGATGCCATGCCTTTTAGAGAACGGTGACCTAGCGATTGAGCCCAAATACCATTATTTAGACCCAAAATGGAACGATCAAACTTAAAGTTTTCTTTTTGATAAGACTTTGACTAGACATATTTTCTAATCCATGAAGAATCAGGTAGAGTGATAAAAGTCAAAGTTAATACACAGGTCAAGATTTTTCTTTTGAAGAATTTTAGATTTTTTTTGAGTTTATATTTACCAATCATATCTTTTTCAAAAAAGAGAGTCCTATTAGAATTGGACTGAGTTGTATCCTTCGCACGAGAGAATAATTGATCTTCTTTCACAATCTTAACCATTAGATCATGCTTTGCATAGCTTTCAAAACACGACGAACCACTTCCATTATAGCATAGATCATGAAGCTGATGTCATGCTATGAGAGCTATGCAAAGTGCAATCCAATGGTTAAGGTCATGAAAAAAGATGGATCATTCTTTTGTATGAAGGATATAACTAGAACCCTATGAGAATTAGAAAGAGGAATCCAACTCAAATTGTGCAAGGGTGAACCTCACCATTATAGATAGAAGCTGTATATCTTGGTTCAAAAGTCATTAATGAATGAAAAAGGGACTTAAACCCTACTTTTGTAATTTAGGGGTTTTAAAATTTTTAATCATAATTGGTGACCACTTTATAATAGTCATTACTCAAAAACTATTATTTAGCAATCATATTTTTCTACCACTAAGAGTACTGTTATTTTTGACTACTAATTATCTTCACTGCTAAAAAGCAAATATAATGGCCAATTGCTCATGGATGCCACTAAAATTCCCCTTTAGTGGCTATCTTCTTATAATTGCCCCTAAATATTTGACTTTTTATGAGGGCCTACTATAGCCGCCACTGAAAAGGATCATTTAGTTGTCATCATTCTTTGGCTGCCACTAATAGTCTATCATTTAATGTCCATCAATTTAGAGTTATCACTAAAAATATCATCTTTTTTGGAGGTCACTAATGGCCGCTATTGAAGAGAATCGTTAGCATTGTCCACAAAAATATTATATTTGGTGACCACTTGGTATTGGCCATCACTAAATATAGAACTTTATATGGCAATTAGTTGTGGCTGCCACTAAATATTTTTATTTGATGACTAATATTTTTTGGTTGCTACTAAAAGACTTTTTTGTGCAGTGCATTTTTATGGCTGCTACTAAAAATGGTCACTAAAACTTATTTTTATTGTAGTATAACTTGCTTCATAAAGTGTATGTATGATATTGTCTTAAAGATAGTGTTTTTGTAATAACCCTCCTAGAAGCAAAAAAAAGAAAAAGAAAAAAAAAATCCCTAAGATTAAACCCTTACATGGATCTTAAAACATGAAAGAAAAAAAGAAAAAAAAGAAATCAAAAGGGGACTCCCAATGGGATACTACAAGAATCCAAACTATTAGCAATAGCTAAATACCATTGCTAATAGTCTTTCAACTATCGCTAATAGCCCTACTGTCGCTAATCCCATCCTAAAAGCCAATCTAAAAAATCTTGATCACTAAATACTATTATTAGCTATAGAAAATCTAGTCATCGCTAACAAGGCTATTAGCGATGGCTTTAGAGATAGAATAATTTTATCATTAATTATTTTTAATTTTTAATTAAAATTTTTAAAAAATTAAAAAAGTTAGTGATGATATTTTCATGGCTAATGCCATCACTAATAATTAATTAACAACCAAAAATATCATTGCTAATGTCGCCTCTATTTTTTTAATTTTTAAATAAAATAAAAAAAATATTCTAAGAAATATTAGCGATGGCAATTTAGTCACTAATGTCATCGCTAATATCGGTTAATAGTTAATTTTATTTTTTTAAATAATAATAATAATTTTTAAAATTTATTTTAATTAATCATAATAAATTATGATTTTTAATATCTATTATAATTAAAATAAAAAAATAATACAATAACTAAAAATTAAAAACTAAATATATTATATTAAAAATATAAATTATATAATTTTTTATAAATAATATTAAAAAATATAATACATCTAAAAAAATTAGATCTGATCTTCGTCGTTGTCTGTCTCCTTCTCCTCCTGCTTCTCTCCAGTAGCTGATAGATGAGAGCTAGATATCCCAGCATCCTATAATAAAAAAATAAAATAATATTAATAAATTTTGATATATAGACGTATCATTTGATATACTCCTTCGATTTTTGAATAGATTATTTTTATATATTTTATTTGATGATATGGAGCTATAGATATCCCTGATCCATCAATTGGATGGTTAGATTGAATTGTTTGCCCCTAGATCTCCTTCCTGAACTCAAACCTAAATGAATGAAGTTTCTAAATATGAAAAATTAAGTAAAAAAATTTAGTAATATAATTATTTGATGTGATGGCTAGAATGATGAATCTAGCTGATCGCATAGTCGTGGGTCTTAAAGAATCTTCATGACCATATCATGGATGGCATTTAGGAGGCTCTAAGGTCGGTGGCTCAGAAGCCTCTGCATGACCACCTCCAATGCATATTGCTTTAGGTCTAGAATGTTGAGATCTGTAAGGATGTCAAAGGATATTGAGGTGGTAAAGGATCGAAGCTATGGCCAAATTCTATGACTCAGCTCCTGCTTACCCCTAGTGGCACTGAGCCATCCCTTAAGGTCAAGGAGGGACTGAGAAGATGGATCATCACTGTACCTCTTAGCAACGTATGTTGCATAACATATTTGTACAATTCAAAAGTATATTAGTTCTAATATAAAAGTCAGATCCTATAATAACTTAATTAATAAATAAAGTTTGAAGTTCTTACCATGATATATCATGATGTAGAATCTACATAGTCATCAATCCTCCTAGACTGATGTGTGGTCTGCCACAACTATAGCTGATTTGGCTAACAATCCAGCTATCATATCTATAATAAATAAATGATAAAATTAAATTAATTAAAATATGCATATAAAAATTTTTACAGTTCTAGTGAAGAGTTTTGGTATTGATTTTTTACCAATTTGTTGGCCATAACATGTGTGTCGATTAAGCCACCCATGTACCTAATCAAATTCTACTGGGCGACTCGATTCTATCGGGCCTTCTGCCATCTATCAAAGTACTTCTTGCTGCTCCACTGATCGCAGAGGGCTTGCCATATGTCCGCTTGCATCTAGTAATCTATGAAGGACCTCCAGTCTAATGGTGACTGAGAGCTGGGTGCTAGATGGTGGACTGCTTGAGGCTGTAGAGGTCATCTTGGAGCCTCTATATGGCCACTTTTTCAAAGATCTGATGACCAGCCTTCTTGTTCTAAAAAGTCTTGAATCGATAGTACTCCTATAAGATAGAAGCAAGTATGTATTAATATGTAATTAAAATATCAATGCATCAAAAATTTAAAAATTAAACTAGGTTTGACTTACCAAAAATATCTCCCAGGCTACATCACGAGCTCTCGACGGCCAACTCAAGAAATTGTTCATCGATCCTAGCATAAATTGGCGTATGATCTCGATAACGACATGAGATGTTGAAGGTTCTCTGCATGTGCTACAAAATTAATTTTGAGAGTAAATGTTAACTCTAAAATTACTAAATTCTAAATATATTAATTAAGCATGTAGTACTTAATTACGAACGGCTTTGGATGTGGATTATCTATCTATCCTCTGACCGAGTCGGAGGTGCCGCGAGTTGGGCGAGTCCTCGACCATGGTGATGTATCTGAGAGCCAACGGTCACTACTGCATGTGATTGTGGGATCACTGGTGACCCCCTATCCTTTGAATCTGAGCGCAAAAAATCTAATACAAAGAATATTATATTAGTTTATGAATGATAAAATAATATAAATGAGAATATATAAAGTGTTAGAGTCTACCACTTGGTGTGAGAGGTGCAGACGAGTTGACCGTGTGATCGCTCTCTTCTCGAGAGCTCTATCCTCGACTGGTATGGCTTTGGCCTCTAAAAGACATAATGTATGCTCTCTAAAAATAAAAATAAATATATTTATTAAATTAATTATATAATTATGGATGGCAATGCAAGATTTAAAATGATGTAAGATAAGTAATTAAAATAATCTAAGAATTATATACTTAGCACTATTCATTGATCTTTTTAGATGTTTGGAATCCTTCGAAATCTTCTTTTGATTCTTCCTCTTCTTCTTCCTCTTCTTCCACCTCTTCCTTTTCTTCCTCTTCTTGGGGAGGATCATCATTTAAAACAATCTCAGTTGGATCTACCTCCTCATGTTGGCCATCTTCACATAGGAGAATTCTAGGAGCATCCAATTCTACATCATCAAAGGATTGATAAACTCTTACTATCTCAACATCTTGAAAGCATTTTGATAATTAGGATTCTTCTCCTTCTTCGAAAGCATAATGAACGGTTCAAGACTTAATTTTGCATACAATCCATCAATCTTTTCTTCCTCATTTTCTTAATGGAAAAAGAGTATAATACACTTGAGTAGATTGTGCAGCTAGTACAAATGGCTCATCGACATAAGCTTTTGATCCATGTTTGATTTTAATAAGCCTATGCCATGGATCAACCTTTATACCATTATCGGTATCGAACCATTGGCACTTAAATATAATGATACTATTACCTCCAATATAGCTCATCTTAATCACTTCTTTGAGGATTCCATAATAGTCACTCTCCACCTTATCTTTTCATCAGCTGCTTTTTATACACACACTACTGTTCATTGTGCTTTTATAATTTCTATATTACTGGGTATGAAATTTGAAGTCATTTACGTTATAGCCATTATAGTATGTCACATATTTTTTAGGCTCATAACCTATTGGTCTCACCTTCTTTGGTATGGACTCACTCCCTTGAATGATCTGCATTTTATAAAAAGAATAAATTAGAGAAAATTAAAATATATAAAATGATAATGGATGCTTACCAATTGATGGAACCAACACACAAAGTTCTTTGAGCACCGTATTGATATTTCTTCATCACTTATGCTTGGATTTTCTTCTTTCAGCATCTCATCATATTACCTAAACATGCATAAGATAAGTATACTGAAATAAGTGATTAAAGAATTGAAAATATGATGGACACTTATAGGATATATGGGTCGACCTTCGTGCAGTTTAGTAAAACATATGTATCTGCCTATCGAAGTTTAATATTGGAGAAAATCCAGTAAACCTCTAGCCCAAATTCTAGAGCGGGATAGACAATATTGAGATCTTCCACTTTGATTCCTCAGCACCACCATCATCATTTCGATCCATTTGAGTCAACTTGGTCTGCTCACTGGGATTAAAGTAGTGTTGGTTGAAATTTAAAATCTCTTCTAGTATGTAAGCCTCCATAATAGAATCTTCTACTTGGGCCTTATTTTTTACTTTCTTCTTGAGATTGTGCATATATATTTCAAATGGATACATCTACCTGTACTGCACTGGATCCCTCACCCTAGCTTCATATGCTAGATAAATCACGAGGTACTTCATGGAGTCAAAGAAGCTGGGAGAGAATATCTTCTCCAACTTACATATGGTCTCTACACTACTTGCCTCAAGACTAGAGATGTGGTCGGTGGATAGTTTGGTAGCATAAATGTCTTTGAAGAGAAGGCTAATCTTGGTCAAAGAACTTCACATAAAGTTGGAAAGGAGATCATGCCAAGCTAATGAAAGTAATTATTACATGAATACATGATAGTCATGGCTCTTTAGCTTATAGAATCTACAATCTTTGACATTGATGCATCAAACTAACTAGATTACTTGCATAACCATCTAGGAATTTAAGATTTTTATACCATTCATAAATGTCCTTCAACTGCTCTTTCGTTAAGGTATAAGATGCTTTCGGCTTCAAAAATTTTTCAGATGACACCTCAATCAGCTCTAATAGAGGACGCTTGCATATGTTCTTCATATCTGCTCAAGCCTTAGGATTATCCTTCGTCTAGCTTGCCCTTGACATCCATAACAATGTAGAAAATATTATCGAATACATTCTTCTTGATATGATGACGTCAAAGTTATAATGGATCAAATTGGTAGACTAATATGGCAATTCCTAGAAGATGCTTTGCTTCACTCAGTTATGAGTTCTACCAAACTCTCAAAGCTTCTATTTATCAAATTCAATGCCAAATGGGACTTCATCCAAGTGGGATACCCTCTGAAATACTTCGATACCACTGAGGCACTAGGATGCATGGTCCTTCTCTATCTTATTTATCCTAAAACTATCTCGTTAATTTTGAAAAGAATGATGCTTGAGAAGGAATTGAGGATGACAATCAAATTAGCAGGGCTACGATCATGCTCAAGCTGAAATAATTTTATATTCTCCATGCAATAGGGATATGCTTGCTTTCCATGAGTGCTCCATCTTGATAGCATCTCATAAGTAGAAAAATTGCTAATGGTCCACATCAACGCATTATTCATTACAAATTTCTGCTTTTTTGATGTATCAAACATATGAATGCCATTGGATCATAACAATTTCAGCTCATCAATAAGAGGCTTTAGATATACATCAATACTTTTACCAGGATGTTGTGATCTAGGAATGACTAATGTAAGAAAAATGTTATGTTCTTTCTGCGGTGCCTATGGCTGCTCGGATCCACAACCGTATATCCAATTTCTTATGTGGAACTTAGGTGTTAATGTAGTAAATCGAAAAAGATCTAAGAAGAAGAGAGAAAGAAGATGGCGTCTAGGATTTTGACATTGGAATCAGAAAGAAGAGAAGAGAGTTAGAAAAAAAAGCTCAATTATATTGCACTCTATTATATCAGATACAATATCCAAATTTATATATTCTAAGATTTCCACATGAACCCTAATAAATTTTAGCTCAAAAACTCTCCTAGGCTAACCCAATACATGAAAGCACTCATCGAGCCCATGTACACCCATGTCTCACATGCTCTCATCTCTTGGATCTAAACCCGATTCATACATGATTTAGCCTCCTTAAAACCTCTCAAATTAGGCCTTAAGACCTCTAGGATCAACCCAAATCCTAGCTCCAAATAGACATCTCGCATATCTCTGCCCATGCATTGAATTGGCTCAATCTCGTACTAAGTCAGCTAACCTAAGACTGGGTTGACTTAGTCTGGCACTAAGTTAGTCTAGTTGTGTACCGTGACAGCAGTTCCAAACATACATCTTCTATTTGGCTTATTCTTTAAGACATAGTCTACCTAGTTTTAGACTGAGCCGACTAACTTATAGAAATGGCCCTTCTCTGTAGTCTTTATCTCTCAATTTTGGTTTCTTGCTCTACTTTGTATTTTAGATCTCCAAAGCACTAATCAAGCCACTCAATATCCTCAACATTTAGACCTCAAGCCCATGGAGGACTGCACCCATGGAGGACCGCTGTACCTCAAATATCATCGCTATTCCTTCAAACCCTCTGCACCCCGAGGACTCCTTCAAAGCTATCTTAGATACACCGCACTTTGCGGGCTCCTCCAAGATCAATAAGAGCTCATTCGACTTTTCTTCCTCAATAATTGAATTGATAGAATCTATTTTTTCTCCTCTCTTGTACTTCTTTCAAAGTGGATAATCTCGCTTAAAGTGCCCTGCTTCACTATACTTGAAGCACTTTTGGACCCCTTGCTGCTCCTTTGCTGTCCCTTTCTTCTTTCCTTTCCTTGGCTTCCTTGAAACGACAAGATCCTCCTAGAAGACCTCCCTCTTCATCATCCGTTCTCACTGCTTACTGGACCTAATTACTGACACGATCTTCTCATACACTAATATCTCCTTACTATACAGCAACGTAGTCACCAATGGATCGAAACTCTCGGATAGCGAACACAGTAATAATAAACTCTTATCCTTCTCTTCGAGATTCACTCCTATGTTGAGCAAGTCCATGCTTATCCGATCGAACCGCTGAATATGTCCTGCAACATCCTCATCCTTCTACATCCGAAGGTTGTATAGTTGCTTCATCAGCATCAACTTGTTGCACATGTTCTTCTCCATGTAGTATAATCTCGATCATAAATCCTTGGGTGTCCTCTCCTTTAATATGCCATATAAAATCTCATCTGTCAGATAAGTCCTAATCATGGCACATATCCTTTTTCCTAAGGACATCCAGACCTTATTTGTTATCTCCTTCGGCCTACCTCCAAGGCCAAATTCAATCCCATCTGAACCAATAGATCTTCCATCCTAATCTTTTATATCATGAAACTCTCTTTATCGTCAAACTTCTCAAATCCTACCTTCAACTTGTTGCCTTCCATGATCAATCTAGATCAAAAAATACCAAAAGAGGTAGATCTGAAAATTACCTTGACTAGGGATGGTGGATAGTTGTCCTTAGATTTATTTCTTCCTAATGAAGCCTGAAGAAAACCTTAGATCTAAACCACACTACTGATCCTCTGCTGAAACTTGAACTTCTTCCTCCTCCACACTCATCTAGGCTCTGATACTAATTGTTGTGCCTATGGCTACTCGAATTCATAGTCATAGATCCAATCTCTTACATGGAATCTAGATGTTAATCCAATAAATTGAAGAAGATCTAAGAAGAAGAGAAAAAGGGGATGGCACCTAAGATTTTGGTATTGGAATCAGTAAGAAGAGAAGAGAGCTAGAAAGAAAAGCTCAATTATATTTCAATCTATTATAAAAGGTACAATACTCGAGTTTATATATTTTAGGGATTTTACATGAACCCTAATAAACCTCAGCTTAAAAACTTTTCTAGGCTAACCCTATTGGAAAACATGTAGAATTTCATGCTTGTATTTCAAAACTTTTTCAAAATAAACCATAGTGAAAGACATAGATTAAACTATTTAATCTAATAATATGAATGTAATCTAATCAGTAAATGCTACACCTAGGACTTACAACAAGTCATGATACAAACATAAATCTAAAAATCAAAATTAGGTTTGTTGGTATTGATCAAATCAATACCATGATCTAGAACAGTTCTAGAAAAACCTAGATCATATCTAGATCAGATAAAAGATCGAATCATATATCTTTACACAAGTCGAGAATACCATAGTTGAATCCCATTGTTGTTCTTTATTGCTTGGAGCCGCATAGTGCATCTAGCCTCTATGGATAGTCCATACAAGACTGTAACATAAATTGAAGGTTCGTCGAACGAAGATTCGCTTGCAGTGCTAGTTTCTCATGAATCCCTCCTGATGGTCCATCTAAAAATATTCTTCAGATCTCTTGGATACTCTAAGAGATGAAGAATAAGAGAAGAAATAAGAAAGAAAATCAACTTTTGGATCTTTTAAAAATCAAAAGATAAATGGCTAAGAAAAGTTATCCTAAGAGAAGACACATCTTCTCTTTCAGGATATCAACCATTGATGTCCTGATCACATCTCCATGTCAAGATAAGATGAGATCTTCTCCTCTAGAATTTTCTCATACTTTTAGATCTCTTACTTTCTAATTTTTCTCATAAAAAATCATATAAAAAGATGGAGAAGAATGGTTCTCAAAGAAATCCTAAGAGAAGACTTTCTTCTCTTCTTCTTCTCTCATTATAATCAGATTATATCCAAAGAAGACCACCATGCCCCAACTCCTTGGAGCACTTATCCTCCATGCTCTCCCCCCCTCTCTCTCAGATTTTTCTTACAAAAAAATTTCATAAAATAAGAAGAAAAAAAATTAAAAAAAAATCATAAGAGAAAACATTCTTCTGTCTTACCTTTTTGTCTTCAAGACATCAACTTTTGATGTCTTATTGAAGTCTCTTCTCCAAGAAAATTTGTGTCCAAAGTCTCCCACACCTCCTTCTCATTTTTTCCTATTTTTTAATGAATTTTTAAAGATTTTTTACATCAAAAACATGAAAGAAGATGTCCTCCTTTTTATATCTAATAGACTAGGTCAAAACCTAGTCTAATTAGGATTTCATGGAGGAGTTTTGGTGGCGTCTAACTCTTGGATGCCGAGTTGGATGCCACCTCCTATATTTTTGACATGGAATACCAGAAATCAATGCACAAAAATAAGGAAGAATGGGTCGAACAAAAATAAGGAGGCATGGAGAAAAATTTTAAAGGAAAGGGAGAGGAGTTTTAGGTTTTAAGGATTCTATGAAATAGAATCCAACTCAAAATCTATTTTCAAATTTAACCAAGTCAAACAAACTCATCAGAAATTGGGTGTGGAATACCTTTCTTAGGCATGGAAGAAATCATGTTAACTTCTAGAATTAAGTGTGTGGTGTGGAATTTTAGTAGCTCAAGAAAAGGAGTCTTAGTCTAACTAGGACTCTTCTACTTTGACTAGATCAAGATATTTTGAACTCAATTAAAAATAGTTTTGAGTCATCCTAATTAATAGATAATTTTAATTCAATTAAAAATCTAATTAAATTAGATTTAATTAAATTTTAATCTAATTTAATTTTTAATCAAATTAAAAATTAGGTGCACTCAAGTTCTAATTGAATTAGGACTTATTCTTTCTTGTAATTGACTTATCCAATAAACCAATTAGACTTAATCCAATTAAGTCCAAACTAATTCTAATTGAATTTAATTTAATTAAACTTGATCTCAGCTCGATTGCTCAATCAAATCGAGCAAATTAGCAATCTAATTGCTAATGAATCCTCCTGCAATACTTGCATTAGGTCAAACATCAATTATATTGATTGTTTGATCTTAGAATAATTCTCAATTATCGATCAACCATCTGATCAGGTAACAACATCTAATGTATGTGACTCCATAGGTTCGAACCTAAGTCGGTAGCATAGAAACTAATTTCTGTACTAATCAAAATGACCATTTAGCAATGGTACTCGACGTCCAGATAGATCAAATATATGCAAAGCAACATTCTTAGAATCTTGGCTTATGGTTATCGTATAATTCATCTCTTTGATCAATAATGCTCAAGATGACTTTGAGTAAGCTGTCAATACTCATACAAGTCATCCATATTGTATTTTAAAATTTTGTAAATCCCGTGACTCCTCATGAGGATTATCTAGGCTTAGATTTTGCTAAATTAAAATATAGCAAGATATTCACTTCCTGAAGTTAATCAGGAGTGGTCAATTCTATCTTGACTCACACACTGACTCTACAAGTATTTGACTGAACCCAAAAATATTTCATTATTGTATTAAAAATATAGGTAGGTTGGCATCAAAGTATAATAAGTTGTTTGCAAGTCACCGTGTGTTGCCCACAAGTAGCAACCCAAGAGGAAAGGATGAATTGGATTCTTATAAAATTTTAGCCAAATTTAAAATCTCTAAATAAGTATGTGCTCCAAATTAAACTAACTAGAATATTTGTGGTGGATATGCATTGTATAGTAGCAGATTTAAAAGCAATAAGATAATGCAAGTATGTAAAATAAATAAGTAAAGCAAGAAAGTAAACCAAGCAATCGCACCACAAAGATAAAAAAATTTATAGTGATTCGAAGCAACCCGCTCCTATGTCCACTTCCTAAGCTCTTCTTGGAAATTTTACTATAATCTATCCTTGATTATAGTGTGTTTATTTTTCTAGACTCACAAATAAAACTAGTTAATTTTTTCAAGAGCACCAACCAAAATCTTACACCATTAGTTTTTTGGATTTACTAACAATCTAGTTGATTTTTTGGGCTCACCAATCAAAATCTATAAGATTTAATTTCAGGCTTGGATAAGCCTAATTTCCAAGTTTCTTTCTTCCAAAGAAACTTGTAAAGAAAATAAAAATACAAAAATAAAAGTTTCAGCTCAAAATAAAAATAGAGTTTAAACTCTTTAAATCCTGAAGAAGAAGCTGAATGATTGCTTTTTTGATACTTCACTTCTCTTCATATAATGCTTGAGAGGTTATGCTAGATATTGAAGAAGATATCTCTTGAATGCCCTCTAATTTCACTACTTGGTTCTTCTCTTTTCTCTCTTTTTTTGATGTGCAATGGAGCTCACTTAAATATGAACATGATTTCTCTTTTAATCCCACTTAATTTTGCTTTCAAATTGATTCTCTATGTTTAAATATCCTTGGAGATGGTTGGAGAGTAAGTTCTAGCCATTGGAAGCTTTGAATTAACTATTGGAGATAAAAAAATAGTCGTTAGAAAGATTATAGAAACTAGCAGTTAAAGGCTATTAAACTCCATCGAGCTAGCTCAGATTTGGCTTAGAGCTGGCTCGGCTGATAGAGTTGGCTCGATTCTGTCTAAAGTTGGCTCAAACTGTAGAATAGAAAAAATTAATTCTCTATCATTTTGAGAGAGTTGGCTTGGATCCAAATCGAGCTGGCTCGAAAAGCAGAATAGAAAAATACCTTTTCTGCTATCTTGAGAGAGCTGGTGTGGATCAAAATAGAGCGGCTCGACTGCGTGCCAAATTAAAGTATCAATCCTATTTCGTACCAAAACTTACTCTATTCTTGGGTAGGTCAGCTCTAAACTTTTCAACTTCATTTTTCTTCATTGTTTGACCTTCCAAACTTGAATTTCTTAATCCTAAATCTTCTAAATGATATTTATTTCTTCCTCTTTTATTTTCTTTTTGATGAGTCATTCAAATTTGTGAAATCTTTTTTTTTAAGTGGTTTGGCTTGACATCTTAAGAGTATTTCTTCCAAAGATAATTTTTTTAGTGTGAGCATTTGAGAAATTCTATATTCAATCTTGAAATACATGATTAGTAACATTTTTACTCAATATTTTGTGATCATCAAAATTAATCATAGGATCAACAATCTTTCTCTTTTTGATAATGACAAAACTTTGCGTATACGCATAATAAAATAAATAATATATTTCAACGCATTTTGCCAATATGTATCATGAAGTACTAGATCAAACATATGAATGCATACTTCATGAATATTCTCAATTAGTCTTTAGTTCATTGCACATATTTTATTTATTACATATATTTCATATACTCATTTCAAATTAATATCTTAATTCAAATAAATAAGTATGAAGATTTCAAGTATCAAATTAGTGAGCATCTTACGAATTAATTCATTAAGTATATACTTAATATTTCTATTAATCTCCTCCTTTTTGACAGCATCAAAAAGCTTATGAAAAGGATGAATAAAAATTATTAAAATTAATAATATATAAGAATATATCAAAATAGGAGATGTATCAAATTTAGAAAATCAATTCAAATGAATTCTCTTTTCTTTGAAAACTTATCTTTTGATTCCAAATATGCTTAAAATATTTTTTTTTTTAAAATTAGCTTGAATTCAAATATCAAAGGCTCTCCCTTTTTTGAATGAATATAATTTTTTAATCAAATTTTTAAATATGCACTTATAAGCTTTAAGAGGAATAGAGTTTTTCAAAAGATTTGAATAAGAAATCAAGCATTGTATATATTTTAATATTCAATCTTTTTTTTTCTTAAAAAAATTTAGTCAATTAAGTTCAAAAAAGATATGTATCGAAAAAATTAAAATAAATAGTATCAAAGTAATAGATAGTTATATTTTTAAATTTATTGCTTTAAGTAGAAATTACTTCAATACAAATAATTCATAAGAATTTTGCAATGCATATAAAAAATTTAGTATCAAATTTAAATTTTTAAATGAGTTTCAAGATTAAGTTTAGAAATTTATTTCTTAGAGTAATAATATATTTTTAAATTTAATTTAACTTTAACTAATTATCCAAAAATAAGATAGAGCAATCAAATCATGTAAATTAAATTGGATAATCACATTAAAACTCTATTTAAGAAGATCATAAAGTAGTTGATTGAGAATTTAAGATTAAAATTTATTTGTCTCAATACATATTAGTCAAAATTTTCAATCAAATCAAGTTAGAAAATATCTCACCCCCTATTTTTCATACTTATAGTAAGATTAATTTACTTTTCAACTTTCTCCCCCTCTTTATTTTAAATCAAGCAAATTTAACATGAATTTAACTATTAAATTTAGATTTTTTAAATTTGAAAGATATTTTTAATTTCAAAGATTTTTTTAATTAAATAAATATTTTTTCTTTAATATTTTCTCCACCTTACTTTAACAAACAAAACCATTTCTCAAAAGATTTTTTTGATACCAATTAAACTAAAATTTAGACCAAACTATAATTTTCTTAACAGTTCAATATCAATAAAAGATTAATTTGCAAGTTCAGCTTGATACCAATAATTTTAGTTTTGAATTGATAAAGATGAATTAATTTAAATTAAATATTTTTAAAAATTTAAAATAATAAATCAATTTGCATTGATATTAGTAAATCAGTTAAGGCAAATCATAAAAAAAAATTTCAGCTATTCTTCAAAAAGTTCATCTCTTTTTTTTTTAAAGAAATATCAAACAATTAGGTTCAGAAAAGATATGTATTTTTGAATTTATTTTAAATAATATTATATCAATTATATAGCTATGCAAAATCAGATTTGAAACAACGACATTCTTTTCTTCTTACCAAAAGATAAATCAATTTAATACATAGCAAATAGTAAGTTGTTTGATACCAAATAATTGAAACTAAAGTCCTCTTCAAATGTTTAGCTTTAAATACAAATGACACCTTCCTTGAAACATCTTGCTATATATCAACTTCAAAAGATTCAAGAAGATCATTTTTTAAATTTAATTTTCAAAATTAGTCAATCAGAATAAGGTATGATGTTCATAAAAAAATTTCTTTTTAAGAAAAAAAAGCAGTCAAATTGATGATTAACAAGGATATTCAAATAAATTTAGGAGATCAAAAATTAATCAATTGAGAGGGTTTCAATAATCAAAAAATTAAATCAAGAAAAATCTAGATAATGGTACTATGAAATTTGGTTCAACTAGGAAATTATAAATCCTTAAGATAAAACTACGATACAGTGCAAATTAATACTTCAAGCACTTGATCTTTTATGATTGAATATTTTATATTCAAGTACTTAGGCTATGCAATTTTTTAGGATATTTCAACATTTAAGCATCTTATGGGGGAATGACAAAATTTATTCAATTTTTAAGTTTAGCATTCAAAAAGTTTCATATGCAATCAAGCTCATAACAATTTAGGTTTCTTAAAAATTTGAAGGTCAAAATAGCATGATACAAAGGGTTGAATAAACATGCAGAATTTAGGATAAAAATATAAGCTTAAAAGCAAACAATCAAAATTAATCAAATATGCTTAATAATTATGCTAATTAATAATTAAAATATATTTAGCAACTAGTGATGGCATGATGTGAAAAAAATTTAGATTTTATCAAAACATCATCATCCATCTAATTTCATTCCCAAGACATCCATCCATAGAATTTTTTTTTATTCCATTGGATCCTTGGTGTACCTACAAAAATTATTTTCTAGATTTTTGTACCCAAGCTATCTTAGGTCCATTAAGGTTAGAGCTCATGGTTTTTTTTGAAACCCAAATTTATTTGATTAAAGTTTGGTCAATTCTTTTGATATTACATTCCAAAATTTTATAGCCAACTTTATTACATTTGAAACATGTAATTGAGTAATTTTTAAATGAAGCTTTGCTAAACATATTTTTGATAAATTTTTATTTTCTCAATGAGTTATAACCAATTTCTGCTTTATCAAAAATAGCTTTTTGATTATTTAAAATTACTTGAAGCTTTTGAAATCTAATAGTAAATTTTTCAAGCATGGGCTTTAGGTATTCAATCTCTTTTCTTAATTTTTTATTTTCTTCCAAAAGAGACTTTTTTTCTTTTAGTAAGTTTTTTTCTTCAATACAAAGTTTTGATTTTTTAAATTTTATTTTTTAGCTTAATATTTTCTTCAATCAAAAATTTTTTAGATTTAAGAGGTGCTTCTTTTTCTTTAGCCAAAGTATTATTTTCTTCCAAAATATTTTTTTTAATAATTTATTATTTTTATTAGCTAAAAAAAGATTTGATTTTTTGAGCTCCTTATTTTTCATCTTTAATTTCTTAAATTTATTCATTAAGTCATTAAAAGTTTCATATAATTCATCAAATGCAAAGTTGAAAGAATTTTCAAGATTTACCTCATTTGCATTAGCTATGAGGCAACCAATACCTTCTTCAATTTTCTTTTCCATGCTTTACTCCTCTTTAATCAAAACATTCTTTTTTTCTTTGTTTCTTCTTCTTTTTCGTTCCATCCTCATGAGCTATGAGGCATATGTTGGGATAAGCTTCATTGACTTCTTGAGAGCTTGATATTTTTCTTTGATTTACTCCCTCATAGATTGCTTCCAACTTATCCCAAATTTATTTTGCTGACATGCATGAAGAAATTATATTAAATTCATTTATGTCTAATGAATAATAAAGAATATTCATAGCTTTAGCATTTAGTTGATTTATTTCTTTATCATGCTCAAGCAATGCTTTGGGGGTGTGTGAGCCATCGATTATAATTTTTCATAAATTATAATCATATGCTTGTATGAAGATGCACATTCGTGCTTTCCAATAACTATAATTTGATCAATTAAGCATTAGGGGTCTATCTATAGAATATCCTTCATTAAACAAAAATTTTATTTGGATTGCCATAATCTTTTACTCTTTTAACCACTAGGTTAACAATTAAATATTAGAGCACCCGCTCTGATACTAATTGTTGCTCAGAGGTAGCAATCCAAGATGAGGGAGGGGGATGAATTTGATTCTTATAAAATTTTAGTCAAATTTAATATCTCTAAATAAGTATGTGCTCTAAATTAAACTAACTAGAATATTTATGATGGATATGCATTATGTAGCAGCGGAGTTAAAAGCAATGAGATAATGCAAGTATGTAAAAAAAAAAAAGTAAAGCAAGAAAGTAAACCAAGCAATCACACAACAAAGATAAAGAGATTTATAGTAGTTTGGAGTAACCCGCTCCTACATCCACTCTCCAAGCTTTTCTTAAAAATTTTACTATAATCTATCCTTGATTATAGTATATTTATTTTCTTAGGCTCACAAATAAACCTAATCGATTTTTTCAGGAGCACCAACCAAAATCTTAATCGTTAATTTTTTGGGTTCACTAACAATCTAGTTGATTTTTCAAACTCACCAATCAAAATCTCTAAGATCCAATTTCGGGCTTGGATAAGTCTAATCTTCAAGTTTTTTTTTCCAAAGAAATTTGTAAAGAAAATAAAAATACAACAATGAAAGTTTCAGCTTAAAATAAAAATAGAGTTTAAATTCTTTAAATCTTAAAGAAGAAGCTGAAGAATTGCTCTTTTGATGCTTCACTTCTCTTCATATGATGCTTGAGAGATTGTGCCAGATGTTGGAGAAGATACCTCTTGAAAGCCCTCTGATTTTACTACTTGGTTCCTCTCTTTTTTCTCTTCTTTTGTTGTGCAATGGAGCTCACTTAAACCTAAAAATGATTTCTTTCTTAATCCCACTTAATCTTGCTTTTAAATTGATTTTTCACCTTTAAATATCCTTGGAGATGGTTGGAGAGTGAGTTCTAGCTGTTAGAAGCTCTGAAATAGTCATTGAAAATAAAAAATAGCTGTTGGAAATGTTGCAAAAACTAGCCATTAAAGGCTATCAAACTCCATCGAGCTGGCTTAGATTTGGCTTAGAGCTAGCTTGATTGATAGAGCTGATTCGAACTATAGAATAGAAAAAATTAATTTTCTATCATCCTAAGAGAGTTGGCTTGGATCCAAATGGAGCTGGCTCGAACAACAGAATAGAAAAACATCTTTTTTGCCATCCTAAAAGAGCTAGCTTGGATCAAAATAGAGCTGGTTCGGCTGTATGCCAAATCAAAGTATCAATCCTATTTCATGCCAGAACTTGCTCTATTCTTGGGCAGATCAGCTCTAAACTTTTCAACTTCATTTTTCTTCATTATTTGATCTTTCAATCTTAAATTTCTTAATCCTAAATCTTTCAAATGATATTTATTTCTTCATTTTTTATTTTCTTTATGATGAGTCATTCAAATTTATGAAACCTTCTTCTTTTAAGTTCTTTGGCTTGACATCTTGAGAGCATTTCTTCCAAAGATAATTTCTTCAGTGTGACCATTTGAGAAATCCTATATTCAATCTTAAAATATATGATTAGTAATATTTTTACTCAATATTTTATGATCTAAAATCAATCATAGGGTCAACACCGTGGTGATCTTGGGTGTTATACCAATCAACTTTAACTAGCTATTCTTGATAGTAGACTACTACATTGATCATATTCAGTACAAATATATTCCTACATCACACCTGAATGCCATACCAATGTCTCCACACCACTTGATTATGAGAATAACCAACGAATATGGCATACAGCGATCTATACTCGTTAAGTTATCGTCCTAATTAATAACTTATCATTTGGTTGTGAACTATTTAAGAACTATCCGATAAATCCTTCTTTAACAATTAAGTGTGGTTCTAAGGTCTTCATCATAATTTTTGAATTTGTTTAAGAAAGATAGAACTTTTATGATGAATAAGCTAAATAACTATTATTATTTGATATACTAATTTCAATCATCTACAACTTAGATGATTGGCTATAAGACATATTTTCTAACAACTTTCACTTGGACTAAAGTCAATCAAAATAGTATCAAATACCTATCTTCCACTTAAGTTCATAGAACTCCTTAGTTTCGAGGCTTTTAGCAAATGGGTCAATTAAGTTTTCATATTTTGTTGATCTTCTAAAGGTCAACCTCATCTTGATCAAAATCTATGGTGATAGCGATGCAGAGTATGCTGATCCTATATGCACCTTCGATTCTTTAGCGATGGCTCTAGTGCTACATTAGGATTGGACCATTGATGGAGGGTGCCACTCTCAGCTTACTAATAAACTATGCTACCACACAGCCTTCATGACAGCATCAGATGCCATGATGCTTTACATCACTAATAGAATAGGCTACAATATCCTACTTAAAATTTTTTTAGCAAATTGCTCTTTCATTTAGGATAAATTCATGACTCGACACTCTCCTGCTATCATCTTTATCTAACTTAAACTAGAATTAAAATATTCCACATGTTTTATATCAGTTTCTCCATATATCAATCATCGGATCTTAATATTTCTCAAATACTAAAGGATTAGCCTTACAATCTTCTAGTGGTTCTCATTCGGATCAGACTAGTTTCTACTCATTACCTCTAGTGAGTATACTATGTCTGATCTAGTACATGGAGAAATAAGATGATAGCTAAATCTTTATTCTTTATAATGGTGGAATGTCATTCTCGATTAAAAGAATATCATCCATAGACAATGCAAGGAATAAAACTATAGAACTATTTATCCATTTATAGATATAGGATCCATCTTCATTTATAACAAAGACATACGTTCAAAATATATGTTTCAACTTTGAGATAATAGTTAAATAGGCTTTATAGGTCTCTAGCTTTCCGTCTACATTACTCTGATCCTTTGAAAATCCATTCACACTCCATGGATTTTATCCCTTCAGGTGACTCAACTAGCGTCTACACACTATTGATATTCATAGACTCTAATTTGGATTTCATGGCTCCAAGCCACTTCACAGAGTCAAACCGCTACATAGCATCCATATAGGTGATCGGATCTTCATTATTCTTATCGGGCTCAATAGGATTGCCATTTCGGATCTAGATACCGAAGTATCTATCTAGCTAATGTGGTACTCTACCAGATCTCCTTAAAGATATTATATTAATGGGCTTCAGAGATTTTATAGGTTTAGTAGATTGTGTCAGTTCACTCTATCGGTCGAACTTTCTCAAGTTCAACTTGACAAGTATCAGTTTCTTTTCTAAGAAACTTCTTTTCCAAAAAGAATGCATTAATATTGATGAACATCTTATGTTCTTTAGCATGGTAGAACTAATAACCCTTAAATACCTATAGACCAGGATCCAAGTTTATTGGTGTGCAAACCTTTGACATAGGTCGATCAACCCTAAACTCGAAGGTGAGAGAGTCTAGGCCTATGTTCGATCCATATCTCATATAGAGTCTTTGTGATAGATTTACTTAGAATATGTTCAGAGTAAAATGAGTAGTCTCAAGAGCTTAATCCTGAAATAGGCAGACTAGTAAACCCCATCATGGATCAAATCATGTTTAACAAAGTTTGACTTCTTTTCGATACACTATATTCCGGAAGGAGTCCACTATGAGAGAATCCTATTCTCTCATAGATTTATCAAAAATTCTCTGGATAAGTATTCGCCTCCTCGATCTGATTGAAGAGTTCTAATATTTTTTTCAATTTATTTTTCTTATTTCATTATTGAATCATTTGAATATTTTAAATGATTCAAACTAGATGCATCCATACCTAGATAGATTATCTATAATAAAATATTGATATCCTCCTCTGGTACTTGAGTTCATAAGTTCTCATACATCACTATGTATGAGATTTAGAATCTCACTGACTCTATCATCTTTTCTAGTAAAAGGTGACTTCATCATATTTTCAAGAAGACAAGACTTACAGGTCATCAGTGATTCACAATCTTCGATGTCGAGATTTTTCTCTTAAGCTAATCTGATTATCTTGTTCTTGTTAATATGACTAAGCTTATAATGCCAAAGGTAGATATTTGTGATATTATCTAACTTGGATTTTTAATCAATATGTACATTACATTTAACAGGCTATATGAATGTTAAATGTCATTTATTTATTATCCATGTATTATTATAATAATATTATAATAATCTCCTTTTATAGATAAATGATGATCATCTTTGGTCAAAAGGCTATCAAAGATCATATTTATTATAAATGATGGACAATAGTGACAGTTACTCTAAATGACAATATTTGAAAATAAGCTTGACAATTCCTAAAGTTATGATTGGAACAAAACTTTCATCCCTAATGTTCAGATATTTCTCACCATTTTCAAATGTTTCACTTACCTATAGTCCTTGCAATAAATTATATAGGACTACTGCTATCTAATACCCAGATAGTAGAATCTCAAACAGAAAAATTTTAAGGTGTTATCATATAACATCCATGATAAGCAACTCTTTGCTCATTTCTCTTGTTCAACCTGTTGGGGTCAAGAGAAGTAAGACAATTCTTCTTTTTATGACCATGCTTCTAATAGTAGAAGCACTCTGCCTGATTTGTGTTAGTCTTAGATCTTGTATTTTTACTAAACTTAGAAGCTCCAGCACAAATCCATTCATATTGCTGAATCAAAATCAACTTTCGATACTAATTATCGAAGTTGGATCTTATAAGTATATCATTGTCTGACAGTGATCAAAGCAATTATGGTTTAACCATAATCTAAGAAAAAAGAACATATGACTTAATGTATATAAATTATTTTAAGCTTAGAGACTTGGATTTCAGTCTAAAGATTCTTCTACTATTTTGTACGAATTAGTAGCCTCTACCTCTAATTCGAGGAATTACTTTAATTCTCTAGTAGGTACTAGAATTCACATAAACTGCACATAAGTTCGACTTTGGTTGGTCAACCCATGTGCATTATGGATAGGTTCTTTAATTAATTGTTTCTCCAAATAACTTCTAGCAATTTAATTTTATCCTAGAAACCTAATTAGTAGTAGGCTTTGGCCTTCACTGCAAGGATCCGATTAGGTCCAACCATTAACATGATCATATTTGGTGCATCTAACTAATGAATGATTAAGCCCAACTTTGGTTGATTAACCTAACCACTATTAAAGAGACACTTCCAAGTCATCATATTATGAATGATAATTTTATTAGTTAATAAGCAATAGGCCTTTAGGCCTCCTATGATTATTGAGTTAATAGACCCATTATCATCCAACTTAATGGGAGGCTATGACTCAGTTATCTCCATAACTTTATCATTTTAAGGACCTAATAATTTTAGAGAATTTAAATTTATTTATGATTTAAGGATAGATAAGACATGGACCAAATTGCTCCTACTGACTTTATCAAGTTAAATTCTTCCACTGACTTTTCAAGTCATTTATGAGGACTAGGATCAATTTCAGTCCATGGGCACCTAGATCAATCTCATTGAATAAAATCAGTCTCACTAATTTTCTATATGACATGGGTTAGCACGAATCAATAAGCAATCTAATCAAAAGCTGATTAACCATATTGGCTAGGTAAGTGAGATTGGTGGAAGGATTTGCCAAGGCTTGCCTTAGACACTATCAGAAACGGCCAGGTAAGTAAGCTATCAATTAAAAATCATCGATCTAAAATGTCATACTTATCTTAGACACTAATTGATTTATCAATTTTGATTTGATCTGCTTAAAGACTTGGGCTCAACCACTGAGCCATGATTATGGTCCATTTATTAGATGTATGGACTTTGATCAACTATAACTATTGAATTGATCTATAGAAAAAATGATATAATCCTAATTAACTATTAATTAAGTTTGACCAATTTCTTAACTTAGTCCATATTTAATAAAACCTAGTTCTAACCCAGTTAATGACCTGATCAAAGCTAACCCATTATCCTTTAAGCCATGTTTTATAAAATTATCTTAGGATCTTCAAATCACAAACCTAGATCCTAAACAATCACTTAATTTTTAGTTAAGTTCAAGACTTATGGGTTGGGGTTTGAAATCTCAGAACTAGTTTCTGATTTCAAGTTTTAAAATATTTTCAAATTTTGTAAATAATTTACTTTGAATCAGATTCAAACCTTGGTTTTAGATCTGATTTATTTCAATATTTAGATCATATCCTAGGATTTTGAATCTAAAATTTTATAGAAAGTAAGTTCTCAATTTAAATTTTATAAAATAAATATATCAAACATATAAATTTTATATTCAAAAATAAAGCAACATATCAACATACGCAATTAGAGGATCTAGATCTAAACATAAAACACATCATATAGATCGAATTATAAATTATTTAAATTTAGATTTAAAATTTAAATATAAATCATAAATTATTTTAGATCTTATCTAATATATTTATGATTTAGATTATTTAAGTTAGCACATATTAGGATAACCTCTCTATTATAAGGAGTAAACCTTACAGCAGGATAATCTTATAATCAGTATGTGCGATCCAATATTATTTAGATCTAATCTAAATAATTAATAATAGATCAAAAATCTATTTATTTTAGATTTAAAATTAAAAAAATAAATTATTAATTAATTTGGATCATATCTAACTTATTCATAATTTAATTTTACAGATCAGCACATACTAGAATAATATTTTTATTCTAAGGGGTTAACCTTACAATAGGACAATCTTATAATCAGTATGTATGATCTTTAATTTTTATTTTTATATTTATTTTAATATAAATATGATCATGTTATAAAAAAATCTAGATGCTTTGACACCATTGTTAGAAAATATGCATGGTTTCATGCTTGTATTTCAAAATTTTTTTGATATAAACTACAGTGGAAGATATAGATTAAACTATTTAATCTAATAATATGCATGTGATCTAATCACTAAACTCTATACCTAGAACCTACAACATGCCATGATATAAACATAAATCTAAAAATTAAAATTAGGTTGGTTGATATTGATCAAATCAATACCT
Source organism: Cocos nucifera (assembly GCA_006176705.1). NCBI lineage: Eukaryota > Viridiplantae > Streptophyta > Magnoliopsida > Arecales > Arecaceae > Cocos > Cocos nucifera. The sequence continues at coordinate 2,605,791 of QRFJ01000017.1, forward strand.
AGATCTAGAACAGTTCTAGAAAAATCAAGATCATATTTAGGTCAGATAAAAGATTGAATCTTATACCTTTATGTGGGTCGAGAACACTGTAATTGAATTTTATTATTATTTTTTATTGCTTGGAGCCGTACAGTGCGTCCGACCTCTATGGATAGTCTACATAAGGATGCAATACAGATCGGAGGTTCGTTAAACGAAGATTCGCTCAAAGTGCTAGCTTCTTACGGATCCCTCCTGATGGTCAATCTAAAAATATTCTTCAGATCTCTTGGATACTCCAAGAGATGAAGAACAAAAGAAAGAATAAGAAAGAAAATTAAATTTTTGAATCTCCTAAAAATTAAAAAATAAAAGGCTAAGAAAAATTATCCTAAGAGAAGACACATCTTTTCTTTCAAGACATTAACCATTGATGTCCTGATCCCATCTCTATGTCAGGACAAGAGGAAACCTTCTCCTCTAGAATTTTCTTATCCTTTTTGATCTCTTACTCTCTAATTTTTTTCATGAAAAATTATATAAAAAGATGGAGAAGAAGGGTTCTCAAACAAATTCAAAGAGAAGATTTTTTTCTTTTCTTCTTCTCTCATTAGGACATGATCAGATCATGTTCAAAGAAGACCACCATATCCCAACTCCTTAGAGCACTCATCCTCCATGCCCTCTCTCTCTCTCTCTCTCAGATTTTTCTTATAGAAAATCACATAAAATAAGAAGAAAGAAAAACTTGAAAGAAAACCACAAGAGAAGACAATCTTCTCTCTTCCCTTTTTCTCTTCAAGACATCAACTTTTGATGTCTTATTGAAGTCTCTTCTTCAAGAAAATTTGTGTCCAAAGCCTCCCATGCCTCCTCTTTTCTCTATCTTTTCATGAATTTTATAAAATTTTTCACGTCCAAAACATGAAAGGAGGCGTCCTCTTTTTTATATCTAATAGACTAGGTCAAAACCTAGTCTAATTAGAATTTCATGGTGGAGTTTTGGTGGCGTCCAACTCTTGGACACCACCTCCTATATTTTTGGCATGGAATAACAGATGCCACCTCCTATATTTTTGGCATGGAATACCAAAAATCAATTCAAAAAAATTAGGAAGAATGGATTGAACAAAAACAAGAAGGCGTGGAGAAAAATTCCAAAGGGAGAGGAGAGGTGTTTTAGGTTTTAAGAACTCTATCAAATAGAATCCAACTCAAAATCTATTTCTAAATTTGATCAAGTTAAATTTATTTCAAACTCATCAAAAATTGGGCATGGAATACCTTTCTGAGGCATGGAATAAATCATGTTAACTTTTGGAATTAAGTGTGTGGCATGGGCTTTTAGTGGCGTAAGAAAAGGAGTCCTAGTCTTACTAGGACTCTTCTACTTTGATTAGGTCAAGACCTTTTGAATCCAATTCAAAATAGTTTTGACTCAACCAATTAATAGATAATCTTAATCTAATTATAAATTTAATTTAATTAAATTTAAATTTAATTTAATTTTTAATTAAATTAAAAATTAGGTACACTCAAGTCCTAATTGAACTAGGACTTGTTCTTTCTTGCAATTGACTTATCCAATAAACCAATTAGACTTAATCCAATTAAGTTTAAATTAATTTTAATTTAATCTAATTTAATTAGACTTAATCTCAGTCTGATTGCTTAATCAAATTAAGTCAATTAGTAATCTAATTGCTAATGGATCCTCCTGCAATACTTACATTAGGCCAAACATCAATCATATTGATTGTTTGATCTTAAAATGATTCTCAATCATCAATTAACCATCCGATCAGATAATAATCTCTAATGTATATGACCCTATATGTTTGAATCTAAGCTGGTAGTATAGAAACTAATTTTTGTACTAATAGAAATGACCATCTAGCAATGGTACCCGACGTCTGGATAGATCAAATATATGCAAAGCAACATTTTTAGAATCCTAGCCTATGGTTATCGTATAATTCATTTATTTGATCAATAATGCTCAAGATAACTTTGAGTAAGCTGTCAACACTCATATAAGTCATCCATATTGTGTTTTAAAATTTTACAAATCTTGTGACTTTTTACGAGGATTATCCAGACCTAGATTTTGCTAAATTGAAACACAACGAGACATTCGCTTTCTGAAGTTAATTTGGAATGATCAATCTCATCATGACTCATACATCGACTCTACAAGTACTTGACTGTACCTAAAATTTTTTTATTATTATATTAAAAATACAGGTAGGTTGGCATCAAAGTACAGTGAGTTGCTTGCAAGTCACCATGGTGATCTCAGATTTGAGGAACACTTATACCCATCGGCCTTAACTAGCTACTTTTGACAGTAGAGTGTTACATTGATTACGTTCAGTATAGATGTACTGCTACATCTCACCTGAATGCCATATCAGTATCTTCACACTATTTAGTTACGAGAACAACCAATAAATATGGCATACAATGATCTATACTCGATAAGTTATCATCCTAATTAATAATTTATCATTTGATCGTGAACTATTTAAAAACCATCTGATAAATCCTTCTTTATTGATTGAGTATGGTTCTAAGAATTTCATCATAATTTTAGAGTTCATTTAAGAAAGATAGAACTTTTATGATGAATAAGCCAAATAACTATTATTATTTGATATACTGATTTCAATTTTCTACAACTTAGATGATTGACTTTAGGACACATTTTCTAACAAACTCAATACAAAAAAGCGCTCACTGAGCCCATGTACACCCATGTCTCATATGCTCTCATCTCTTGGATCTAAGCCTGATCCATACATGAGTTAGCCTCCTTAAGACTTTTCAAACTAGGCCTTAAGACCTCTAGGATCAACCTAGATCCTAGCCCCAAATAGACATCCTATGTATCTCTGTCCATGCATTGAGTCGACTCAGTCTCAGCATTGAGTCGGTTAACCTGAGACCGAGTTGGCTTAGTCTGGCACTGAGTTGTCCTAGTTGTGTACCGTGCTAGCAATTCCAAATACATACCTTTGTATTTGGCTTTTTCTCTGAGATATGGTCGATCCAATTTCAGACTGAGCTGACTAACCTGTAAAATTAGTCCTCTATAGTTTTCATTCCTCAGCTTTGGTTTCTTACTTCATCTTGTATTTCAAATCTCTGAAGTACCAACCAAATCTCTCAAGGTCCTCAACACTTGGACTTTAAGCCTGTGAAGGGCTGCACATTACTTTCACCCTAGGACAACTCCTATCCTAGCCCTAGGACCACACCTATTCTAATTTTCTGAAGCCAATACCCTAACTCCTTTCGTGATCTCTCAAGGCTTGGGAGTACCACACCAATCCTTATACTTTCATACACATCTCAGATAGCGGATTGTATGAAGTAATAAAGATAGACCAACATGAATAAGAGGCCATGGCATGACTGAATGTTATAAAGCCATTCATAGATAGATCCAATCAGATATTGCATGATTTTTGAGCAAATAAAGGTTGGCAAGCATCAAATTGCTTCCATGCCTCATTGTCTGATTGATGATATATCGTATCAGAATGCTTGCATGGTCCTTCTTTGTGCTATCTCATATATCCAGTAGTACTCTTGGATAAGTAGAGTCTCTGAAGTTTAAGAGTGAGAGGAAGGTATCGAAAAATTATGTATGGTATGTTTTTCTGATTTTTACCCTCTTGCCTCGACTTAAATCAACTTGCACCATATATGCTGCATGAGCTCTTCTGATAGTACAGTGTATGTTTCACATCCCGACTATAGTGGTTGATTAGCATCTTTCAGCATCTACTAGAAATCATTGCTATCCGCTTTTAGATCGTCCTCCATATCCTAATTAAATTTAAGACTAGCTGCATCCATAACAATGTCTACCATTATGTCTGTATCTATGTCTCGATTCTAACCCTTGCAATTTTCTCCCACGCTCTCCATATAGGTACCAATACTTATAGTTGGGCATAAATCTACTCTTATACAAATGGATAGTAATTGTAATCCTATCAAACATTTCTCTACTACCACATCTATTATAAGGGCAACGAGCATGTCCTTGATGAAAGAATGTGCATTCCCAAAAATAAAATCATAGAAGTACTCTACACCCTCTCTATTTTAGCAAAAATCTCTCCATCGACTACTCGATAGTCCATCCAACTACTTCCCATGATAGATTATCTAAGAATTTTGCATATACATAAATATAAGATAATTACTAAATACTACTTTATCATTCAAAATGGCTTACATGGTAAATGCATCCTATCATCAACTAATAGGTAAAGATAGATCATATTCTATTTAGAAAATACATTAATTCTATTGATCCATTATAGTAATCAAACGATACATAATAGGGGCTAAAAAAATTTTGATAGCATTTTCTTTTAGTTCTCCTCTATAGGAAGAGCAAAAAAGAAATGATGTTCGAAATTTCTTTCGAACCCTCGGCATATCAATTGATTACTATAATGACCTATAGAATTATTTGCATTTCTCAAATAATCCATAATGGACAATCAATTGATCAATGTATATAATTCTTCCATCCATATAAAAATAAATAAATGTATGGATAGATTAGAATATGTACATCAATCAACTAATGGGTTTGTCGTTCCATATAATACAAATTTTATTAAAATTAACACATAATTAACGTTGTTCGACACCTTCCATTAGTATGTGTGCACAGGGCACGTGAGGGCTAGTTGTCTTGGATGCCAACTATTACTCAAGGCCCGGGCATGTAGGGCATGCCTCGGCTCCATATTTGCAATGTTGCCTAGCACCTTCCCTCGTCCAAGCACTCTGCATGTCGAGACCCAAGTCTCATGCATTTAATTAATTAATTAATTATCTAACTAATTAATTAAATTAATATTTAATTAATTTTTAGTGATGGTACTAGTCGTTGCTAATGCCGTCACTAATACTAGACAATATTAGCCATCGCTAATGCTCGCAGTTGTAGGGATAGGGCCGTAGGATCGAGGCTGTGGGTTGGGGGCAATGAGGTAGGGCCACGTAGTCAGAATGATAGGGATAGGGCCACAGGAAGGCTGGCAGGGTAGGGCAGCAGCCCTAGGGCCACGGTGTAGGAGGCATTAGCAGGGTCGAGGCGACCACTGGACAGGTGGGGCTGGGGTGATGAGCTTGGGGCTGCGGCATAGGAGATGCTGAAGGGGTTGGGGCGGCCATAGGAGAGGTGGGGTCGGGGTGGCTGGCTTGGAGCTACTACATAGGAGGTGCCGATGGAGTCCGGGCTAGAGCTATCAATCGACTAGGTTCAGACCCGAGATTCATGGGTATATATCCGACGGGTTTGGATTTGGTACTAGTATTAGACCCATTTATCTGAACCTGGATCTGGACTCAATAAATCATGATATAAATGGATAGGATCTAGATATTTAGTATCTAGATCTGATAGACCCAGAACCTAAATTATATATATAACATAATATAATAATATTATATATAAATATTAAAAATATTTTGAGCCATTAGATCAGAGATCCAATGGCCTAAAATCTTTTAAGAAAAAAAGCCCTAATCTATTAGATCCCTCTCTCCTTCTCTTAGTCTCCCTCTCTCCCTCTCTATGCTGCGGTCGGTCCCCAATCTCGCCCGTGCGCTCTCCCCTCTCTCCCTCTCTCAGTCTCCCTCTCTCCCTCTCTATCTCTTGACCAACTATTCCTCTCCCTCCTCTCCTTCCGACATCTCCCTCTCCGCCATGAGATCCACTCGTCGGCAAGCTACGGCCAGGCTTGAATCTCACCTGCACCGTCGGACCCGAATCTTGCCCATGACCCCTCCCTTATTTCCCTCTCTCAGCTCCTACTTTGTCGATGGCAAGAACTCTATTGCTAAAGCCATCTTTAATAATCATAATTTTTTAAATTATATTTTAATATTAATTTTTCTTTTAGAATATTTTTTGGATGGTTAAAAATTAATATTAAATTTTATTAAATTTTAAAACTTAATTAATTTATGGATCAAGTCTTAATTGATTTAAATTAGATTTAATTTAATTAGGTTTGACTTAATAAAAGGCTAATTGAATTTTAATATTTTAAGTTAAACTTATATTTAAAGCTTAATTGAATTAGGTTTGACAGAATTTTGAATTAAATTTGAATCGAGTTTGAATTGGATTTGAATAGAACCTAAATTAAAAATTATTTTCTTTAAATTAATATAAATTAAATTAAATTTAATTATGCTTGACTTAATTTAAGGGTAATTAAATTTTACAATCTAATTAGGACTTGAATTTAAAGTCTAATTGAATTAGATTTGATAGAATTTTGAATTAAATTCAAATCAGATTCAAATTAGATTTGAATTGAATTCAAATTAAAAATTATTTTCTCCTAATTGATTTAAATCAGATTAAATTTAATTAAGCTTGACTTAATTTGAAGGTAACTATATTTTACTATCTAAGTAGAACTTGAATTCAAAGTCTAATTGAATTATGATTGATAGATTTTTGAATTAGATTCGAATCAGTTTTAAATTAGATTTAAATTAAATTCAAATTAAAAATTATTTTTTAAATTAATTTAAATTAAATTAATTAAATTAATTTTAACTAAGTTTAAGGTTAATTGAATTTTATAATCCATGTAGGACTTGAATTCTAAGTCTAATTGAATTAAGTTTGATAGGATTTTAAATTAAATTTAAATTAGATTTGAATTGGATTCAAATTGAATCATAGATTAAGTTCTAATTAATTTAAATTAAATTTAATTTAAATATACTTGATTAAATTTAAGATTAATTAGATTTTATAATTCAAGTAAGACTTGAATTTAAAGTCTAATTGAATTAGGTTTGACAGAAATTTGAATTAGATTCAAATTAAATCTAAACTAAAAATTATTTTTTTAATTAAATTAAATTAAATTAAATTAAATTAAGCTTAAATTAATTTAAGATAATTAAATTTTATAATCTATATAGGACTTAAATTTAAAGCCTAATTGAATTAAGTTTGACAGGACTTTAAATTTAGATTCGAATCGAATTTAAATTAGATTCAAATTAAATTATGGATCAAGTTCTAATAGATTTAAATTAAATTTAATTTAAGTAGATTTGATTTAATTTAAGATTAATTAAATTTTATAATTCAAGTAAGACTTAGATTCAAAGCCTAATTGAAATAGGTTTGATAGGACTTCGAATTGGATTCGAATCAAATTTGAATTAGATTTGAATTAAATCTAAATTAAAAATTATTTTTAATTAATTTAAATTAAATTAAATTAAATTAAACTTGACTTAGTTTAAGAATAATTAAATTTTATAATTTAATTAGGACTTGGATTCCAAGTCTAATTGAATTAGATTGGACAGGATTTTAAATTAGATTCGAATTAGGTTTGAATTTGATTTGAATTAAATTAAAATTAAAATTTATTTTTTAAATTAATTTAAATTAGATTAAATTTAATTAGACTTGACTTAATTTGAAGATAATTTAGTTTTACTATCTAAGTAAGACTTGAATTCAAAGTCTAATTGAATTAAGATTGATAGAATTTCAAATTAGATTTGAATTGAATCTAAATTAAAAATTATTTTTTTAATTAATTAATTTAAATTAAAGTTAATTTAATTAATTTTTAACTTATTTTAAGAATAATTTAATTTTATAATCTAAGTAGGATTAGGATTTAAAGTCTAATTAAATTAGATTTGGCAGAATTTTGAATGGAATTTGAATCGGATTTGAATTGGACTTAAGCTGTATTCTAGGTTATTAGCGATAAAAAAGTAGGGTCGTCACTAATTCCATCGCTAATAGAATTTTTGAATAAAATTATTTTTTAATTTATTGTTGAGATTTTTTAAAAAATTATTAGTGACGACAGGATTTTTGTCCCTAATAAACAAAATTTGCCACCATTAATAATTATTTTATATTTAAATATTACAAAAAAAATAAAAATAATTAAAATAATTTTAGCAATGGTTTTTGTCATTTCTAATAATTAAATAGCCATTGCTAATAGGATCATTATTGGTGACAATAAGATTTACATTGTTAATAAATCAAATTCACCATCACTAATAATTTTTAATATTTAAATATTAAAAAATATATTTTTAGCGATAGCTTTTACCATCATGAATAATTAAATTATCATTGCAAATAGTATTAGCTAGGTGGTATTTTTGGTTGGTTTTGTGGTGGCTAAAAGATGTTATTAGTGGTAGAATTTTTTTCATCACTAATACTGTCGCTAATATTCAAAATTCTTATAGTGGGAGTTAGCCTCCTCTCCCTAAGTTTAGTAAGAATTAGGAGGTCTTGGGCTCCTGGAAGCTCTAGATCTCAACTATAAGAAGACCATCCCCTCCTTCTCTTAGCACATGAACTCAATCTCTGATCAAACACCAACAAAACCCATGAAATTCCTCATGGTTTCTATTGGCTGCTCCTTAGCAAACTACCACAGATCCATCATCGATTCATCACTGGAGTCAAGATAAGAGGTCTTAATCTCTCTCTCCATCTTCTTCTAGTCCCTTTGCTAACATTGTCGATCGGATTCCCACCAATGAGTTGCTAGATTTCTTTTAAACTAAGCCACCTCTACTTTTCTTCTGATTTTCCTTCTATCGTACCGACCGCCATCGTCAAAGATCGCATTGCTTGGGTCATCGAGGGCCGAAGCTACCCTACCGGAGTTATTGTGGGTTGCTATCGATAGGGGTTCTGACCATGTAAGTGGCTTGCCTCAATTTCTTTCCATCACTACAAGAAATCTGGATTTTAGCGACGGTATTAGCGATGGCAAAAAAAATCATCGCTAATAAGAATTTTTTGCCACCGCAACATCGACTAAAAAATTTATCATTGGTAATAATAGTAGCAATGGCAAAATAAATATTAGCCATGGCTACAGCCATCTTTAAAAGTATAATTTTTTTAGAATATAAAAAAAATTATTAGCAATAAAATATTTTGATTATTAGAGACAAAGCATCAGGCATCTCTAATAATAAACAATTATCAATGGATGGTTTAACTTTTAGCAATAGCAAAAACTATCGCTAATATTATTTTAAATTTTTAAATATTTTTATTTTATTTAAATATAAAATATGTATTAGCGATGGCGACTTTGGATATTAGTGACTAAGAACTCACTATCGCTAATAAATTTTTTTAAAAAAATAGATTCAAGAGAAAAGATTATTTTAAAATTTTATTAGTGATAGAATTAGCAATAAAAGTGCCATCGCTAATAGAATTAGCGATGGGATATGGGCCGTCGCTAATAATCCGGATCACAATTCAAACCCAATTCGAATTCGATTCGAATTTGATTCAAAAATTCTGCTAAACTAATTAAATTAGGCTTTGAATACAAATCCTATTTAGATTATAAAATCTAATGAACCTTAAATTAGATTAAAATTAATTAAATTAAATCTAATTTAAATTAATTAGAAGAAATTAATTTTTAATTTAGATTCAATTCGAATCTAATTTAAAATTCTATCAATCCTAATTTAATTAGACTATTAATTCAAGTCCTACTTGGATAGTAAAACTCAATTACATTTAAATTAAGTCAAGCCTAACTAAATTTAAGCTAAATTAAATAATTAAAAAATAATTTTTAATTTAGACTCGATTCAAATCTAATTCGAAATTCTGTCAATCTTAATTTAATTAGACTTTTAATTCAAGTCCTACTTGAATAGTAAAATCTAATTATCTTTAAATTAATTAAAACTAATTAAATTTAAGCTGATTTAAATCAATTAGAACTTGATCCATGATTACATTTGAATCTAATTTGAATTCAATTCAAATCTAATTCGAAATCAATTCAAAATCTTGTCAATTCTAATTTAGTTAGTCTTCGAATTCAAATCCTATATGGATTATAATACCTAATTAATCTCAAATTAAGTCAAGATTAATCAAATTAAAGCTAATTTAAATCAATTAGGAGAAAATAATTTTTAATTTAGATTTAATTCGAATCTAATTCAAACTTGATTTGAATTTGATTAGAAAATCTATCAATCCTAATTCAATTAGACTTTAAAATCTAAGTTTAGGTTTGATCCGAATCCAATTGAAACTAGATTCAAATTTAATTCAAAATTCTATCTAACCTATTTGAATTAAACTTTGAATTCAAATCCTAATTGAATTTTAAACCAAATTATCCTGAAATTAAGTCAAGCTTAATTACATTTGATTTGATTTAAATCAATTAGAAGAAAATAATTTTTAATTTAGGTTCTATTCAAATCAAATTTGAATTCAATTCGAAATCCTCTTAAACCTAATTCAATTAGATTTTGAATTCAAGTCTTATTTAGAATATTAAAATCTAATTAGCCTTAAATTAACTTAAGCTTAATTAATTAAATTAATTTTAAATCAATTAGGATTCGATCCATAAATTAATTAAGTTTAAAAATTTATAATTATTCAGCATTGATTTTTAGCCACCCAAAAAATGACTTAGGAGGAAAAAATAAAATATAATTTTTTAAAAAGTTATGATTAGTAGAGATGGCTTTAGCGATTGAGTTCTAGCCATCACTAATAATTAGAAAAAATATTTTAAAATTAAAATTAAATATTTTAAAAAATTTAATATTATTAGCGAAGTATCTATTTGAAAAATACATGCACATTCTCAAAAAAAAAAGTAAAAAATAAGGCCCGAGTCAATGTTCTATTATGGAGGCTTACATAATATAAGAGATTTTAAATTTGAGCTGATGCTACTTTAATTCCAGTGTGCAAACCAAGCTTATTCAGGTGGGTCAAAATGATGTCAGTGGTGCTGAGGGATCAGAGTAGAAAATCTCAATATTTGCTTATCCAGCTCGAAAATTTAGGCTCGAGGTTTATCGAGTTTTCTTTAATACTGAACTTCAACGGGCAGAGATATATGTTTTGCTAAGTTGCACGGAGATCGACCCATATGTCCTGTAAGTGTCCATCATAATCTCATCTCTTTAATCATTTATTTTAGTATACTTATCTTATGCATGTTTAGGCAATATGATGAGATGCTAAAAGAAGAAAATCCAAGCATAACTAATAAAGAAATATCAACAAAGCGATCAGAGAATTTTGTATGTTAGTTCGATCAATTAGTCATTCAAGACAGCGAGTCCATACCAAGAAAGCTGAGACCATTAGGTTATAGGTTGAAAAAATACGTGACATGCTATAGTGGCTATAACGTAAATTATTTTAAATTTCACACCTAACAATATGAAAATTATAAAAGTACAATAAACAGTGGTGTGTGTATAAAAGATAGCTAGTGGGAAGATAAGCCGAAGAGTGACTACTATGGAATCCTTGAAGAAGTGATTAAGATGAGCTACATTAGAGGTAATAGTATCATTCTATTTAAGTATCAATAGTTCAATACCGATTAATGGTATGAAGGTTGATCCATGGCATGGGCTTATTGAGATCAAACATGGATCAAAAGCTTATATCAATAATCCATTTGTATTAGCTGCACAAGCTGCTCAAGTGTATTATACTTCTTTTCCGTCAAGAGAAAGAAGAAAGAAAGATTGGTGGTTTGTATATAAAATTAAGCCTCGAGCCGTTCATTACATGCTCAAAGAAGAAGAAAAGCCCCAATTATTAGAATATTTTCAAGAGGATGAGACAATAGGAGTTCATTAATCCTTCGATGATGTGGAATTGGATACTCCAGGAATACTTCTACATGAAGATAGCCAACATGAGAAGATAGATCCAACTGAGATTATTTTAAAAGATAATCTTCCTCAAGAAGAGGAAAAAGAAGAGGAATAGCTGGAAGAAGAGGAAGAAGAAAAGAAAGAAGAGGAAGAATCGGAAGAAGATTCTGAAGGACACTAAATATCTGAAAAGATCGATGAGTAGTGCTAAGTATATAATTTTTGGATCATTTTAATTACTTATCTTGCATCATTTTAAATCTTGAATTGCTATCCATAATTATATAATTAATTTAATAAATCTATTTATTTTTATTTTTAGAGAGTATATATCATGTCTTCTAGAGGTCGGAGCCACACCAGTCGAGGACAGAGCTCTCGAGGAGAGAGCGATCATATCGTCAGTTCTCATAGTTTTGCACATCTCACATCGGATGGTATGCTCTAATACTTTATATATTCTTATTTATGTTATTTTATTATTTGTTAACTAGTATAATATTCTTTATATTAGATTTTTTGTGCTCAGGTTTGGAGGATAGGGGGTTACCAGTGATCCCACAATCCTATGCAATAACTACTGTTGGCTTTAGATACAATGCCATGGCCAAGGATCTGCCTGGCTCGTGGCACCTCCAACTAGATCGAAGGATTGGCAGCTCATCCATATTCAGAGTTACTCGTAAGTACTATATTTTTAATTAATATGTTTAGAATTTAGTAATTTTAAAGTTAACATTTATTCTTCAAAATTAATTTTGCAGCATATTCAACGAACCTTCAAGATATCGTGTCGTTACCAGGATCATACTCTAATTGATGCTGGGCTTGGTGAGCAATTTCTCAAATTAGCCGTTGAAGCTCATGATGTAGCCTGGGAGATATTTCTGGTAAGTCAAAACTAGTTTAATTTTTAAATTTTTGATATGTTGCTATTTTAATTACATATTGATACACACTTGCTTTCATCTTATAGGAGTATTATTGATTCGAGACTTTCGAGGATGAGGAGGCTGGCCGTCAGACCTTCGAGGAGGTGATCATACGAAAGCTTTGAGATGGACTCTACAACCTGAGACAGTCCACCATACAACACTCTAGTTCTCAGTCACCATCGAATTGAAAGTTTTTCATAGATCACTAGATGCGGATGGACATATGGTAGACTCTTTATGACTAGTGAAGCAGCGAGGAGTACTTTGATAGGCGGTAGAGGGCCCGACAGAACTGGGCTATCCAGCAGGATCCGATCAGGCATATGGGCGGCTCGCTTGGCACACATATTGTGGCTGATAGATTGGTAAGAAATCAAAATCAAAACTCTTCATCAGAATGATAAAAATTTTTATATGTATGTTTTAATTAATTTAATTTTATTATTTACTTATTATGGATATGGCAGCTAGATCATCCACCAGATTAGCTACATTTATGGTAGGCCACACACCAATCTAGGAGGACTGGTGACTACTTAGATTTTACGTCATAGCATATCACGATAAGAATTTTAAACTTTATTTAATAATTAAGTTGTTACATGATCTAATTTTTATATTAGAATTAATATATTTTTGAACTATGCAGATGCGTTATACAGAGTACATTGCTGAGAGGTATGGTGATGATCCATCTTCTCAGCCCTCTTTTGATCTTGAGGGATGGCTTAGTGCCATCTGGGGGGTGAGTAGGAGCCGCATCATAGGATTCAGTTACAACTTTGTCCCTCCACCATCTTGATATCATTCAGCATCCTCACAGGTCTCAACATCCAAGACTTGGAGTGATGCGCACATGGAGTAGGTCGTGCGGAGGCTTCTGAGGTAGTGACCTTATGGTCCCTTGAATGTTATTCATGATACGGTCGTGGAGCTTCTTCGACTCGCTACTACACCACCAACTAGGCTCGTCATCCCAGCCATCATATCAGATAATTATATTATTAATTTTTTTTTACTTATTTTAAGTTTTTATATTTACAAGTAATTCATATATTTAGGTTTGAGTCTGAAAAGAGGATCTAGGGGCTAAAAATTCATTCTAACAATTCAATCGATGGATCGTAATTGTTTATAGTTCCGTATCATCAAATCAAATATGTAGAAATAATCTGTTCGAGAATAGAAGTAGTGTATCGAAAGATATGCCTTCATATCAAAACTTACTAATATTATTTTATTTTTTATTACAGGATGTTGGGACATCCGGCTCTCATCCACCAGCTGCTGGAGAGGAGCAAGAGGAAGAGGTGGATGACGACGAGCATCGGATCTAATTTTTTTTTTGATGTATTATTTTTTTGATACTAATTATAAAATATTATATAATTTATATTTTTAATAAAATATAATTAGTTTTTTATTTTTGATTATCAAATTATTTTGAATTTTAATTAATTATGAATCATAATATATTATGGTTAATTAATTTATTAAGGTTAATTAAGATAGATTTTAAAAATTATTATTATTAATTTTTTTAAAAAATATAAATTAACTATTAACATTGATATTAGCGATGAAAACTGCCGTTGTTAATAACTATTAGCGATGACTTTAGAGATGAATTTTTATCACTAATAATTTTTTTAAATAAATTTTTTAATTTGATTAAAAGTTATAGAACATTAGCGACGGCGAGTTTGGTCGCTAAAAATTATTAGCAATGATATTAGCCACCATACACCATCACTAATATTTGATAAAATATTTTATTTTATTTTATTTAAAAATTTAAAATTATTAGCAACAGTATTAGAGATGAAATTTTTTATCGCTATTAATTATTAGTGACGATATTAGCCACCACATTATCGTTGCTAATATTTTTTAAGAAAAATAATTTAAGTATTGAAAAATTATTAGAGATAAAATTTTTTCATCGTAAAAACCATCGCTATTATCCTGATTAGCGACGATGGATTTTGTCATCACTAATAATTATAATTAGTGATAAAAATTATTCAGATTAGATTTTACGATGATATTTGTGATGGCAACGTTATTAATGATGACAGACGGACTATTAGCGACGGTGATTAGCCATCACTAATAGTCAGATTTCTTGTAGTGCTTCTCCTATTTTAATGGAGAAAAAAGAAAGTGAGAAGAAAATTTTTTTTTTTCTCTCTCTTTCCTCTCTTCTCTCTTCCTTTTTTCTCTCCACTTTCTCTCCTTATGAGTTTCTTCTATCTCCCCTGATTTCGTGCCATCTTTCCTGCAAAACCGACTCTCTTGTGGCCGATCGAAACTCTCTCCACTCCTCTCTCTCCCCCTTGTCCTCTCTCTCCCTCTCGTACTGGGCTTCCGTCAGCCGACAACCGTATCTCCCACTGCTGTCATCTTTGCCATTGCCATTGCCATTGCCACTGTTGTGCTTGAACCAAAGTAAGTTCTCGATTGGTTAAATTTTTTTTTGTTCTTTTGATCGTCTAATGGGCCACGGATGTTGCCGTGCGGTGGTCGATGGCAGACGGTGGGGTGCGAAGGGTGGGTTCCGGCTGTAGGCCTTGCGTGGTAGTGTTGATAGGCCTGATAGAGACCACTGGTGATAGGAGGCGGAGGGGTAACACAAGGGTGGGGGCCGGGGGGGTGGGGCATCGAGGGCAGTGGTGATGGGATGGATGGGTGGCTGTGGGTGTGTGAGGTAGAGGGGCACCGCAGGGAGTGGAAGGCTGCGAGGGGTAAGGGGCAGAGGGGCACCAAGGGATGGGGGCCGTGGGGGTGGGCATTGAGGGGTGGTGATGACGGGTCGGATGGGGGCTACGAGTGCTGGATGGTGGAGGGGCGCCGCAAGAGGTAGGGGACCGCGATGAGTGGGTGGCGGAGGGGCGTAGTAGAGGATGGAGGGCCACGAAGGGTGGAGGGTAGAGGGGTGCCATAGGATGTGGGGGCCACGAGGGGTGGGACGTGGAGGGGCAGTGGTGACAGGTCGGATCGGGGGCCACGGATGGTGAGCGACAGAGGGGCACCGCAGGGGATGGGGGGCCACGATAGGTGGGGGCAAAGGGGCCGTAGGGGTTTAGGTTAGTCCTTAATCATTTTTTAAATTTTAATAAATAATAAAAATAAAATAAAATAAAATTAATAATAATAGTAATAATAATAAGAGTAATAATAATGGTAATAGTAATAGTAGTAGTAAGAATAATAATAATAATAATAATAGTAAAAGTAGTAATAATAATAATATTATTAATAATAGTAATAATAATAATAGTAATAGTAGTAGTAAGAATAATAATAATAATAGTAAAAATAATAATAGTAAAAATTATAGTAATAATAATAATAATAGTATAAATAATAGTAGTAATAGTAATAATAGTACTGATAGTAATAATAGTAATAAGAATAGTAATAATAGTAGTAATAATAATAATAGTAATAGTAGTAGTAATAATAATAATTTAATTAATAAATAAATTTTAAGATAAATTGATAAAATATTTAAGAATAAGTTATTTTTAAAATTAAAATAGTTAGGTTTTTCATTATATTTTTATTCTTTTACTTGTTATAGTTTAATCTTTTTATTTATCTGGTCCTTGTATTTCATTATGATTATGATTTAATATTTTAATTTGTATTAGCCGAAGGTTTTAATTTTTAATGCATATGAACTATTCGATCCAGGATCCGAATCAAGTTTTGATCAAGAATCTGAGTCGGGATCTTGTCTAGGATTCGGATCATGATCCGAGTCAGATCTCGATCGGGATCCAGTCTAGGATCTAGTTTGAGGTTCAGATCATGATTCAGATCGAATTTTGATCGAGATCCAGGTCGGTATTCAATCCAAGATTCGATCTAGGATCATGTTCGGGATCCAGTTTGAGATTTGGATCATGATCTGCATTGGATCTCGATCAGGATTTGGTTTGGGATCTTGTCCAGGATATAGTTTAGAATTCGGTTCGGGATCCGATTGGATCTTGTTTGGGATCCAGTTTGGTAACGATTTAATACATGCATTGATGTAACCTTAGACTCCTATTTAAGAGTCGGTCCTAGGGTCCCCAAAATGGACTCTATGAACGACTCTTGGATGCCCCGATTTGGGCAGTTCATAAATGCATCAATATTTTATTATTATCATGGTGTTCTTTATTCTATTATGAAAAATTTTGTTATGGTTATCTCATTTGTTCTTCGGGTACATATTAGATATGGTTAAAATATGATCCATGTATATCATGTACTTGAAGAACTGTAGGGAGATGCTGCTAGATTTTTTTTGGATATGAAACAAAGAACAAAGCTGTGGCAACAATAAAAGTGATGCATTTTTGAAAGGGATAGGACCACACCTATTAGGAAGGAGTTGGTGGAGTTAGGATTCATGAATCATTATTTTTTTTTGCCAAATGGATATCGATAAAAGTTGGATGAATGCTAGGGATATTTTTTTGCCAGAATATCACAAAGGTGTTCGAGATTTTATTGAATTTACATAGTGTAAGACTGATAGTGCTAGTTAGATAAAGTATCCATGCAAAAGATATATCAATATGGTATATCATCATATATCACTTGTTGAGGAGTATCTGCTACGTTTTGTTACGAATAAGAAGTATACTCATTGGATACGGCATAGGAAGGGTGATCTGAATGAAGTTGTGTACGACGATGATAATATCGAAGATGATATTGATGCTGCTGAACCTATCAAACATGATTGTATAAGTTCACTATTGGATGATTTATATCTGGATATTAGCTCGAATGTACCAATGAGTACTAGTGCATCTTAAAGTAGTTCTGATCATGAATACTATATTAATGAGATAGAATGAACTTTTGAATAGCTTGCAAAGCTTGTTCCGGATGCATGAGAGCCACTTTACCTAAATTATATGAAGTTCTCCAAGTTAGAATTTTTGATCAAATTTCTTCATATTAAAACTATGAATCGATGGAGTCAGAAGTCATTTGATCAAAATTTAGCATTGATTAATGTAGCTCTTCTCGATGGATTGACACTTCCAAAATTATATATTAAAGAAAAAATGTATATACGAGAATTGGGACTTGGCTATATCTCTATACATGCTTGCAAAAATGATTATATATTATTTTATAAGAAGAACAAACAAGCATGTAAATGTACGCAATTTAGTGAGCCTAGGTGCAAAATTGATAATAAAAAAGGAAAGAAGATACCTCATAATGTTTTAAGATATTTTTTATTGGTTCCAAGACTTCAAAGGTTATATATGTCCACAAAGATAGCTGAAGAAATGAGATGGTATCATGAATAGCGGGTTTCGAAGGAGAACATACTTAGCCATCCGGCTGACTCTATAGTATGCAAAGACTTTGATGCAAAGCATCCGATATTTGTAAGTGACCCATGCAATATCCGACTTGGTCTAGCGATAGATGGATTTAATTCTTTTAATAATTTAAGTACTTCCTACAGTATGTGGTCTGTGATGCTAGTTGTATATAATGTGTCACCTTGGAAATGCATGAAAGAGCTATTTATTTTTATGTCACTGTTGATTATGGGTCCAAAAGCACCAGGTAATGAAATTAATGTATATCTATGATCCTTAATCGATGATCTGAAGGAGCTATGGAACAATGGAGTACAGACATATAATTTTATCAATCAAAGAAATTTTAAGTTGCATGCATCGATTTTATGGACCATAAATAATTTTTCTACATATGAAAACTTATCTGGGTGGAATACCAAAGGATATTTGGCATGTCTAATATGCAACAAGTATATACCCTCCTTACATTTAAAGCATAGAAGAAAAATCTGCTTCATGGGTCATCGGTGGTTTCTATCTACTAATTACTCTTGGAGGACTTGTTATAACTAGTATTTTGATGATAAGTCAGACCGACGTCTGCCACCTAAGGAGTTAAGTAGAGCGAAAGTTTTAGAATAACTTAAAACCATTGGAAATATGAAATTTGGAAAAACATTAGGTACTCGCAAGTGATAGCGTACTAAAACTGAGTTGAATTGGATGAAGCGAAGCCTATTTTTCGAACTACCATACTGAAACTACCATACATTATTTTTTTTCATGTATATATTTTCTATTTTACCCATGTAACATCTAATATAGGTAAGAGTGTATATGTGGGTATAGACCTAGTATACACTCTTCTTTATTAAACATGAGTAACTAAATACATACGAATCAAAATTCGTAAATGTTATCAAAGCCTGATATAAATGGACCTCTACTATCAATAATAAAATATAGATATATAATCAAGTTTTAGACATTACTGTCCTATCTAATTTCAAAATGTGGATCATCTGTAATAATAAATAAAAATAGAAATGATGCATTGATAACTTATTTAAGTATTCTATACCACTAAATAATATATGAAGACTAGTAGCTTCAAAAAAATAAAACAACTGTAAAAAAGAAATAATCTTCACTATTGTATTAAAGAGAACTAAATATATATAGTGATAGTCTTAAAAAAAATTGTTCCAACTATCTTTTTAGTTTAATCAAAATACAAATAATAAGACTATACACGATTAGATTTTTGAATATAAAAGAAAATAAATATTAAAACTTAAAATATAAAATAAATAAGTTTCAGTTGATCTCCTGCATTTTTTATATTAGTTCTAAGCTTACATCAAAAAAAGAATAAAGTAAACTTAAATTGATGATACTAAATAGTTAACTTTGCAAAATCTAAGAGTTCATCAACCTATGAAGCCATCAACAAAACAATCCCTATCTTTTCTTGGCACCATCCATCATATCCCCAGCCTGAATTTGCAAAAAAGAAATATATATATATATATATATATATATATATATATATATATATATATATAGCATAAGTCACTATTAAAAATATATGTATATAGATACATGCATGATCTTTTCATCAAAAAATGTGAGTGCCTATAGCATGTTTCATATTAAAACTCGATTTTTATCCTTTATAAGCAATAGAGCGTCAGGTTTAATTGTATAAGAAACAAAAACCTCACAAAACATATCTCCTAAATCCTTGCTCCTAAAAAGATAAATACAGGATAAAATGAGAATCTAAGTATTATATATATATATATAAATTCTAACTTTATAAACCAATCTTTATACCTTCAACTTATATTGACTAGCAGGGGCAATATAAGTGATTTTGCCCAATAAGAAACTCAAAGAAAGTGCAACATGGTTTTGCATTAAAGTGTTTTCAAAAATAATCTACATAGTAAATAATTAATATTACATCTGTATGGAACTAGAATAGAGAGAGCTAAAAGTTTTTCAAATATCAATTAAAAGAGTATCCATCGTAAATTTTTAAAAAAGAAAAAGGTTGTCCAATGTTGCATAACGCATAGTATATAAATCCCCGCCGGTAAAAAGATCTCCAGCAGCTGTTCTAAAGAAGAATAAAGATGTGTGCTGTTAGGTAATCATTTATTAAAACTGAATCATTGCATGATGGTTGAACCACATTAGGCATTTAAAACATGATGCTGTAATAAGTGAGTCATCTCAACCAATAACAACAACAAGCTACAAGACATACAAAGAGCCTAATAGTTTTTGAAACACATGAAATTGAGGTACATGACCAATTGCCGCTGCACCATATCGCTCAAAAATAAACAAGTCTCATCAATACAAACTGCTAATGAAGCATGCAAATTATTAGGGCTGAGCATGGATCGGGTTCGATTAGGTTGAGAGAACCCAACCAAATTCAATTTGGTTGAAAAAAATTCAACTTGCCGCCGACTATTTACCACATATAAATCATTTGAAATCGAAGTAAGCGATTTATAGTGGATTTGGATGGGTTATGTCAGTTTGGACTTCAATATTGACCTAATGTTGATTTTAAGTCCAATGTTAGTCCAGTTAAGCTTATTTATATTTTTTTTATCAATTTAATGCAAAAAAAAGGCCTAAACCTTATAAGTTACAAATTTTGGGCTTATTTTTTAATCTATACAAAATTATCTCAAATTGATGTGCTTCCATCAATAATTCAATAATAATATTTTCATGAATCCAAAATAATATATCCAATAAGCTATAGAGCTCAAAAATTACAACCCTGTATATTCATAATTGTCACACCTGTAAATCAATTTTTCAATATGCTAGTTGGACATAAATTAAGAAATTAAACATCACAAACCAATAAACCATTCAATTTATATAGAAACTAGGATATAATAATTTCATAACATCCATAAGTCAGTACAAAATATATTATAACTGCCAATTTTTAGTTCTCCAAATCTATATTAAATGTGTACCAAATCAACATATCAACCATAATTCCCATTTCCTAAATCTATACCAGATTTGTACCAAAAAAATAAACATTCTTAAACTTAATTACAAGACTAACTGAACTTGTACCAGAGAGTTTACTTACAAAATGAATCAAGGCATCTTGCTAACAAAAAAGGTACCTTACTGTCAATTATACCATAGATTAAGATTACTTATAAAATGAATAAAGGCACCTTAATAACCAAAAAAGAAAGCACCTTTGCATTAACGACACACTAACTGAACCTATGTCAAGTTGTTAATCAACAGCCATAGGCTGTTGGTCACCCTCGTTACCTGCACTTTCACTTGGATCACTTCTACCTACAACTGCGCCACCATTTCCACTTGTAAGTTCTAGAAACTCATAAGAAAAACAATGTATCAGTTCACAATGCTCATTTAAATACATAATGTAATTACGTATAAAGATAAAATCAGTATTTACAAACTTTTGCAATAATAAATAAAGGATTTACCTGCCTCAATCTTCTTACGTTGTTCAAGGTTTTCAATGAATTCACGATCCTGACATCCAAATATTGTGGATCTTAACCAATTTTGTGTGCAAATGAGTGCCTCAGTCATCTTAGGAGATAGTGAACTTCTAAAATTATTTAATACTCTGCCGCTAGAAGATCGGTATTCATATTGATTCATACTTTATCAGCATAAATTTTGTACGAACATGATAACAGAATGAGCTGTGTATATTAGCAACTCAAGCGAAACAAGTAATATATTTAAAAGATCTAAAATATCAAGGTGATTGGTATATCGTATAAAGAATAATACCTAGAGGCGTATATGACATATCAACCCGACTAGAGATGGATAATAATTCAAATCTACATGAAGAGAAAGCTTTTCAAGAGGAAGAATAAATATTGACCGAGCATCTTATTGATGAACAACTTAGGACAACTCCTTTGAATAGGACTGATTTGCCGTCCAATGAAGTTGAAGCTAATTTTTTATTTAATCTTAATGATTTGGAGGGTGATGATCGGTTTATAAATGATGATGAGATAGAAGACAATACATTAATCGATTATTGTGATTCGGAGGAGAATCAAGAAATCAAGAAGGATGCGGAGATTGATAAGTAGATCTATATTCTTTATTGAATCTTTTCTTACAATAATAGTATGCAATACAATTTTATTCATTAGCATTTATGTATTTTTTGCTATTATTGCTTATTATTATATTTATTTATATATCAAGTTAATTATATGCATGGTTTAAGCATTGTAGGTATGGCGCCAGGAGGGATATGACAACATTCGAGTTTCCAATCTATCCCTAAGCCTTTCCTTATTTCCACTATTGCACCATCGGAGTCACCAGCAGGCCCTATAGAGGTGGGTTCGAGTGAGCCGACCTTGATTGGTATTTTCATATTTTTATAAAATAAAATTTAATTTTAATTTACCTATTAGATTTATAAATGGCTATCATACTAATATTTTATTCATTATTTTTTCAAATCATTCTCTATCGGTGGTGAGGCGAGGGCCATTACAATAAAACCTAATTTTTGCGATACAAATATTTTATTGCTAATAATTATTAGCAATAAAATTTACGTCGCTAATTCTTCATCATAAAAAATAGGATTGCAGATAATAATTAGCAATGAAATATAGATTTTCATCGCTAATAAATTTTTTTACGATAAAAAACTTTCATCAAAAAGTTTTTTTTATTCATTAAATTATCTATGATGAGTTTTTCATCAAAAAAAATTATTTATTAAATTACCTATGATAAAATTATTTATGATGAAAAAAATTGCATCATAAATTATTTTTTTGATGAAAAAGTTACATCGTAAATAAAAATTATCTATGACAAAAAATTTTCCACTGCAAATAAAAAAGTATTTATGACAAAAATAATACATCACAAATAATAAATTAGTGGTGATGAAAATAGTCATCATAAATAATCAATTATTTATGATAAAAAAATTTATTTATGATGGATTATTTTCATCATAAATAATTTATTATTTATGATAAATTATTTCCATCATAAATAATTTCATTATAAATTAATTTTTTTAAAAAAATTATAAAAATTATATTTTATATTATATTTTTAATATTTATTTTTATAATTTAAAAAAATTAAAATAAAAAATTCATAAATAAATTTCATCATTTCATCCATAAATAAATTTAATTATTTTATTATATAAAAATATAATTATGGAAAATATTTTTTTATAAATATAAAATATCCAAAATAAAAATAAAAATATATAGAAATAGTCCATCGATTGTCAATTATCGCCAATATCTAAGAAAGGATAATGTGCCAAAGGAGGAAAATGCTTAAAGAAGCTCAGACCGATCTACTACTGCCTCATCATCTACATCACCTATTCCATCTGTGCCATCCGCTCCATCATCTGCATCTAGAATAGCTGGTACTCATTGATGCGTGCAATCAACTTAGCAGTCCACTATCAATCCTCAGCAGTCTGTCTCTATATCTTCACAAGTTGGACATCACAGGCAGCATGGATGTCAGTCCTGGATGGATGTGAATATATAGGAGCTTTGATTCCATGCCCTAGCCTCTTAACATAATAGGATCTCGTACCAAGCACCTGATCATAGATCTCGTAATCTATGAGTGCGGTCGAGCCCTCTGGGATAGGTTGGGATCTAGTATCTATCATACAATCCTAAAAATTAAAGTTATAGTTATTCTAAGTTTGTACTGAAAATCAAAATACTAACGAAGAAAATAGTTGAAAAAACTTATGTAAAGCTCCTAGCTCCTGGTCATCTAGTCCCCTGACCGTCACTGATGGGTCTGCTGGTAGATATCGATTCTACTAGGAAGCTCGTCATTTTCTACATCTCTCTATAATTTGAGAATAATTTTTTTTTTAAATAGTTAAAGAGTTAAAATATGATAAATAAAAATTACTTACCATCTACTTCATATGGCAAGCGAATGGCCTTGAACCCCTAAAATACGAGACTATCTGTCTCACCCGATTTGCAATATTTCTAGCACATCGATCTTGCACAGTTAACAATCAAATTAGTTAGTAACTAAATTTAAAAATAAATAATTTAATAATTAAATTTTAAATAAAAAAAGTTACTTGATATATCGGATCCTCGTACGTATAGCATATGACAGTTCAGTTCTTGATATTGATGCTGTCATATAACTGTTGTCGTACTATCTCCATCCCCTAGTCATGCACTATAGCATACCAGTGGCGATGAATACGATGTCGATACTCCTTGAAATGTGAACATAAATAATCATCTACAGCTTGTCGCATACGATCGTGCTCAAAATTAATAATCTTAAATATAGCCTATCAATAACAAATATTATAAGGATATAGTGTTAATTAAATATTTAAATAAATATTATTATACTTGTAAGTGGCTATAGAAGACCTTCCTTTGAGGTCGAGTAACCTGACGCTAATCGAAGAGCATCGTCGGTGCATAGCTGTGGCAAATGATGTCCAGCTTAGTGTGCCATGGCTCGCACCATCCCCAAATAAGCCTAGTGTAGCTTGATGAAAACTTGATGCAGAGATGTTGTCCTTCATGCTCGCATCTCCAATGCTCAAGGGCGAGATTCTTCAACGAACCTTGCCCTCACCTCACCACTGAAAGAGAATAGCCCAAAAAGTTAATAAATAAATTATTAGTATAATAACAATCTATAAACCTAATAGATAAATTAAAATTAAATTTTATTATATAAAAAATATTAAAATTTCACTCGAGCCCGCCTCACTCGGACCTGCCTCAGTCGGATCCGCCTCTATAGGGCCCTCCGATGACTCCGATGGTACAGCAGTGGAAATTGAGGAAGGCTCAGGGATAGACTGGAAAGTCGAATGTCGTCGTATCCCTCCTGGCACCATGCCTGCAATATTTAAATGATGCATATAATTAACTTGACATATAAATGAATATAATAATAAATAGTAATAGTGAAAAATATATAAATACTAATAAATAAAATTGTATTGCATACCATTATTGCAAGAGAAGATTCAACAAAGAATATAAATATACTTATCAATATTTGTATGCTCCTTGATTTCTAGATTCTCCTCCGAATCATAATAATCGATTAATGTATTATTTTCTATCCCATCATTATTTATAAACTGATCGTTGTCCTTCGAATCATCAAGATTAAATATAAAATTAGTTTCAACTTCATTGGATGGCAGATCAGCCCTATTCAAAGGAGCTATCATAAGTTCTTCGTCAACAAGGTGCTCGATCAATGTTTGTTCTACCTCTTGAAAAGGTTCATCTTCATGTAGATTTGAATTATCATCCATCTCTAGTTGGGTTGGTATGTCATATATGTCTCTAGGTATTATTTTTTGTACGATGTATCAATCACCTCGATATTTTAGATTTTTAAATATATTATTTATTTTGCTTGAGTTACTAATATATATGGCTCATTCTGGTACCATATTCATGCAAAATTTATACTGGTAAAGTATGGATCGATATGAATATCAATTTTCTTATTGTTAATATCCCACCATTCACACTGAAATAAGAATATCAAATTTTTGGATCTATACTTTAATTCTATGATATCTATCAATACATAAAGATATTCAATCTTCTCTTCTCCTTTATATCCTATGTCTTTGCATCTTAAGCTCTTTTATATGAAATCTCATTCCTTCAACGATACAAGATGTGTAGTAGTTAACCCTTCGATCATAACCACATGCTAAATTGTACAACTTATCGGTCGCATCCTCTTTTTTATTGAAATACCTAGATTTTATCTACAATATAGCATAAAAGATTATGTCGGTACAAGTAATTAATTACATATAAAAATATAATAAAATACTAGTAAAACTTACATGGTCTCCAAACTATTTTGTAAATTTTATCCTATGTCGATCATCAACATTTATATTATTCTCTCTGGATAGTATATTCTTGTGCTCACTGTAATTAGTTATGATTTTTAATTTTACATCGACATGAAAATATTAGTTAAAATACTAAAATTATGCTAAGATAATACTTACTCAATTAAATCTTTAATTTTTTCATAATTATTTAGAATATAGAAGTGTGTCTTGGAAAGCTCATTCACGTCCATAAACTCATATCTTCTTCCACACATGGGTTGAACAGTTTATTTGAATATGGATAGTATCAGTTCATCATCATCCCATTCACAATCAATGTTACGATCTGCATGATTGAATCTTATTTTGATATCATCACGATACATCGAATAGAATGTGAGACACTCCATAGCTATGTATGGTTCTACTATGGACCTTTCAGGCTGTGGCTTATTGCGCACATACTTTTTTGAATACACAAAAATCTATAAATAAAAAATAATTTAAAGAATTATAATATATTTATATCTTACAACTGGTATGTCAAAGAGATTATGATATTTTTATCTTTCAATAAGATACAACCATCGATAATGTACCGGACTAGCTAGAAGAGCTTTCTTTGGAAGATGAACAACCAAGTGCACTATAACATCAAAAATTGATGGCAGAAAGATTTTTTCTAACTTAAAAAGAATGAGCACAATATCCTTCTCAAATTTTTTAATTAAGTTAATCTTCAACTTTTGGCAATGTAGTTCTCAAAAAATACTCTCAATTCAATCAATGTAGCTTGAACATTACCACTCAAATAGCCACGCATCACCACAGGAAGCAAGCACTGCATCATCACATGGGAGTTATGACTTTTAATGCCAGAGATAATGCCATCATTATTGCCAACACATCGCAATATATTTGAAGCATAAGCATCAAAAAACTTTATGGTTTTGAACCATCTAGGTGGCATAAAAATTTTTTTACCTCGACGAACTAAATGCAACTTTAGCCGGATTCCCATTTTTTGCAAATCAAGGCAAGCTTTTGAATTATCTTTTATTTTTTCTATGATGTTTAACACTATATCGATGATATTATCATAAATATTCTTCTCAATGTGCATTATACCCGATTATGATGAAGTAATAGCTGCTTCTAGTATGGTAGTTCGAAAAATAGGCTTCGCTTCATCTAATTCAACTCAATTTTAGTACGCTTTCACTTGCAAGTACCCAATATTTTTTCAAATTTCATATTTTCAATGGCTTCAAGTTGTTCTAAAAATTTCACTCTACTTAACTCCTTAGGTGGCAGACGTCGGTCAGACTTATCATCAAAATGTTGGTTATAACAAGTCCTCCAAGAGTAATTAGTAGATAGAAACCACCGATGACCCATGAAGCAGATTTTTCTTCCATGCTTTAAATGTAAGGAGGGTATATACTTGTTGCATATTAGACATGCCAAATATCCTTTGGTATTCCACCCAGATAAGTTTTCATATGCAGAAAAATTATTTATGCTCCATAAAATCGAAGCATGCAACTTAAAATTTTTTTGATTGACAGAATCGTATGTTTGTACTCTATTTTTCCATAGCTCCTTCAGATTATCGATTAAGGATCGTAGATATACATCAATTTTATTACCTGATACTTTCAGACCCAGAATCAATAGTGACATAAAAATAAATGTCTCTTTAATGCATTTCTAAGGTGACACATTATATACAACTAGCATCATAGGCCACATGCTGTAGGAAATACTCAAATTATCAAAATGATTAAATCCATCTATTGCTAGACCAAGCCGGATATTGCGCAGATCACTCATAAATAGTAGATGCTTTGCATTGAAGTCTTTCCATATTATAGAGTCAGCTGGGTGGCTAAGTATGTTCTCCTCCAAAACCCACTATTCATGATGCCATCTCATTTCTTCAACTATATTTATGGATATATACAACCTTTGAAATTTTGGAGTCAATGAAAAATACCTTAAAACCTTATGAGGTATCTTCTTTCCTTTTCTATTATCGACTTTGTACTTAGGCTCACCATATTGCGGACATTCACTTGCTTATTTGTTCTTCTTATAAAATAATATACAATTATTTTTGCAGGCATGTATAGAAATATAGCCAAGTTTCAATTTTTGCATATATGTTTTTGCTTCAGTATATGATTTTGAAAGTGTTGATCCATCAAGAAGAGCTGCTTTAATCAATGCCAAATTTTGATCAAACAATTTCTGATTCCATCGATTCATAGTTTTAATATGAAGCAATTTGATCAAAAACTCTAACTTGGAGAACTTTGCATAATTTGAGTATAGTGGCTCTCATGCATCTCGAACAAGCTTTGCAAACTATTCAGAAGTCTCTTCTACCTCATTAATATTATATTCATGATCAGAACTATCTTGAGATGCACTAGTACTTATGGGTATATTTAAGATAACATCTTGATGTACATCATCTAATAGTGAATCTATACCACCATATTTGATAGATTCAGCAGCATCAATATCATTTTTAGTATCATCATCATCATACATAACTTCATTCGGATCACCCCCCATGCTATATCTAGCAAGTATACTTCTTGTCCATACCAAAATATAGCAGATGCTCCTCAACAAGTGATATATGATGATATACCATATTGACACATCTTTTGCATGGATACTTTATCCAACTGGCACAAGTCAGCATTACAGGCCTCATCTCGCATTACTAGTTTCTCTTTCATATGGGCATTATTGAAGGATCGCATATCAAAACTATCCTGTTATTATCACTCAATCTCGTTACGCTAATTACATAAATCCCCTTCATTCTCTCATGCGCTCAAGTTTATCACCAGTGTATTTTTAGATGCGCCGTATATCGCATTTCTGGCTAGTCCTTAACAGAAGATATCGAATGTTCATCGGAGATTCCCTCTAATACTCCCCTCATCTTCACATTACTTCTAATGGGATAAGTGTTGGTACCTCGGTGATTGTCGCGTTAATGTAGGAAAACCACTGATATCATCATCCCATTCTCATTCATTGCCTACGGCCTTTCTGCAATACTGCTCTTCGATCACTCCTCTCTAGATAGAATGAAGGACACCTTTGTCGCAGCTTATCAGTTGTCAATTAGTTGCTCGTATAAGGTTCTCTTCCTCCATGAGTATTCAACTAATGCGAGGTCTATGGGATGGCACACAGCATGCGGGATACGTTCTGTATACTGACGCCCCACGATTTCACACTCATATTATACTTTCCGAGTAATTAAAAGAGATAAACTACAACAGGACTGAACGAATGGTCTTATATAATAAATAATTAGGACAATTCTTCATCTACGATCAAATTAATATAAAATATTGAGGGATGAGGTCTGCCATTTACTGCAACTGCGACAATACTTCCATGACATCCAGAGAGAACTTTCAGTTTAAAGTTTTATTGTGGGGGAGCCGTTCCGGACATTTGACGTCGGATTGCCAATTAGAGTCTAAGGTATCTAATCATTGTAGCAACTTGCACTGTGCCACGCCAATCTCAGTTTACCTCCAGTACCAGTTCACAGAACTGGTCCTGGGTGCCATAATTGTGTCTGACCGATCCGAATCTGGCTGGAGACGCGCAGATCATGACTCTCCACAATCCACAATATTTGGACTTCACCTCGGAGTCATGACTACCCTGCAGAAATAAAGAGGTCCCTTGGACTCCCTGTAATAGAATTTTCTCACACATTATCTCTGAATACAAGGTGCCCTTGTAATGCAGGGTGCTCCGAATTTAAGGATCCAAATACCTAAATGTCGCAGAATGCGATCACTAGCATCAGATCTCTCGCGTTCTCGGAACTCTCATATCCAGACTTCCCGACCCTCCCCAAGAGCTCGACACAGATCATCGATTCGAACTTCTTCGAATTTCGTAATCGCCTGGAATATGCATTGATGCCGTCACGTAGCAGGACTTCTGGCTCTGCGCAATGTAGTATGATCGCCGGATCCTTCTAACTCCTCAATTTGGTAATCATCCTGAATCTCGAGGTGTGGATTCGCGACCATAGCATCGTCGAGACACGAAGTCTACGGTCAGTAGGTATCCTGATGCCTATGACCTTACATCCTTGGTACTCGAATTCCTTCAGGTCTTAGACTCCCTCGTACTCGAGATTACTAAGCGCTAAATCAACTCGGAGCCACAGAATTGTCACATATCTAGATCCCGCGATAACATCATCCTTTGTAGCTAATCGAAAGTTCCTAGTAGATCCAGATGGACGGAGAGTACCTCCGATACTCTGATACTCTGCTGATTTCTCTTAACGGAATCGCTGTGCCGGGGACACTACAGATCTCCCAGAGCACCGAATCTCATGATATCCCGGAGCCTATCTCCCAGACAGGATCCTGGACCAAATCTCCCGACTCCCATTAAATGTCAAGTCCTCTCCTTCATGTGAATGACCGTAAAAGGTCTCAAATCAGATCTCGCACTTTGAAGCATGTATACACCAAGACTGTGGATCCTCAAGTATAATTTGCACTCCAGACGTGAGAGTCCTCACTGTTGGAACTGCCATAGTGCATTACCGATTCGTAGACTATCTATCGCAATGCTCAACGGATCGATTAGAGGTCGATCGCATCACTAGTTTCCGTATACGAATTCTAGGTTAGTGACTCTAAATTCTTCGGATTCAAAATTGCCTCCAACACGAATTTTCAGAAGTGCAGATCGCCTTAAGCATGTATATACTTCTATATATGACTTGATATCTCTAGTGCTAGATATCCGTTCACGGAATCTCAGATTTTGCTTTTCAGAGTCACAGAAAACAATATCACATTGCATACGCAATAAAATATGGTACGTTATCTATAGATAAGTTGGACAGATTAATGCTATATTAAAATAAATTTAATACAAATCTTTCCGCTTATACACGAATAATTAATAATTGTAAAGATCATATCTACATCATTATGTGACCGAAGGTATGGACGTAAACTCCAAACACCCTACACCCAACACCAAAGATTAAACCGACCAACCCACAATATAACCAATATCAACCACTCCCAAAGGCACATAACACTTAACAAACCACGTACGACCTCAATAAGGTTCATTAATATTCGGGAATATTTAATTTATGTGTGTGTTTATTATAAAACATATCAGATTAAACTAACAACTTACATTGACTACATTCTATTCCATTTAGGTTTTGGGAGCTTGTGACTTTACTCTTTGATTACCTATTTGAGGGCTTATTACTCTAGTTATTTATTTATTATTACTATTATTTATTACTTTTTCTATTATTATTATAGTACCTTAATTACTGATGGCTCGATCTCGAGTATTAGACCTACATCATATAACTATTTATGGACGTACTCTATTCATTACACTTATTATTGTATTACATTATATCCTTAGTGTATCTTTTAAACCCCTATTGATGAAGCTATTTTTTGTACTAAATTGATTACATTACGATGTATTATCTCAACCTTTTCATTAATGCTTTGTGTTTATGGCATTAATGCTCATCCGGTTATGTATACTGCGTATTATGCTTATTGTCATCTACCATTACCTTATTTTATTATTATTATCTATCTTTTTTTAGTATATTTTTGATTTTTACTCTGATTTGATGACTCTAGATGGTTCCTAAGGGTTTTATCTTGACACTCCTAACAGTCTGATACCTTGTTGGCTACTCTACCTCCGGATCCATACCACCCAAGTAGCCCCACCGCGACTTAGATCGAGTCAGCCTGCCGTATCCACGCTCGACCCATCGCCCCCAGCTTGATCTACAACTCACGCGCCGCCCCTCTCCAATTGGCTCACCTCGCACCCCAATGGCCCAAGGCACCTTACGGGTGTTTCCGTCCAGTTGCACATTCTCTCGCACAAAAACCCTCGTCGCCATATCACTACCCACGCAATAGCCCAGCCCTTACCCGGGTCCGAGTCGCGACCTCAAGAAGGAAATTCATTTGAATCGACAGTGGAATATGATCGTATGGTATGATCTGATAGATCACAGACAACTCACTTTGGCTCGGATCCTGATATATAGCTTGAAATGATGATTCTCTCGATTGTCATCTAGCCTTTTGATTAGTTCATTAGTCATATCCAAATATTTGAGATTCGCGAATATGTCGGACATTCATTATCTTCATTAAGTTAATTGTAGTATGAAATGATTCTTTCTGATCGCTTAAAATAAATTAGGAAACCATATAGAAGTCAAGTAGGTCAAATTGTATGTAACTCCGACAACCTGAATAGTGACAAAGATTCTTGTGGTTGAGTGAAGATATCTGTTAGTTTGTTATTAGCTTTTGTCGATTCATAGTATGATTCTCAGCGAGCTGAGTGAATCTCGTCCTACTCGTAATATAGAATTCACAGTCGTTAATCGTATTATTTGAAAGTGATCCAACGAGACTGATACTGTCTCGTTCGATTACATTATTGCTTTATAGAGGTGCGCTTAAGACTACATCATAATTAGCATTACCCTATTATGATTAAGTGTCCTGCACCTGTTTAGAGCGACTATCTGGACTTACAATGATCATGATTCATCTAGCACGAGTTGGATGTGCTCTGGCATATTTCTAGTATCGGCACTGATTGTACTACGCGTAGTTAAATGGTGAAAGTAGTAGCATCGAATCAAATCAGTCTCTCACGTTCATGAAAAGAGAACTAATTACCCATCTTAAGTTGCGCATGTGATGTCTAGTTGGAAAAGCAGGTCTTGTGGATAGCTTACTCTATTCTCTATATTTTTTATACCCGCATCACTAAAATACACGTCCATCCCATTACTAAATAATATGACATCATAGAGTGTAAAACTCGTGTATAGGGGATGAGAATCCGGTCTCACAATCCGACGGAAGTCTAGTGTCCGTATAGCGTTTAGCCTCCTAAGCATGCAAACCAGTAGCCGCTCTGAGAAGCGTATCAGTTCTTATGCCATGAACGACAGGCTTTGAGCTCGCACAACCCCTCACCTTATGCTAGCAATCGAATTGCCCATTCTGAATCGCACTCCAAAAATACCACATATGAAGTCGCGGCCAATCAGCCGTAAATCCTACCCTTTACGCGCCGAGATACGTCTTTTCTTTCTGACCTCTCCAAATCGATCTGAGGGACTTGGCGCTCCTTCACGATGGTACATTCGCGCAACGAGTCTCTTCGCTGCACACAAGTAGCCCCCGATAAAGCTTCTCTCCACGCGTCGTCTACAGCCAAGGCCTGCAAAGGTCACGGCCTAGCGTCGAAAAAAGTGTCTCTCCTCCAGACAGGAGTATCGAGCTTCTCTCGGAAGTCTGACTTCTCCACTAATCAGGCATTTTCTACAGTGCGAGAATCGAGCTTCTACTGATGGAACAGTTAGATCCCTACGGATTTCTTATTAACAGCGGTAATCTAGTCCTTGTCAGCTTCTCAGAATTGAGCCAAACAATACTGTCTGGTATAAAATCCAAGTGTCTTCATGCTTGGAATTCTTGCTACGCCGGAATGCCCGCTATGGAGTTGACTATCTTGATTAGATAATCGTTGACGATCGGGAAAATTGATATCAGACGTCCAATACCCTCGACTTTCGAACATATTATAGAGTCAATAAATGAATCGGCACTTGATCAGGAACGAGTTGGAGGCATATCAAATTCGATGTACATCGAAGACGTTGAGACAACAAGTTCCGCTCTATAAAAAGGACCCGTGCATCGATACCATAATGGAGGGGAAGTCGTTCCTGCAAAAATCTCTGTGCTCTGCTTCTCCTGCATAAATTTTCTAGCGAGAACTCCAACCTCATGGACGGCAACTTGTGTTCGTTGAGATTGATTACATGTGTACTGGTTTTGAGTGTCCGAGTATGTCATATACGGTGTGTAGCACCCCACACAATCGACTAATACGCAGCACGGACCTATTTGTGTGGTTGACTAGTTTGAGTTCCCTTTACATGGCGGAGCCCCATCGCGTTCCGAACTCCCACAGCGGCACAATATCTCTCTCAGAAGCGAACTTAGCACAAGTTTACTGCAATTAAGTGACGTCTTGACTATGACGCTTAGAGGTTTTCGCCAACGTGGCGGGGCATAACTTAACTCAGAAAGAGTTCTGCATTATATATTACAATAGGAAGCCGCCGGAATATCACGTGTTCTGTTCTTAGAGGAGAGGTACAAGTGACTTTCTCTCACTGTGTCACTAGAAGATCTTATCCTCTCATTTCTCATTTTTTCCAACATGTCCTCTTTCTTCTTTCCAAACAATGAAAATGACTATCACACCCCAGCAGAGCATCTCGACCACGTTGAACGCATCGGATTTGGCCTCAACAAAGCCACCAGTGACCGGAATCACCGTTTTTCGCTGAGAGTCCCTCTGAGATCGCGCCTTCCCCCGCTCCAAGTCTACCGACGTATCCTATGGCTGCTACATTTCGCTCCGTCAAGCCCCATATACGCTATATATAATAATCGACTAGCTCCCACAAGCGCCAGATCATCGCCACTCGTTCGTGGTTCAGTCACTGCTCTCCTGCGACCTCCCCCAAGTCATGGCGGTCGATGTGGTCAATCTTCTGGGATAGGCCGCGGTAACGTCACGGAGATGCAGCCTGGCGAGCTAGATCTCTCCGAAAACGCATGCTCGTCACACAGCAGTGTTTTCATGGCCCTCGAGAAGCTTAAAACTGCAGTAAGCACGGCTGACAGCTGCCCAAGCCACATGCACCACGCAGTGGCACGCCAGCCTAGAATTCAGTGTACACACAGTTCACCACTCCCGACCGTAGTGTTATTTCATCGCCCCCAAGAATACTTGCCGCAGTGGGTGGGTGCTACCAAGTACCGACGTGTGCTAATCTGGACGGATGGCATGGGACATCGACTCCATATTCCTGACGAGCAGAAGGCGAAAGCTCGAATTTCGTCGAAGTTTCGGCCTCGCGTCGTCGGGATAGGAGCGTCGCATTTTGTCGGCACACGCCACTCAATTTCCCACAAGTTGGCTCGCGCTTTACTCAGATCACAACAAATGTGTTCAAGATCTCACTAAAGAGCATCTATGAAATTATAAAATCCATCGATCGGCTGATAGCATTGCGCTCTTTCTGGATCATACAAGGACTCTGTAGGGGAAGTCCGAGCGACGTATATAAGAGTACACGTTAACGAACTATTGATGCTTCCCCTCACTCATTCGTGTGAGTCGTATCAGATTGACATTCATTTGTGCTCAAATCTTTGATCTCTCCTCGCATTTAAGGTCGCGCGAGTACTGCTCAAGTAAGGTGCATGATAAGAAACTTGCCGGTTTATTTGTTGCACGATACGACCTATACGGTCACGAGTATAATTCGGTTGCCTGGATTTTCAAAAGTAGATACTACCGAAGCTCCTGACAGCAATTATGAGGTGAAGGTAGAAGCTAATGGTCAATGGGGTACCATCTTCAATTTGACTAACCAAGATCGGACCAACCCTGGTAGATCACGGCGCTTTCCCCGGGCACTAAGATGGATTTTGCGCCATCACAGTGGAGCGCCTTAAGACGGAATCGGCTTTTTTCCCTCGCCTCGATTTTATCTTTTTTCCTCTACCCCCAACAGGCGGCCCCTAGCCGAAACCACTCATCCCGCCCCCACTGCTCAAGCAACACACCATTCCTTTACTCCTCTTCGACCCCACCGCTCACTCAACCGTTTGTTTTGTGTTCACATTTATCTGTGCCCGCACGCGTTTCGCGAAGCTCTTACACTCGCCATCACGGCACGAAGGAGCGACGGCACCTCCATCCTCCGGGCCTCTCATTTTTATTTTATCGCTATATTTCAACTCACCACTCGCACTACGAGCACTTCCGACATCTGGCACTCAGCTCCACGTAACACTGGCCCGCCTCCTCACACCCCGCACCCTTCAGAAGACCCCCTTGCATCTTGGCTTATTGTATATCTCACCTTTGTGAGTCTTAGTGCCGGACACAAGGGCCAAGACCGGGGAGGATCATGCCCATTAGGGATAGCAGATATTAATTGCTCTCCCAAACATGTGTCTGGACTGACTGGTTTGCCACACCTAAGCAAGGGAGTAGCCGATGCGGTCCAGGTGCAGTATTGGGCTCCCCTTCCGAGAGATGGGTAAGGATTGTTAGCACTCGGACAGGTCGCATTAGGGAGAGCCAGAGCAGAGTCCACTGTGGTCGCGAAGCCAACGTGAGATCTAGCCTCAACAGAAGGAGCGAAGCAATGGACAGCATTACGCTGAGAGCTTTTACAGTGAAGCACATTTAACGTGTGACCCGGACCTCACCCTTTCCCTGGTCGTGGGTAGGCTTCGGCGGCTACACCGCGACGCTCTCACAAGACTTCTTCTGTGGAAGTAGTCGACCATTAATGGCGCCTAATGGAAGGGTAGGTTCGATGATTTTCTTCTCGCACATTGGAGCTTGCGACTAGTAATGTTTTTGTTCCGAGCGATGTATTTGAGTTTTCATTACATATCTGCGCACTCCCTCTAACAACCCGTAACTCATACGTGCTGAGATGAAATGATCTCTCTCTCGCAAAACGGACTGTTCACGCACTATAGCGAAGACAGTATTGCGATTTCCCATTTCCTAGCATCAGCGCATCTTAGATGTCCTCTCAACAGTTTCCTTAAGTCACTGACCCGAAGTGTTTACTCTCGAACACGTGCTGGCCATAAGACGACTGAGGTGGTTGGCTAGTTCAAACAGTCTATCGTGACATTCTGTGAAGCGAAGCATTCGAGAGCATCTGTCAATCGCGCAGTAGCACCAGTCACCTAAGCTAGTATTCTTTCGTAAGGACTGCACATTGCGTGAGAAGCCTTATAGAATACTGCTCTCATCTAGAACCCAAACGACTCTAGCCGCTCAAGTGTATACACACACCGCGCGTATATGAATCAGTTCGAGGCGTCCTAAAGGCATTCTTGTTAGCATAAAGACCCGGTTATAATGAAGGCGGTCTTTTCTTCATCTTTCGGGGAGCGTCGAGCGTTCAATATACTATCTTAGGGAGGTCTCGCTCATAATGGAGAAAAGAGAGACCAGACAGATCCGATAAAGGAATCACTTGTGAAGGTGGCGGAGGATCATGGCCTTACTCAGTCTCCGGCTCGATTTCACCGGAGGTATGGTGCGTCCAATACTTGGTTCAGGGGATATGCAATTTTCTCAATTGACATGAACGGGGCGGTTAGCTTGTAGATTTCCTCCTTGTCGGGATAATACCTTATTACCATGACACGACTGTTATTCGCCGTTATGTACTGGGTTATAGGAATAATGCGAAAGCCTCGTCCTCGATTGCATGTCTTTTTATATTATATTTTGCAATGCCTTCTCAACATTTTTATTTTTATCCGACTCAACCGTAACCAACGGATTTCTGGGAAGACCGGTCGGATAGCCTGAATCGACTTATATGTCTCCGCTGGTTACTGGACTCTCTGCTTTGTTAGAGCGGAGCCTGATTCTACCTTTGCTTTCAGGCGTCGTTTATCTATAGCCACTTGCATCCAGTGAGACGTGTGTGCAGGGACATCACCACCGGATTGCTTGCTCAAAAGCTCGGTTCTGAATTCTTAATCTCGCGCTCGTGAGAGTGAGCCTCTCTCAGTCGACTCCAAACTAGAGCTCCGATATCGCTCTCGATGTTCATGACCTCGGTTTTCAACTCGACACGCTCCTAAACTGCACACTCTAAGGTTTGATCTCCAGTGTGGGTCAATCCCAACGTTAGTTAAATTTAAACATGCATGATGTTTTTCGATTACTGCAGATAGAGAGGTCGGAGTGAGCATGCTCGCTCTGAGGAGGACCACTAGGCTCTTGTGAGGTATTGCTATTGACCCGATCGCACCCAATGCTATTAAAGGAGAGAGAGATCAGTCGATCCTCCCTACCACTAATTGCTTCCTTACTTAGATGAGAGTTTGGGACTGCTACTTTGCCGAGCGATGTCTAGCACATGAGGAGCTGAGGCGAGCGGTGTGTTGGAAGACTCCTCAGCATTATCTCGCGCACCCCGTGATCTTAACTGACGAAATATTGGAGACGAATCGTGTGCTGGCAGATCGCATCCGTAATCTCTCGCAAACCGCTCAGAAATGATACGAGGGTGTTCCAAGCACCGGGAGAGCTCATCGCTTTCCTCAGAAGAAATACGGATGTCTTCACTTGGACCCCAGTGGATATGTCGGGGATTGACACCGAGGTCATGGAACATCGGCTGACCGTTGATCCGAAACACCGATTGATAAGAGAAAAGCTGCACCAACACGTCCCGGAGAGGCAGAAAGCGATCGCCGAAGAAGTAGACAAGCTCCTCAAAGCCAGACTCATCCGAAAGGTTAACTATCCGACCTGGGTTTCGAACGTGGTTCTTGTCAAAAAAGTAAATAACAAGTGGAGGATGTGTGTCAACTTCAAAAAGCTGAATAAGGCTTACCCGAAGGATAGCTACCCCCTGCCCAGGATCGACCAGCTGATGGACGCAACCTCGAGCCATGAGCTCCTCACTTTTATGGATGCCTTTTCTGATTACAACCAGATACGCATGGCGCCCGAAGATGAAGAAAAGACCGCCTTCATTACTAACCGAGGTCTTTATTGCTACAAGGTCATGCCTTTTGGACTCAAGAATGCAGGGGCAACATACCAGCGTTTGGTTAATAAGATCTTCAAGGAGCAGATTGGCCACAACATGGAGGTGTACGTAGATGATATGCTCGTCAAAAGTCGAGCTTCAGCAGACCACCTGGCCAACCTTGAAGAGACCTTCGGTGTACTTAGGAAGCACAAGATGAAGCTGAACCCAACCAAATGTGCTTTTGGCGTAACCTCTGAAAAATTTCTCAGATTTATGGTGTTGAGATGCAGAATCGAAGCAAACCTCCAAAAAATTCGAGCCATTCAAGAAATGACCACTCCAAAGGTGATCAAGGAAGTTCGACGCCTGACCGAGAAGGTGGCATCCCTAAATTGCTTCATCTCAAAGTCGGTCGAATGATGCATGCCCTTCTTTGAGGTTCTCAGGTGACCGAAGGACTTCTGCTAGACGGCGGAGTGCCAACAGACATTCGAGGAGCTCAAAAACTACCTCGGCATGCCTCCGCTATTGGCAAAATCTAAACCTTGGGAAGAATTATTTCTGTATCTAGCTGTCTCCCCGGTGGCCCTGGCGGCAGTCCTCATCAGGGAAGAAGCAAAGATGCAACGACCGATCTACTATGTGAGCCAAGTCCTAAGGGACGCGGAGACCAGGTACTCTTGGTTAGAAAAACTGACTTACTATCTCATAATTGCTGTCAGGAGGCTTCGATGTTACTTTTAGAAGCACACCATAACGGTCCTCACGGTTCAACCAATAAAAGCAGTTCTCCACTGAGCAGACGCTTTCGGAAGAATTACAAAATGAGCAATCGAGCTCACAGAGTTCGACATCAACTACCGACCTAGGCCGTTGATCAAAGCCCAGATACTGATGGATTTTGTGCTAGAATGCACCATTCTGATTGAAGCCGAGCTTGAATCGAGTGGAACCAGCACCAGAGCGAGGCCGAACTTCGACGAAATCGAGCTGTTGCGGTCGATCCTCCCCGAAGAGAGCGTTGACCTCCCTGAAGATTCCTGGGCTCTACACGTGGATGGTTCGTCCAATTCTACTGGAGCTGGTGTGGAGCTGGTCTTAGTTAGCTCCGAAGGAGTTGTCATCGAGTACGCGCTGCATCTCGAGTTCCCCGCAATCAACAATGGGGTCGAGTATGAAGCGCTGATCGTTGGATTAAAGATAGCGAGGGAATTAAAAATAGATCGGCTTCAAGTCTACAGCGATTCTCAACTGGTGGTTGGTCAAGTCGGCAGTGGTTATGAGGCACGGGAGGAAAGCATGGTGAGGTACCTCAGGAAAGTGAAGAATTTGATCCCGACCTTCGGTAGTTTCAGCATTCAGTATATCCCGAGGGCGAAAAATGCAAGAGCTGATCTTCTTTCTAAGTTGGCTGCTTCAACGTCGGCTGAACTGCCCAAAGGAGTGTTTTTGGAAACTTTGAAATGCCCAACCACAGAGAAATCTCAGGCCATCCTGCAGACGAAATTAGAGCCCAACTGGATCGACCCGTTGATCACCTACCTTTAAGAGGGGGTTCTTCCCCACGATCGAAAAGAAGCTCGGAAGCTCAGGAATCAGGCCTTCCGCTATGTCTTATATGAAGGCAGATTATATAAGAGGTCATACTCCCTCCCATTGTTAAAATATCTTCGACCTTCAGAGGCCGACCTTGCGCTATGGGATGTGCACGAAGGACTCTGCGGAAGTCACGTAGGAGCCAAGTCCCTATCGCAAAAACTACTCCGACAGGGATACTATTGGCCAACTTTATTTTGCGATTCCGTGGAATATGTAAAGAGGTGGACCGCTGTTAGAAGAACGCCAACGTGTAGAGGCAACCGACATCCGAACTTACTCCGTTCAGTTCACCTTGGCCATTTGCGTAGTGGGAAATGGATATGCTCAGCCCCTTTCCAATGACGTCTGGACAGTGGAAGTTCCTCCTGATCGCGATCGACTACTTCACCAAGTGGGTCGAAGCCGAACCGCTCGCGAAGATTTCTGAGGCCAAGGTGCAGGACTTCATCTGGAAGTCATTGGTCTATCGGTTCAGCCTGTCCCGAACCCTCATAACCGATAATGGGCGATAATTCATCGAGGCGAGATTCGTCGAGTTCTACGAAGGACTAAACATCTCCCACCGCTTCACATCGGTGGTTCATCCTTAGGCCAATGGGGAAGCTGAGATAACCAACCGCACCTTGCTGCAAGAAATCAAAGCGAGACTCGATAGGGCAAAAGGGGCCTGGGTGGACGAACTATACCATATCCTCTGGGCATACCGAACTACTCAGAGGGTGCCGATAGGAGAAACACCCTTCGCCTTGGCCTTCAGTACTGAGGCAGTTATCTCGGTCGAGCTTAAGCTCCCTTCTGTATGAGTCATGGATTTCAACGAGCGGCACAACCCCTAGGACCTTAGAGTCAACCTCGATCTTCTGAAAGAAAAGAGGGAGGAAGCCCGCATCCGGATGGCAGCCTACAAACAGAAGGTGGCTCGGTACTACAACTCCAGGGTTAAAAGCAAGATGTTCAAAATAGGGGACTTAGTGCTCCGACGAGCCATCGTTGCTCAGCCTCAAAGTCAAGGGAAGCTCGCCCCAAACTAGGAAGGTCTGTATGAGGTAACGGAAGTTATCCAATCCGAAACTTATCGACTGAAGGAACTCGGAGGGATAGTGCTTCCCCGGCCATGGAACTCAAAAAATCTGAGGATGTATTATCAGTAAACTTCCTTTAAAAACTCCTTTATTCTGCATTATTGATTTCTGGCACAAGGATTACGGGATGACAGAAAAGAAATGAGTAAAAGTAGCCCGTTAGGAATAGGATAATAACCTCATCCTAACGCGAGCAGGTCAAAGACCTCTAAATCTTGGCTGTAGGAGACAAGGTCTCCCCAGGTCAACATCGGCCACGAGAAATAAGATCTTACCAAAGTCGAAGGCCTCATTCACGAAGGACGAGATGGAGGGGAGAGGCTCGGATGATGGTCCGCATGTGCCCCCACAGCCCGTTAGGAACAAGAGGAGGACCTCGTCCTAATGTGAGCAAAGTCGAAGACCTCGTTCATGAAGGACGAGATGGAGGAAGAGGCTCAGACGATGGTCCGCATGTGCCCCCACAACCCATTAGGAACAGGAGGAGGACCTCGTCCTAACGCGAGCAAAGTCGAAGGCCTCGTTCACAAAGGACGAGATGGGGGGAGAGGCACGGACGATGGTCCGCATGTGCCCCCACAGCCCGTTAGGAACAGGAGGAGGACCTCATCCTAACATGAGCAAAATTGAAGGCCTCATTCACAATGAACGAGACGAGGGGAGAGGCTCAGATGATGGTCCGCATGTGCCCCCACAGTCCGTTAGGAACAGGAGGAGGACCTCATCCTAATGCGAGCAAAGTCGAATGCCTCGTTCACAAAGGACGAGATGAGGGGAGAGGCGCAGACGACGGTCCGCATGTGCCCCCATAGCCCATTAGGAACAGGAGGAGGACCTCATCCTAATGCAAGCAAAGTCAAAGGCCTCATTCACAAAGGTCAAGATGGAGGGAGAGGCGTGGGACGACGGTCCACATGTGCCCCCATAGCCCATTAGGAACAGGAGGAGGACCTCATCCTAAGGCGAGCAAAATCGAAGGCCTCATTCACTTTAGACGAGATGGGGGGAGACGGACGATGGTCCGAATGTGCCCCCATAGCCCATTAGGAACAGAAGGAGAACCTCATCCTAACGCGAGCAAAGTCGAAGTTAGG
Organism: Cocos nucifera; assembly: GCA_006176705.1. Lineage (NCBI taxonomy): Eukaryota > Viridiplantae > Streptophyta > Magnoliopsida > Arecales > Arecaceae > Cocos > Cocos nucifera. Next base: position 2,648,113 of record QRFJ01000017.1, read on the forward strand.
AATAGGAGGAGAACCTCATCCTAACCCAAGCGACCAGGCCAACCTTGGTCGGAGAGCTTCAACTTCCACTTCGGCCAGATCGGAGATAACCTCATCCTAACGCGAGCAACAACTTTAGTCGAAGATGAGATCTCCCCCCGAGCTTCGACCTAGACTAGCACGAGGCTCAGAGGAAGACTTTGGCAGTCGTCATTCCTGCACTCCCTTCCTTCGATTTTCGAACTCGAGAGTGGGGGGGGCTGGTGTTGGGGATAAATTCCGCTCTCACTGAAGTCTAGTCCGATGCTTAGCCTAATGCAACCAGTAGCCACAGAAAAGCTTCAGCAGACGGGATTTAGCCGAACCACCAGTGGTCGAGCTTCTTCTAATCCGTTCAGTCAGTCGAACTACTTAGCGACCGAACTCCTTCTGACTTCCCAATCGTCGAGCTTCAGTCAGACTCCCGCAAGAGCCAAACTCTCTCCGCGTCGTTACAGCCAGGCACTTGTGGGAGCCAAATTCTCTCCAGCGGTTGAGCTTCTATGGAAGCCGGACTCCCTACGGATTTCTACAGTGGTCGAGCTTCTATGAAAGTCGGACTTCCTATGGATTTCTACAGCGGATGGGCTTCTCAATGGCCGAACTTTTATAAAAGCCGAACTTCTTATGATGGATTCCTGCAGGCGATTCTGCTACGGTTACACGATAATAACAATCGATATTTATCGAGTCAATAATGATCAGCATTTATCAAATCAATAATGATCGGCATTGATCAAGACAGTTACGATAATCATTAATCAAGATGGTTACAACAAACTCCCTCTATAAAAAGGATCCTCCGGATACACTTAGGATAGGTTCTGAAAATCCTTCTCTCTCCCTCTAAATTCTAGAGAACTCCACACTAAGCACTCCATTCCTGTTGACTGAAGCTGACTTGATCATTGGAGGGTCCTGCCAGAGCCACCCTCCATCGGCTTTGGATGGGACTTTATTTTGCAGGTCCCCGACGGCGACCCCATCTGCCTCCACTCCAGCGAATTTCGACGACTACCAGTTTCTGCGTCAACAATAATGATGTTCGATTGAAGTAAAATTTTGATAGTATACTATAAATATCATAAAAATCATCATTCCAAACTTTTAGATCCATTAAAGATTTTTATGTATCAGATCATCATACGATCATTCGTGATCATCGAAATCAAATTTTATCAATCTACATAGCTAGAGCTACCAGATCGAGACAACCTTTTATGATGATACTCACACAATAATTACTTAAATAATGAATAATGAAGATGGACTTTAAATTTTAAAATTATATAATATTCAAAAAAAATAAATTTTAAAAAAATATAAATTTTTTAAAAAATTAAAAAAAATATTAATTTGCTTATGAGCTAGTTAACAGTTGATGTGCTTGCACCCCTCAACCCCATCACATCGACCATGCTTGCACATCTTTGCCCTTTTTTATTTTTAAAATAGTCCATATTTTCTAATTTAAAATTTTGGTCAGCTTATTTGCGATGAAAAATCATCATAAATAATTGATTATTTATGATGAAAAAATTTTTAGCATAAATAATTTGCTATGAATAAATAATTTTAAAATTAAAAAATATAAGATTATTAGCGATGAAAATTTTTTTACTATAAATAATGTGTTATTTATGATGGAAAATTTTAATCATAAATAATCTAATTTTTTAAATTTTTAAATAATTTATACATGGTAGATTATTAGTAATAAAAATGTTTCTTATAAATAATTAATTATTTATGATAAAAATAATATTTTCATTGCAAATAAAGATTGTTTATGATGGAAATATTCCATCTCTAATAATCCAATATTTTTAATTTTTTAAATTATTTATTCATGATAGATTATTTATGAAAAAAAATTTTATCATAAAAAAATAATTATTTATGATAAAAATATTATTTTCTTCATAAATAATAAATTATTTATGATAAAAAAATTTTATCATAAATAATCAATCTTTTTAAATTTTTTAAATGATTTATTTATGATTAATTATTTATGATGAAATATTTTTATCATAAATAATCAATTATTTATGATGAAAATCATATTTTCATTATAAATAATCTATTATTTATGATAAAAGAATTTTTATTATAAATTAAAATTATTAGCATCAAAAAAAATTTTCATCGCTAATACCTGTATTTGCAATAAATTTTTTTTCATTATAAATAAATTTATCATAAAAGATTAGTTTTCTTATAGTTTGTGAGGTCCATCGAAGAACTTCTTCCTTGAGCATTGAAGATGGGAGCATGATGGACAGCATCTCTATATTGAGATTCTACCAGACTACATCAAGCCTATTAGGAGATGGTGCGACTGAGCTGGGCATCATTTGCCACAGCTATGCCCTAGCGATGCTCTTTGATTGACATCAGGTTACATGACCTTAAAGGAAGGTCTTCTAATAGCTATTTATAGGTACAATAATACTTATTTAAATATTTAATTAACATTATATTCTTATAATATTTATTATTGAAAGGCTATATTTGATATTATTGATTTTGAGCATGATCGTATGCAGCGAGCTGTGAATAATCATTTATGCTTGCATTTCAAGGAGTATCAGCATCGTATTCATCGCCACTCGTATGCTGTAGTGCATGATCAGGAGGTGGAGGTAGCACGGCAGTGGTAATATGACAGCATCAGTATCGAGGACTGGACTATCATATATCGCACGTACGAGGATCCAATATATTTGATAACTTTTTTATTTAAAATTTAATAATCAAATCATTTATTTTTAAATTTAGTTACTTACTAACTAATTTGACTATTAACTATACAGGATCGATGTGCCAAAAATACTCTAAATTGGGCGAGATAGATAGTCTCGCATTGCAAAAATTTGAGACCATTCGCTCGCCATATAGAGTAGATGGTAAGTAATTTTTATTTATCATATTTTAATTTTTTTAATTATTTTAAAAAAAATATTAATTATTCTCAAACTATAGAGAGATGTAGAGAGTGGCGAGCTTCTTAGTAAGATTGAGATCTGCCAGCGAATCCATCAGTGATGGTTAGGGGACTGGACAGTCGAGAGCTAGGAGCTTTACGTAAGTTTTTCCAACTATTTTTTCATTAGTATTTTGATTTTCAATACAAACATGGAATAGCTATAATTTTAATTTTCAAGATCATATGATAAATATTAGATCCCAACCTATCTCAGAGGGCTGGACCACACCCATAGATTATGAGATCTGTGATCGGATGCTTGGTACGAGATCTTGTTATGTTATGGGGCTAGAATATGGGATTAGAGCTCCTACTTCTTTTTATTCGTCCGGGACTGATATCCATGCTGTCTGTGATGTTTGGCTGACAAAAATATAGAGATAGATAGCTAAGAGTTGGCAACAGGCTGCTGAGTTGATTGCACGCATTGATAAGGACCAGCTGTTTCAAACACAGATGGAGCGGATGGTGCAGATGGAGCAGATGATGCAGCTGATACTTGACGGCCTCTCTTTCTCTATGTTCTCTATGCATCCCCTACTTCAACCCATTCTTCTTCTCCAGATATAATCGATGCTTGATGGTCGGTGGCTTGTTTTTATATATTTTTATTTTTATTTTAGATTTTTTATAATTACAAAAAATACTTTCTATAATTATATTTTTATATAATAAAATATTAAAATTTATTTATGAATGAAATGATAAAATTTTATTTATAAATTTTTTTTATTTTAATTTTATAAATTATAAATATAAATATTAAAAATATAGATTATAAAATATATTTATTTATTATTTTTTTAAAAAATAATTTATGATGTAATTATTTATGATGAAATTTCTATGTTGTAAATAATAATTATTTATGATGAATAATTTCCATCATAAATTAGTTTTATTTATGATGGAAAATATCCATCATAAATAATATATTATTTATGATAAAAAATTTTTATCATAAAAAATTAATTATTTATGATGAAAATTTTTTATTATAAATAAAAAATTATTTATGATAAAAATTTTTATCAAAAAATTAATTATTTATGATGAAAAATTTAAATTTTTATCATAAATATTTTTATCATAAATAATTTAATGAATAAAAAAATTTTGATGAAATTTTTTCATGATGAAAAATTTTTATTAGCGATGAAAATGACTTTTTTATCGCTAATTATTATCGACAATCCCATTTTTTACGATGAAGAATAAGCAATAAAATTTTCATTGCTAATAAATTATCAGCAATGAAAATTAATTATTTACGATGAATTTTTTGCATCACAAAAAAATAGTTTTGTTATAGTGCTAGTCTCAAATAAATCTTATCCAATTAAGACCAATCCAAACTAATTTGGCTTGGCCTAATTAGATCAAATTAAATCTAACTTATTTAGGCTTAATTAGACTCAATTAAATCCTAATCAAATAAAAAATTGATTAAGCCCAACTTCTAATCAAATCAGGGAACAAATCTCCTCGACGATTAGATCATCTCATAACCTAAATGGATCAAATTCAACTGAATCCAATTCAATTAGACTTTATCCAAAACTCATTACTCAATTAAAAATTGAGTTAATTAATAATCAAATTACTAATTAAATCTCTCGTAAATATAAAGTTCAAATCCAGTGGGCGTCTGGGCAACAGAATTCCATCTATATAAAATTCTTGATCGAAGAGTCCCAAACTAGTGGGACTCTTGACCCCAGCGTCCTAAATGAGTGAAACACATAATCATAGAGTTCCAGACTAGTGAAACTCTTGATCACAAAGTCTCAGACAAGTAGAACTCAGAGTTTCAATATAGTAGGACTCTCGATCGAAGAGTTCTAGTCCAATGAAACTCTTGATCATAGAGTCTCAGTCCAATGAAACTCTTCACCAACCATCAGATCAGGTAGGAACTTCTAATATATGTGATCCCATAGATTTGAACCTAAGCCGATAGCACCAGAATCATTTCTTGTACAAATCGATGTAACCATCTAGCAATGGTACTCGATGTCTGGATAGGTCAAATAGTCGTAATCGCAATATTCAGAACCTACTCGAATATGGTTACTGCATAATTTATCCCTTTGACCTCTATATTTAGGATGACTCATAGTTAAACTGCCAATCTTAAAAATACATTCATATCGTATTTTAATTCAATTAGTCCTGTGACTTCTTACTAGAACTACTCTAGCCAAGACTTTGCTAAATTGAAACATAATTGAATACAACTCCTGAACCCAGAGTGATTAATCCCTTCTTGATTTACACACCAACTCCTCAAGTACTTGACAGTGCCCAGAAACCTTCTATCACTAAATTAGAAATTCAAGTAGTCTAGCTCTAAAGCATAATAAGTTGCTTAAAAGTCACCATGATAATCTAAGATCGGAGGAACACTTATATCAATATTCTTTCGGAGCAAATCTTGATAGCAAAAAAGCTTTGGAGTTGGTTATGTTCAGTATAGATATAGCCCTACATCTCACATGCATGCCATATCAGTGTTTTCACACTTCTTGATTAAGAGGACAATCAATCCATATGGTACACAATGACCTACATTTGATAAATATTGTCATTCTTGGTAATAACATATCATTTTATCACGAACAGATTTAAGAACTAAATAATAAATCCTTCTTTATTGATTCTAAATAGTCCTAAAGACTTTGCCATAATATAGAAGTTCATTAGAAGATTCAAAAAAATTATGATGAATAATGCCAAAATAATATTTATTTATTTATAATTTATATATAAATATAAAAATAGTCCAACCGTCAACAGGCTGATGAATGGCTTTGGGATACTATTCTCAGTAATCTCTCACTTAGACTAAAGCCAATTGATGCAGTATCTAATATTCATCTTTGACTTAAAATCATCGAACTCTTTCACCTCCATGGCTTTAGTGAATGGATCGACTAGGTTCTCCTTTCCATCGATCTTCTGAAGGTTGATGTCACCTCGATCCATGATCTTTCAGATAAGCTGCTAGCGACGTAGAATATGCTTCATCTGTTGGTGTGCTTTTGGTTCCTTCGTCTAAGCAATAGCTCTAGAGCTGTCGTAGAAAAGCAAAACTGGACCATTAAGAAAGGATGCTACTCCAAGCTCGGTGATGAACTTCCTCGCCATACCGCTTCTTTGACAGCATCTGATGTAGCAACATACTCCACCTCGCAAACTGAGTCAATCACAATGTGCTACTTGAAACTCTTCCAGTAGATAGCTCCATCATTAAGAGTAAATATATATCTCAACATACTTTTGCTGTCATCATGATCAGATTGAAAATTAAAGTTTATAAATCTCCTAAGTCTCAAATTCGACTCACCATAAACAAGCCAATGGTCCTTTATATTTCTTAAATACTTCATGATAGTTTTAACAACCTTCCAATGATTCTCTCTTAGATCAGATTGGTATCTACTCACTTCTCCTAGTGAGTATGCCACATCTGATCTCGTACATATCGTAGTGTCATGATAAAATTCACTACCGAAGCATATAGAATTCTACTCAGACGCTCTCTTTTTTAAGGTGTTGTCAGACAATCCCTCTTCAAGAGATAAATTCTATCGCCTATTGGTAGATAGAACTTCTTAGAATTCTATATGCCAAACTATTTCAGCATAGTATCTATGTACGTGGATTGAGACATTTCAAGCAACCTTTTAGATCTTTTTCTATAGATCTTTATCCCTAGGATGTAGGAAGCTTCTCACAAGTCCTTCATGGAGAATTGAAATGACAGCTAAATCTTTATTTCCTATAGTGCAGGAACGTCATTCTCGATTAAAAGAATATCATCCATATATAACACAAGAAATACAGCAACTGGACTATTAGTCCACTTGTATATACAGGGCTCTTCTCCATTCTTAACGAAGCAATACATTTTGATCGTCCTATCAAAATATATGTTCTAACTCCGAGATACCTGCTTCAATCCATAAATGAACCTTTGAAGTCTGCACATATAAATCCTTCAGGTTGTATCATATACACCTCTTCGTCCAACTCTCCATTTAGGAAAGCTGTCTTTGCATCCATCTGCTAGATTTTATAGTCTAGATGGGCATCCATCACAAGTATAATTCGAATGAACTTGAGTATTGCTATAGAAAAAAATGTCTCATCATAGCCTATACCATAACGTTGACGATATCCTTTAGCAACCAGATGGACCTTATAGGTCTCCACCTCTCCATTTGTACCCTTCTTTTCTTTGAAGACCCACTTACATCCCATGGATTTTACCTCTTCGAGTGGATCAACCAATGTCCATACATCGTTAACCTTCATGGACTCCATTTTAAATTTTATGGTCTCAAACTATTTCTTAGAGTCGGATCTCTGCATTGCATTCATGTAGGTGATCGGATCCTTATCATTCTCATCGAGTTCAATAGGATCATCATTTTGGACCACAAAATCATAGTATCTATCCAGCTGATATGGTACTCTACCAGACCGCCTTACAGGTGCAGGTACAATAAGCTGTGGATTTGATCTAATCAAATTTGGTTCAGGTTTAGCTACTTGTGTTGATTTTTTCATCTGCCGAACTTTCTTAAGTTTGATCTTAGAAGCATTGGTTCCTTTATAAAGAAACTTCTTTTTCAAAAAGATTGCCTTAAGGCTGACAAACATCTTTTGCTCATCAGTGAGATAAAAATAATATCCTTTGATCTCTTTTGAGTATTTTATAAAATTACACTTGTCAGACCTAGGTCTAAGCTTATCTATTACTAAATATTTGATATAAGCTAGACACCTCCAAATACTAAGGTAGGAGAGTACTGGCTAATATCATGTCCATATTTCATATGGTGTTTTGGCTATGGACTTACTTAAAATTCTATTTAAAATGTAACAAGCCGAATCGAGTGTATATCCCCAAAAGAAGATCGACAAACTAGCAAACCCCATCATGGATCGAATCATGTCTAATAAGGTCTGATTTTTTTTTTCAGATATACCATTATGCTATGGTGTTCCAAGAGTAGTCCATTAAGAAAGAATCCTATTCTCCTCTAGATATGTTTGAAACTCACTGAAAAGATACTCAACCCCTTGGTCAGATCGAAGAGTTTTAATACTCTTCCTAATTTACTTTTCTACCTCATTACAAAATAGTTTAAACATTTCAAATAATTTTGACTTATGTTTTATCAAGTAGATGTATCCATACCTAGATAGATTGTCAGTGAAAGTTATGAAGTAAAAATATCCATCTTTAGCACTTAAGCTCATGGGTCCACATACATCAGAATGCACTAGACTCAGGAGTTACTGGCTCGCTCATCTTTTTTAGTAAAAGGTGACTTGGTCATCTTACCAAAAAGACATGACTCACAGGTCGAAAGTGATTTACAATCATCGACTTCAAGAATTCCTTCTTGAACCAACCTATTTATTCTGTTCTTGTTAATGTGACCTAGCCTATCTCAGACACATCATTTATCTAAGATATTTGTTGGATGACTAAACCATATTAACAGACTGTGATACTATATAAATATCATTATTCAATTATCTAACAAAAATATTGTAACACCATTTTAAATGATATTATAAAAAAAAAATTATTAAAAATTCATAACTGTTTCCAGCCAGAAGGCCTAAAAAAATAGCATTCAATAAAAAGCTTGGATAATAGTGACATTCATAAAGAACAACTTTATAAGAATTGATTCTAAGGTTCATGATTTCTAAAGCTAGAACTAGAACTTATCTTCCATCTCTAATGTTCAGAAATCTCTCACCTTCATTAAATCTCCTACTGATCTGCAAACTCTACATCAAATTACAAATATGATAAGAGCTTCTGGTATCTAATATCCAGGTAGTAGTATCACATATTGAAAAGTTGCAAGGTGTTATCATATAATTATCTCGTCCAGCAACTGCTTGCTTCTTCCTCGACTTGTTCGAATCCAGGGAGGTAATATACTGAGGATAATTTCTCTTCCAGTGCTCCAACTTCTTACAAGAGAAGTATTCTACCTAGCTTTAATCGGGCTTGGGCTTCTTGATCTGGCCTTATGCAGATGTTCCGGCATGCTACTACACCTTCTTATTCTTCTTCTTCTTGTTCTTTTTTCCTTTCTTAATGGGTCGATGAGCAGAAGAAGACCCTCCCACTATATTCACTAACTTTTTATAAAGCTGGTGATCCTTCTCAAAGTTCTGCAGCAACCCTAGCATGCCATGGTAGTTGACTACAAGCTTTGTCATTCTAAAATGAGTAAGAAAGGAGAGAAAGAACTTGGGCAAAGTGTTCAGTATCGCATCCATCTCAAGCTGCTCATGCAAGAAAAAACCTAGCTTATTTAGATGCTCAATCATCTCGATCATGTATAATACATGATCGATAACTGACACCCCATCCTTCATTCGAGCATTGAAAATGACACAACTAGTCTTGTATGTCTCAATATCGTCAGGCGTGCTAAAGGATTCGTTCAACATTTGAAGCATATCCTATAGCTAGGCATTCTCAAATTTGTGACTGAACTCATCATTCATTACCACCAGCATAATGCACCAAATGATGGTGCGGTCATTGAGCTACTTCTAGTAAGTGTCTCGGCCCATACCTCTAGTATTTGAAGCTGGCTCCTCAAGTGTCAGATCTATCAAAATGTATAGAATCCGTTCAAGCTTCAGGATGATTTTCAACTTTCGATACCAGCTATCGAAGTTGGATTCCATTAATTTATCATTATCCGATAATGACCAGAGTGACAGGATAGTGGCCATAGCTACAAAAAAAGAAAAATCATAACCTAATTAGTATATAAATTATTAAGTCTAAAGACTTGGACTTTAGTATAAAGATTTTCTCACTATTTTATATGAATTGGTAGCCTCTACTTCTAATTTGAGAAATTACCTTAATTTCTTAGTGAATACGAGAATCCACACAGACTATACATAAGCTCGACTTTGATCGATCAACCTATGTGCATCTATGGATATGTTCATAATTAATTATTTCTCTAAACAACTTCTAGTAATTTTAATTTTATCCTAGAAGTCTAATCAGTAGACTTTGGCCTTCACTAACAAAGTCTAGTTAGGTCCAACTATTAATATGATCATATTTGGTACATCTAACTAATAAATAATCAAGCCCAACTTTAGTCAGCCAACCTGACCACCATTAGAAAGAGACAATCAAATCATCATATTGTGAATGATAATTTTATTAGTCAATAAGCATCAGACCTTTGGGCCTCCAATGATTATTAAACTAATGGACTCATTATCACTCAACTTAATGGAAGGATATGATCTAGTTATCATCATACCTATATCATTTTTAAGAACCTAATAATTTTAAAGAATTTGATTAAGTTATTTTAAAAAAAGGAGAAAAGATTAGCCAGTCAATTTTGATCCTCCCATTGACTTCACCAAGTTAGATTAAAAAGGATCTAATTTAAGCCAGCATTAGGAGCACCTAAATCAGTCATACTGATTTACCTAATTGATATGGATAAACTTGAATCACTAAGTGATCTAATCAAAATCTAATTTATCAGGTTGGCTAGGTAAGTAAGATTAGTGGAAGGGATATGTCATTAACTTATCAAAAATCGAATCAGTACGAGTAGCTTTCAATTAAAAATCACTGATCTAGACTGCCAAACTTACCTTAGACACCAACTGATTTATTAGTTTCAATTTAATTAGCCTATTAATTCTGGGTTCAACTGCATAGCCATGAATCAAGTCCATTTAGTTCTTATTAAAGACATGAACTTGACCAACTATAACTATTGTAATTGAGTCTAAAGAGTCTTTGATCTAATCTAATTCAACATTTGGTTAGATTTGATCAATTACTCTAATTTAGTTCATTTTTAATCTAACCTTAGATCTAACCTAAGTAATGGACCTAATTCATTTAACCCAATAACCCATATTTTATGCTCATGACTTAGGACCTTTGATTCATAATTCTAAATCCTAATTCATAATCCTTAATTTTTAATTAAGTTTTGGGTTGATGGGTTGGGGTTTGATATTTCAAAAATAATTTTTTAAAATTTGAAAGGTTCTTTACAATCTAGCATTGTTCACTAAATAGATCGACTCATTTTAAAAATGGGTCAACTCATTTCATAAATAGCTACTAGTTGTAAATTTTAATTTAAATCGATGTATAATACATAAAAAAATCATGAACCCATTTTATATCTAATCTAAATATATATTCATGATTAAAATTTAGATTAAATCATTTCAAAATTTTTTTCATCGTTTATCTTTATGAATGAGTTCACGATGGCATCCCTACCATCATAAGAGATCCCCATCGAGTGAAATGAGATGGCCTTTAAACCATACTTATCTCTTATGATCGAATAGCTTGGTGGCTCATTCAAGCTTGATTATTAAGCTACTCGAATAAATTACATATCTAATATGCATATAATTAGATTTTTAAAGCATAAATTTATCACATTAAACAACCCGCTCTGAAACCACTGATGATAAAATTGCAGGGTTTCTAGCTCCATTTTCAATTTTTTTTTGAAACTTAATGCAGTAAAATTTAAAATTAATCTAATTGATTTTTATGAGCTATTGATCAGATCAATTTAAACCCTACAACTAGGATCAAAATGTGATAATATATACATTTAAAAAATTTAAAAATAAAAATAGCATGTAGTAAATCATATTTACTATTACTATCTACTTATGTTCAGAACATAATACCTTATGTGGATAGTCGATCATCATAACTAAAATACTGCTGAGGAGGTCCTCTCATGATGCAGTCATATAGGTTATCTGACCTCCATAGATCATCCATACGAGGTCTTGGTCCCGATCGGCTCCTCCCGAGTGCTAGCTTGATGCCAAAAGCTTTGATGGCTGATCTTGATCAAATAGCTTCGATCTTCCTCCACTGATTTTCAGATATTCTGAATGGCCAGCAGAGGTAAGAGAAAGGTAGAGGAGGCTCTCCTAGAATTTTTGCTAGCTTCTAACACTCAAAACTCACAAAAGATCTATCCAAATCTTAGATCGAAATTCTAGGATAGCACACTCACCCAAACCCGCCTCTTTGATTTTCTTTCTCTCAGAAAATTTTAAACTCAACTCATGCACAAAGGTGGCTCACGGATAAAGAGGTTTCTGACTTCTCAAAGTGGGCACACCCTAGGGAGAAATGCATTTTAAATTGCATCAATCAAAGTCCAAAGCACGTGGGAGGGATAAGAATAAGATGGTTGTCTATTCAAATTCAAACTCTATTTGAATTTGAATGGCAACTAATCAAGGCTTATCCTCCTAGCATGTGAGGAACTAGGGCGTGCACCCTCTCTGTGTGGAAAATATGTCATGAGAATCTCATTCTTGTGAGGATTCAAATGGGCGCAAGTTTGAAAGTGGCGCTAGGGAGAGGACTAGTCAAGTTAGTCTCAAATAAATATTATCCAATTAAGACCAACCCAAACCAATTTGGCTGGGCTTAATTAGACCAGATTAAACCCAATAGGCTTAATTAAGCTTAAATTCTAATCAAATCAGAAATTGATTAAGCCCAATCACCGATCAAATTAGGGAATAAACCTCCTCAATAATTAGATCATCTCATAACCTAATCGAATCAAATCCAACTGAATCCAATTCAATTGAACTTGATCTAAAACTTATTACTCAATCAAATTGAGTTAATTAATAATCAAATTACTGATTAAATCTTTCATAAATATAGAATCCAAATCAAGTGGATATTTGTGCAATAGAGTTCTATTTATATGAAACTCTTGATCGAAGAGTCCCAAACTAGTGGGACTCTTGACCCCGGTGTCTTAAATGAGTGAAACTCATGATCATAGAGTCCCAGATCAGTAGAACTCTTAATCATAAAGTCTTAAATAAGCAAGACTCAAAGTTTTGAGTCCCAATTCGATGAAATTCTTGACCATAGAGTTTCAATCTAGTGGAAATCCTCACTAGCCATCAAATTAGATAGGAACCTCTAATGTGTGTGATCCCATAGGTTTGAACCTAAATTGGTAGTATAAGAATCACTTTCTATATTAATCGATGTAACCATCTACCAATAATACCTAACATCCGAATAGATCGAATAGTCGCAATCGCAATATTCAGAATCTACTCGAATATGATTACCGCATAATTCATTCTTTTGACCTCTTTGTTTAGGATGACTCAGAGTTGAACTATCAATCCTAAAAATATATCCATATCATATTTCAATACAATCAGTCTTATGACTCCTCACTAGGACTATCCTGACCAAGGCTTTGCTAAATTGAAACATAATTGAATACAACTCCTGAACCTAAAGTTGTCAATCTCATCTTGATTCACATACCGACTCCTTAAGTACTTAACTGTGTCCAAAAATTTTTCATCATTAAATTAAAAATTCAGATAGTCCAGCACCAAAGTACAGTAAGTTGCTTGAAAGTCACCGTGGTGATCTAAGATTAGAGAGATACTTATACCCATATTTTTTTAGAATAAATCTTGATAGCAAAAAAGCTTTGAAGTTGATCACATTTAATACAAATGTATCCCTACATCTTACTTGTATGCCATATGACCATACTTCTTGGTTAATAGAACAACCAATCCATATGGCATACAATGACCTACACTTGATAAACGTTATCGTCCTTGATAATAATGTACTATGTGGTAGCGAACAGGATTAAGGACTAAACAATAAATTCTTCTTTATTAATTCTAAATAGTCTTAATTATGATTTCACCACAACATAGGAGTTCATTAGAAGATGCAAAGAATTTATGATGAACAATGCTAAAATAATATTTATTTATTTATAATTCATATATAAATATAAAAATAGCTCAACCATCAATAGACTGACGATTGACTTTGGAACACTATTTCCAACACTAACCTCACAACCGATGACCTCCAGCTCTATTTGAGTTTGGCATCATCTGACCTCACAGTTGATGAGCTCTCACATTCTATTTTTAAATTTGCATGACTGTCTTATGACAACTAGCCATGATTTAAATAAGATAACTCTAACTACCTCTCCAATGGCATTCCTATTGAGATAAGATATAATAATATATCTCTCTAAATAAAGCAAAAGATAATAGGCATATTTGGCCGAATAGGTCAAGGCTGACTGTTGATTTTCTTTCCTTCTCATGGTTCTTCAACCTCCGCATATAAATAAAGGCCCATAAGAAACCCCCAGGGTATGAAAAAAACCTCTCTCCCAAAATGCTCACTCCTTCCCACCTGTTCTATATTTTTCACTTGAGTGTTGGAGGGTCCCTGTCGGAGCTAACTCTGATCTGGGAGTTTATTTTGTAGGTTTAGCCATCACTGACCTACTATCATCAACCACCTCCAATCAATCCGATCCAAGATAGATTTTTGCAGCAACACTATTTTCTTACTAGCTAAAGATATAGCAATATACTTAGATTCCATTAAAGATAGAGCAATACAGGTTTATTTCTTGGAAGACCCAGTAGCAGCACCACCTTCCATGCTAAATATCTACTCACTAGTGGATTTAGAAACAGATTTTCTTGAAGCCTAATGATCACCATTATAGTAACATTCTAATATAGGTGAAGAACCAGCATAACATAGTCCAAAGTGCAAAGTACATTTTAGGTATCTTAATAGTCTTTTAATTTTTCTCTAATGATCTGCACTAGGACTAGAAATGAACCTATTCAACTTTTTCGCAGCATATGTTATATTAGGTCTCGTACAATTCATGAGATTTATGAGACTTTTGATAATTCTAGCATATTTCTCTTGCTCAATGGGATCACATTTATTCTTCATTAAAGATTGGGTACTCAATGGTACCTTGCTAGGTTTGCAATCAAAATAGTTAAAATGATGTAATACTTTCTTAATATAATGTAATTGCATCAAAATTATTTTACCATCTTGTTGAATAACTTTTATTCCCAAAATCATATCCACTGGATCCATGTCTTTAATATCAAAACTTTGTTTAAGAAAACTTTTTGTTTCTTTAATAATTTTTAAATTTGAACCAACTATAAGTAAATCATCTACATAAAGTGTAATAACTACTTTACCATCATCAGTCACTTTTGAAAAAACATAATTTTCAACTTTGTTATTTTTGAAACCTAATTATTTAACCTGTTCTTTGAATTTTTTACAAAAAGAATCAAATTTATTTGAAAATTATTCACCATCTCTATCACTTCTTATTATTTTGATTTTTTCCTAATTGTTTTTCCACTATTGCCTTGTATATTTTGAACTTACTAAAAGCTTCATCTTTATTTTTCAATAAAAAAACATAGGTATACTTTGAAAGATCATTGATAAATATAATAAAATATCTTTTTCCTCTTCTAGTTAAGTAATTATTATTATCACATATATCAGTATGTATTAACTCTAAAATAGTAGTAGATCTAATTATAGATTAAGTAGGCCTTTATAAATTTTAGCTTGAACACAACATTAACATTTTTGATTTAATATAGATCTATCTATTTTAGGCACTAATTCATATTGTATCATTATATTCATAGTTCTTTTTAAAGAAAATTGAGCAACGCTTTTAGCATGCATTTTCAAAATATTTTTAAAATTAAAATGGTAGAAATAAAAATTAATCAAATATTAATCTACTACATGCATTGATCTAATCAAATAAATCCTACTTAGGATCTAGACATACTAATATATAATTTAAAATTTAAATATGATCGATCAGTAAATCAAATCTGCTGATCGATACGAGTTCAGAACTCGATATCTGTACGTGGATAGCTGATCTTCATGATCTGAATCCATCGAAAGAAGCTATGGTGTCATGCTATAGCCGTACACTTGTCTGATCTCTACGGTTGGTTCACACAGAATTTCTAATCCCAACCAGCTCTACCGAAGTGCTAGCTCCTCATCGGGGTATTTGATGGTTGATCGCGATCGATCCAGACAATCATTTTCTTTCTGATCTTTCGAACACTTCAAAAAATCAGAACATTGAGTATGGAGAATGACGAGTCGGTGATTGAAGTTGGTGACGATCGGATACTCACAGCACTCGATCTCTCCACTTGAACCCAGGGTCCCAACCATAGGATTTTGCACTCACCAAAAACCCTGATTATCAAAAATCCTCTCACGCTCTCTCTCTTTAGAATTTTCTCGTGAAACAATTTTTCATGGATCAAGGGACTCTCCCTCTATCATACACCTCTCTAAAAATGCCTATTAGATGGAAGACCAAAGATTAGAAAATAAGAAAAGTGGCATGTAAAGATTTTAAGCACAAGAACCTCGATTTGACTTTTCCACCCCATATGGATGCGCCCCACCCTGATTTTCTTTCTTTAAGAAACCCTCTCATGCCCCTCTCTCTTTGGAATTTTCTCATGAAACAATTTTTCATGGATCAAGGGACTCTCCCTCTGTCATATACCTCTTTGAAAATGCCTATTAGATGGGCAACCAAATATTAGAAAATAAAAGAAGTGGCGTGTAAATATTTTAAGCGCAAGAATCTCAGTTTGACTTTTTCACCCCAGATGGATGCACCCCACTCTGATTTTCTCTCTCTAAGAAATCCTCTCACGCCCCTCAGCCTTCTTTCACATAAACCCATGCATGCCCACATGAAAAACAATTTTAAATATGTGCTAACAGTGTGATTTGCGTGTAGGTTTGGATAAGGGAGAAAGAGGTTAGATGGTTTCAACTAAACACTTGAATTCAAGATTCAAGTCTAGAGATTATCTCTTCCCAACACCAAACTAGAGTGTTTGACATGCAGAAGGACTCTCTTTCTGCATGCCCATAGTCAGAAATGCATAAAAGTGTGCATGAGAAATGAGTTTGACGCATGGAGAGGATAAGAACAGAAAGTTTCAACCAACTAACCAAAACTTGAACTCAAAATTCAAGTTTATTTGAACTGGTCCAATGCTTGGACCGGGTCAAAAGCATATGAGAGGAGGGGTGTAGAAACCTTCTTTTGTGAGAGAAAAACTTACGTAAAAAATTTGGGGCAGACAAGAGTTGAAAAGTCAAAGCAAGGTGGCGCAGGGAGAAAGTTTAAATTCAAACTTACTTTGAATTTGTCTTAATTGGTTTCAACCAAATCAATAATTCTAGACCTAATTAAATTAGATCAAATCCAACCAAATTAGGCTTAACCCAATCTAATAAAATCTTAATCAAATTAAAAATTAATTAGGTCCAGGTCCTGATCAAATCAGTATCAAATCTTCCAAAGTGATTAGGTCATCTTATGACCTGATTAGGTCAAACCCAATTGAATCAAATTTAATCAAACCTGATCGAATCCTCATCGCTCAATCGAATTAAGCTAATCAGCAATCAAATTGCTAATTAATTCTTCAAAAATATCAAAGTTCTAATCGAATGGATGTCCGAACAATAGTGTTCCATCAACATGAAACTTCTGAAGAGTTCCAAACTAGTGAGACTCTTGAACCCAGTATCCCAAACGAATGAAACTCACGATCATAGAGTTTCAGATAGTGAAATTCTTGATCAAAGAGTTTTGGATAAGTAAGACTCTGAGTTTCAATCTAGTGGAACCCACAAAGATAGAGTCCCAGTCTAGTAGGACTTTGGTCATAGAGTTTCAATCCAGTGAAACTCTTGACCATAGTATCCTAAGTCATCAGGACTCATGATCAGCCATCAGATTAGGTAGGAACTCCTTATGTGTGTAATCCCATAGGTTCAATTTTTAAGCTGATAAGACAAAAATTGATTTTCTATACCAATCGATGTAACCATCTAGCAATGGTACCCGATGTCCGAATAGATCGAAAAATCGTAACACAATAATGACGAACCTATAGCATATGGTTATCGTATAATTCATCCTCTTGACCTCGATGCTCAAAGAATGATCTAAAATTTACTGTCAATCTTAAAATTCATCCATAGTATATTTCAAAATTTAGCTCCATTATATGGACTACCCCAGCTGAGGATTTGCTAAATTGAAATACAATGATACACTTGCTCTAACACTTGGAGGGGTCAATCCCATCTTGACTCACACATCGATAAGCTAAGTACTTGACTACACCCAGTAATCTTTCGTCACTAAATTAAAAATTCAGATAGTCCAGTACCTAAGTGCAATGAGTTGCTTGCAAGTCACCATGGTGGTCTCAGGTCTAAGGGATACTTATACTCATATCCTTCACGAGCAACTCTTGATAGTAGAGAGCTCTGCAATTGGGTCATGTTTATTAAAATATATCCCTACACTTCACCTGCATGCCATAATAGTATTTCTATACTTCTTGGTTAAGAGGATAACCAATACTTATGGCATACAATGACCTACACTCGATACGTTGTTATCCTGAGTAACAGTGTATCAAACTAATTTAAGAACTAAATGATAAATCCTCCTTTGTCGAGTCTAAATAGCCCTAAGAACTTCATCACAAAAGAGTTCATTACATAAAGATACACAAAATGATGAAAAGGCTAAAATAATAATTTTATTTATTAATAATTTAAGTATAATTATATTTAGCTCAACCATTTACAACCTAGATGATTGACTTTAGAATATAATTTTTAATAACTCTCACTTAGATTAAAGTCACTCAAAACAGTATCGAATACCCATCTTTCATTTATGATTATTGAACTCTTAGATTCCTAGAGCTTTAGTAAACGAATTGGCCACGTTCTCCTTTTCGTCGATCTTCTGAAGCTCGATGTCACCTCACTCCATAATTTCTCGTATAAGGTGGTAGCGATGCAGAATATATTTGGTGCGCTGATGTGCCTTCGACTTTTTTACTTGAGCTATAACTCCAGTGCTGTCACAGTATAGCAGAACTGGACCATCCAAGAAGGATGCCACTCCTAACTCATTGATGAACTTTCGCAGACACACAGCTTCCTTCACGGCATCAGATGTCGCAACATACTCCACCTCGCACATAGAATCGGCTATAGTGTGCTGCTTGAAACTCTTCCAGCAGATCGCTCCATCATTGAGGGTAAACATAAAATCTGACACACTTTTACTATCATCATGATCTAATTAAAAATTAAAATCAGTATATCCTATAAGTTTTAAGTCAGTATCTCCATAGATGAGCCACTGGTCCTTGGTATTTTTCAAATACTTTAGGATTGTCTTCACAATCTTTCAATGATTCTCACCTAGGTCAAACTGGTATCTGCTCACTATCCCTAGTGACTATGCCACGTCTGATCTTGTACACATCATGGCATATATAATAGAATCCACTATCGAAGCATATGGTATTCTACTCATACGCTCTCTCTCTTGAGGAGTTATCGGACAATCCCTCTTGAGAGCGAAATTTCATGACCTATCGAGAGATAGCCCTTCTTGAAATTTTTCATGTCGAACCTCTTCAGCACGGTATCAATGTATATGGATTGAAATAATCCTAGCAATCTTTTAGATCTATCCCTATAGATCTTCATCCCTAGGATGTAGGAAGCTTCTCTCAAGTTCTTCATGGAGAATTGAGATGACAGCCAAACCTTTATTCTCTGTAATATAGGGATGTCATTTTTGATTAAGAGAATATCATCATTATACAATACAAGAAATACAACAACAGAATCGTTGGCCCGTTTATATACGCAGGGTTCTCTATTCTTAATGAAGCCATACATTTTGGTTACTTTATCAAAATGCATGTTCCAACTCCGCAATGCCTACTTCAATCCATAGATGAATCTTTGAAGTCTGCATATCTTAGACTCATCTATGGACGTGAAACCCTCAGGCTGTATCATATACACCTCTTCATCCAGCTTTTTATTTAGGAAAGCTATTTTTACATCTATTTACCAGATCTCATAGTTTAGGTATGCCGCTATCACAAGCATGATCCGAATAGATTTGAGCATTGCCACTAGGAAAAACATCTCATCATAATCAATACCATAATGCTGACGATATTATTTAGCAACTAGATGGACTTTATAGATCTCCACCTTTTCATCTATTTTTTATTTTTTTTTGAAAATCTACTTACACCCAATGGATTTTACCTCTTCAGGTGGATCAACTAGTGCCATACACTGTTGACCTTCATGAACTCCATTTCAGACTTCATGGCATCCAGCCACTTATCAGAGTCGAACCTCTGCATGGCATCCATGTAGGTGATCGGATCCTCATTGTTCTTATCGAGTTCAACAGGATCATCATCTCGGATCAAGAAATTATAGTATCTATCCGATTGATGCGGTACTCTATCGAATCTTTTTGGTACCATTTCAATAGGCACTGAATTTGATCTTATCAAATCTAATTTTGTAGGTTCACTAGAATGTGTCGGTTCTTCCACCTATCAAACTTTCTTCAGTTAAACATTAGAGACAGCTATTTCTTTACTAAGGAATTTTTTTTTCAAAAAGACTGCTGACGAATATCTTTTGTTCTTCAGCAAGGTAGAAGTAATAACCCCTAGTTTTCTTAGGATATCCTATAAATAAGTATTTATCGGATCTAGGTCCAAGCTTTTCGACTATAAATATTTAACATAAGCCGGACATCTCTAAATACTAAAGTGAGAGAGTATCGACTTACGCCCAGTCCATATCTCATATGCAGTCTTTGCAACAGACTTGCTCGAAACATTATTCAAAATAAAACATGCAATTTCTAGTGCATAACCCCAAAATAAAATCGACAAACTTGTAAATCCCATCATGGATCGAACCATGTCCAACAGAGTTTGATTTCTTCTTTCAGATACACCATTATGCTGTGGTATTCCGCGAGGGGTCTATTATAAGAGAATCTCATTCTCTCCTAAATATGTCAGAAATCTGTTGGAAAGATATTCATCTCTTCTGTCAGATCGAAGAATTTTAATACTTTTTTCATGTTGTTTTTCTACCTCATTTCGATATTATTTGAATATTTCAAATGAATTAAATTTATTCTTTATAAGATAGACGTACCTATACCTAGATAGATCATTAATAAATGTAATGAAGTAATAAAATCTATCTTTAGCATATATGTTCATAGGTCCACATACATCAGTATGTACTAGATCTAGAAGCTCAGTGGCCCGCTCATCCTTTCTAGTAAAAGGTGGTTTGATCATCTTACCAAGAAGACAAGACTCACAGATATTCAATGATTGACAATCATCAATGTCAAGAATATGCTCCTTAACTAATCTGTTAATCCTATTCTTATTTATATAACCGAGTCTATAGTGACAAAGATAAGCATTAGTGATATTATCTAGTTTTGATCGTTTATTCTACATGTACATTACACTAATAGATCATGATAAAATATAAATATCATTTTTTAATTATCTTTGCATTATTGTGACATCATTCATAATGATATCGCAATAATGTTCTTTTATTGATAAACTATAACCATCTTGGGCCAAAAGTTCAATAAATATTATGTTCATCATAAAAGATGGACAATAGTGATAGTCACTTAAAATGATACTATTATCTTTGAAAAATAGTTCAAGAGTTTTTAATGCTAGTACTGAAACTTGACTTTCATTCCCAACATTAAGAAATCTATCATCATTCTTAAATTTTCTATCAATTTGAAGTCCATGCAATGAATTGCATATATGAATCGAACTTTTGGTATCTAATACCCAGGTAGATGTATCATATATGGAGAAATTATACGGTGTTATCATATAACAGCCTTAACCAGCAACTACTTGCTAATTTCTTCTATTCAGCCTATTTGAATTAAGAGGATAATTCCTCTTTGGATCTGTCTTATTAGGATTAACACTAGACTCCTTGTTCTTAGATCCTAAATACTTGCCACTGACCAACAATGAACGGAGCGGACTAACTCTAGCCATTCTAATTATCTGAAAGAAAAACATGAGATCTTATTAGTACTTAAATTAATTAATCCTAAAGATTTGGACTTTAGTCTAAAGATTCTTTCACTATTTTTAACGAATTGATAGCTTCTATCTTTAATTTAAGAAATTACACTAACTCCTTAGCGGGTATTGGAATCCACATAGACTACATACGGGCCTGAGGAAAGCTCTGACTAACTCATGTGCATCTACAGGTAGATTCATAATTAATTATTTTTTTAAATAATTTTTAGTATTTGGATTTTGCCTCAGATGCCAAATCAGTAAGCTATGGCCTATACTGAAAATGTCTGGTTAGGTCCAACCATTAACATGATTGACTTCGGTGTAACAAACCAATGATAATCAGGCTTGAGAAAAGCTCTGGCTAACCTAATCATCATTAAGAGCGTGCAACCTAATCATCATATGATGTACAGTAATTTCAATATCCAAATAAACACCGGGTGTGAGGCACCTCCAATGTTCATTCAAAAAATTGGACTTATTACTATTCACCTTAATGAGAGGCTATGATTCGATTATCCCCATAACTTAGTCATTTTAAGGATCTAATAATTTAGAGGATTTAGTTTACATGTGATTTAAGGATAGAAAGAATACGAACTAAATTTCTCCTACTGACTTCACCAAATCAAGTCTTCCCACTGACTTCATCAAGTTAATAGGTTAGGACTAGGATCAATTTAAGTCCATGGGCACCTTATTCAATCTTATTGATTGAAATCAATCAAATTGATTCCTAATGACATGGGTCAGTCCGAATCACCAAGTGATCTAATCAAATTCTAATCGACCATGTCGGCCAGGTAAGTAAGATCAGTGGAAGGAATATACTATTAAATCATCAAAGATCGAATCAGTACGAATAGCTCCCAATTAAAAACTATTAGTCTAGACTATCAAACTTACCTTAGACACCAATCGATTAATTAGGTTTAATCTGATCAACTTAGCAATTTCGAGCTTAACCGCATAGCCATGAATCAAGTCCATCTTAGTCTAGCTAAAGACATGAATTTGTCCAACTACAACTATTGGAGTTGATTCTAGAGTGTTCTTGATCTAATCTAATTCAACACTTGATTAGATTTGATCAATTACTCTAGATTAATTCATTCTTTAACTAACCTTAGGTCTAACCCAATTAATGGACCTAATTCATCTAATCCTTTAACCCACAGTCTTTTGATTTTATCTTAGGATCTTTAATTCATAATTCTAGAACCTAGAAGACAACACTTAATTCTTTTAATTAAGTTTTTGGGCTGATGGATCAGAATTCGACATTTCAAAAATAGTTTTCAAATTTGAAAGATTTCTATTTTTTATTTTTTAAATGGGTCGACTCATTTCAGAAATGGATCGGCTCATTTCTTAAACAACAACCTATTGCTAGTTTTAAATAGAAAATAAAATATAATAAAAATTAAACTATGAATCAATCTTTTAGATTTAATCTAAAATATATTCATATTTAATTTTTTAATTAAAATAATTTTAATCATTAAAATACTTTCACTATTCATCTTAATGAATGAGTTCACGGTGGCACCCCTACCGCCATAAGGGATCCGCACGGAATGGGAGAACATGGCCTTTAAACCATACTTATCCCTTATGATCGGATGGCTTGGTGGCTCATTCATTCTCGATTACTAAGTTATCTGGATTAAGCATATCAAATATACTAATATTTAATTTTTAATTATATATTAGACATGTCAAGCAACCTGGCTTTGATACCATTGAAGAAAATTGAGCAAAATTTTTAGCATATATTTTTAAAATATTTTTAAAATTAAAGTAATAGAAATAAAAATTAATCAAATATTAATCTACTACATGTATTGATCTAATCAAATAAATCTTACTTAGAATCTAGACATGCTAATATGTAATTTAAATTTTAAATACGATCGATCAGTAAATCGAATCTGCTGACCAATACGAGTTCAAAACTCGATACCTATGCATTAATAGCTGATCTCCATGATCTAAATCCATCGAAAGAAGCTTTGATGTCATGCTGTAGCCACACACTTGTCCGGCCTCTATGGTTGATCTACACGGAGCTTCTGATCCCAATCAGCTCTATCGGAGTGCTAGCTCCTCATCGGAGCTTTTGATGATTGATTACGATCGATCCAATCGATCGTCTTCTTTCTGATCTTCCAAATAATCTAAAAAATTAGAATACTAAGTATGGAGGAGGATGAGTTGGTGTCTAAAGTTGGTGACGATCGGATACTCACAGCACTCGATCTCTCCATCTGAACCCAGGGTCCCAACCCTAGGATTTTGCACTCATCGAAAATCTTGATTATCGAAAATCCTCTCATGCCCTCTCTCTTTGAAATTTTCCTATGAAACAATTTTTCACGGATCAAGGGACTCTCCCTCTGTCATACACCTCTCTAAAAATGTCTATTAGATGGACGATCAAAGATTAGAAAATAAAAGAAGTGGCGTGTAAAGATTTTAAGCGCAAGAATCCTAGTTTGACTTTTCCATCCTAGATGGATGCGCTCCACTCCAATTTTCTCTCTCTAAGAAACCCTCTCATGCCTCTCAACCTTCTTTCATGTAAACCCATGCACACCCACATGAAAAATAATTTTAAATGTGTGCTAACAGTATGATTTGTGTGTAGGTTTGGATAAGAGAGAAAAAGGTTAGATGGTTTCAACTAAACACTTGAATTCAAAATTCAAGTGTCGAGATTATCTCTTCCCAACACCAAACCAGAGTGTTTGACATGTAGAAGGACTCTCCTTCTGCGTGCCCATACTCAAAAATGCACAAAAGTGTGCGTGAGAAATGAGTTTGATGCTTGGAGAGGATAAGAATTGGAAGTTTCAACCAACAAACCAAAACTTGAATTCAAAATTCAAGTTTATTTGAACTGGTCCAATGCTTGGGCCAAATCAAAAGCAGATGAGAGGAGGGGCATAGAAACCTTCTTTTGTGAGAGAAAAACTTACATAAAAAATTTGGGGCGTGAGATAAGAGTGGAAAAGTCAAAGCTAGGTGGTGCAGGGAGAAAGTTTAAATTCAAACTTATTTTGAATTTATCTTAATTGGTTTCAACCAAACCAATAATTCTAGACCTAATTAAATTAGATCAAACCCAACCAAATTAGGCTTAACCCAATCTAATAAAATTCTAATTAAATTAAAAATTAATTAGGTTCAAATTCTGATCAAATTAGAATCAAATCTTTCAAAACGATTAAGTCATCTTATGACCTGATCGAATCAAACCCAATTGAACCAAATTCAATCAAACTTGATCGAATCCTCATCGCTCAATCAAATTGAGCTAAGTAGCAATCAAATTACTAATTAATTTTCTAAAAATATTAGAGTTTCAATCGGATGGGTGTGCAAATAATAGAGTTCCATCAACATGAAACTTCTAAAGAGTTTCAAACTAGTAGGACTCTTGAACCCAGTATTCCAAGCGAATGAAACTCATGATCATAGAATTTTAGACCAATGGGACTCTTAATCAGAGAGTTTCAAACAAGTAAGACTCTGAGCTTTAGTCTAATGGGACCCATAAAGGTGAGTCCCAATCTAGTGGGACTCTTGGTCAGAGAGTCCTAGTTCAGTGAAATTTTTGACCACAGTTTCCTAGGTCATCAGAACTCATGATCAACCATCAGATCGGGTAGGAAATTCTTATGTGTGTGACTTCCTAGGTTCGATTTCTAAGCTGATAGCACAAGAACTGATTTTCTGTACCAATTGATGTGACCATCTAGTAATGGTATCCGATGTTCGGATAGGTCAACAAATTATAATGCAATAATGACGAACCTATGGCATATGGTTATCGTATAATTCATTCGCTTGACCCCGATGCTCAAAGGATGATCTAGGATTTACTATCAATCCTAAAATTCATCTACAATGTATTTCAAAATTTAACGTCCATTATATGGACTATCTCGATCGAAGATTTGCTAAATTAAAATACAGTGATGCACTTGCTCTAAACTTGGAGGGGTCAATTCCATCTTGACTCACACACCGACAAGCCAAGTACTTGACTGCACCCAGTAACCTTCCATTACTAAATTAAAAATTTAGGTAGTCTGGTACCTAAGTGCAATGAGTTACTTATAAGTCACCATGGTGGTCTCAGGTCTAAGAGACACTTATATCCATATCCTTCGCGAGCAACTCTTAACAGTAGAGAGCTTCACAATTGGATCACGTTCAGTGAAATGTATCCCTATACTTGACCTACATGCCATAACAGTATCTCCATACTTCTTGGTTAAGAGGATAACCAATACTTATGGCACACAATGATCTTCACTCGAAACGTTGTCATCCTGAGTAACAGCATATCATTTGATCGTGAACTAATTTAAGCACTAAATGACAAATCTTTCTTTGTCGAGTCTGAATAGCCCTAAGAACTTCATCACAGAAGAGTTCATTATAGAAAGATGCACAAAGTGATGAAAAGGCTAAAATAATAATTTTATTTATCAATAATTTAAGTATAATTATATTTAGCCCAACCATCTATAACTTAGATGATTGACTTTATGATACAATTTCTAACACTTTTACCTATATGATATAATCTATAATGCCACATATTATGCATATTAAACTGAGAAATATAATCAACATCATGCAAGTAAGCAGAAGATATATTATTATTCATTAAACTAAGCAAGTACAAGTAGTCTTTGGCATAGCCCTTTCCAATAAAGGTCCCTCTTTTAGTAAGGATGGCTTTATCAGACTCAAACATTACACAAAAGCCATGACAGCCAAGTAAATACATAGATACAAGACTTTTTCTAAGTCTGGGAACATGATACATATTTGTAAGAATAAGAGTTTTTCTGAGGATGGAAGAAGATCCATTGTTCCAATGCCTATAACTACACTAGGGGTTGAATTTCACATGTAGATGTTAACTTCATTCTTTATAGTCTTGTAGGTGGTAAAGGTATTTTTGTGGGGAGTTACAAAGTAGCGTCTGAGTCCAGCCACCAATTATCATCCAAATCAACCATAAAGGTCGAGAGGACAGCAACATGATCATTATTATCACCAACAATTGTAGGTTGCTACATATTTTTAGATTGTTGGCCTTTCCTATGATGACATTCTCTGGCAACTTATCTAAGTTTTTCGCACACATAACATAGATCTTTCCTCTTCTTATATTCTTTCTTACCCTTGAAATTGTTCCTTGATTTGTGCAATCATTTATTTTTCCTTTTTTCAGGTTTCTTTTGTTGCTAATTTTCTGACATGGGCTTTTCACCCTCAACAACATCTACTTTTTTATTGTTTTCGTTTCCTTCAAGTTGGTCCCTTTTGCAAGCCAGTTTCTCAATTTGAATATGTTGAAGCAATTCTTCCATAGAGTAAGATTCTTTCTTATGTTTCAACATAGTACAATATTCTTTCCAAGAAGATGGCAATTTATCAATTATAGTTGAAACTTGAAAGTTCTCACTCTTAGGCTCACCAATTGCTACAATATCTTTGGCAATTGGTTGCATGTTATCAATTTGATCAACAATAGATTTGGAATCTACCTTACAATAGTCAATATGGAGGTGCTTGGTTCATGATTGGACTCGAAATCGAAATAAGAATCGGAATGGATTGGAATCAGAATTGGAATGGCCTAATCCTCTGAAGTGTTTGGTTCATGATCGAAATCAAAATTGGAGTGAAAATAAAAATAAAAATTTAAATCCATAGGAAAGAGTGGGGATTGAGTTTTAAGTAGATTGGGCCATTTTCATTCCATCCTGAAATCAGAATCAGAATGGAACTCTTTCCAACCAAGCGATTGGAATAGAAGTCATCCATTTCCATTCCGATTCCAGACGCCTACTCTCCCCAACCAATCACCTTCTATATTTATTAATCAGCATCATTAGTAACATACCTGGCTTGAATTGCATTTATTAATTCCAATGCTGTGTTGTAATGCTAAAATATATCAAATAGTGGATCTGCCACTGCATTTAATTAGAATCATCCCACAACATGTATAATCATCTTCAAGCCATTTCAATTGTTCCGTTGCATAGCTTTGATTATTATCTTGAGAAGATACTCTCAACGAAGAGCCGATCATTGGATCTGCACCTTGCATATGATTATTCTCTGCTGAAATGCTATCTTGACTATTAGCTAAGTTTCCATTAGAATATGAAACTTGAAAAACATAAGCTACTGGGTTAATAATAAGATAACAATATATTTTCAATATCCATTATTGAATAGATGCCCCTTTAATTCGTTGAATTTGCAGGTTTTGCTGGATTAGCCTGATCGAATCATATTTAAGCAGTGAATTTTTTTTAAAATTTTCTACTAATATGATCAGATCTGAAGGTTTTTAGATCTGATTGTATACATCTAAAAATAAATGCAAATGGTATTCTAAATATCACCTATTGTGAATAGATGATCTATTTATTATAATGATCTGATGCTATCCCGAGATTCGACTTGAGCTACACACATGCTCGGCCTCTACCAGTATCCACTCGGATCAGATTTAGAGGACTTCTTCTTCTAGAACTGATTTTTGAAAATCAGAAATGGATCTTCTTTATTTGCCTTCGATCCGATCTCCAGTATCAATTTGATCGACACACGATCAAAAACTCCTTCGAGTTCGACTTGCATGCATAGCACCTCGACGCTCAGAGATACGATTAGCCCAACTCTTAAGCATGGGAGAGAGGGACTAGAGGAGGGAGAGGAGGTGTGGAGAGGAGGAGTAGGGCTTCACCGTAGGTTGATTGAATGGCCAAACCCTTTGGCCTAGTCCCTTATTTATAGAAAAATAGGAAGACCTAGAGTTGTAGAGCTTTAAGCAATTAATTGGATCAATTTGCTTAAAGCAGAAAGACTCTCCACAAGCATTGGCACCCTACTTTAGAAAATTCACTTATGGCGCCCAAATAAACTTTCATCAAGACTTTGTTTTGATTTAAACTTATTTGACCCATTCAAACAGAGTTTAAATCAAAACTAACTCTCAACTCCTCAACTCCCTCATTTCTATCCATAAGGGGTGCATTGGCGCATGCGTCCTCTCTCCAGGAAATACTAGGGGGCGCACACCCCTAGAGAATTTCTAGGGAGTGTGCACCGCTTCTTTTTTCTTGCATGCACGACCAAGTCAAAGTGGGGGCACCAACTCTTGGTGCCCCTTTATTCTAATTCTTCTCAAGAGAGATCAGGACAAGGCCTGATCTGATGAGGACAAGATCCAGTTAGTTTAGGATAAACCCATATAGGGTTTTTGGACGAGCCAAATCTAATTTGACGAAGTTCAAACCAATCAAAAAATCCAATACAAAAGAAAGTTAGATCCAATCGTATACTAGCATGATTTTGTTGAACCTAATTGGATCTAATCCAAAATAATTAGACTATGTGAGTCTAATTAATGACATCCAAACCCAAATCATATTTGTGTGACCCAATAGATTCAATTCTGCATGGTAATGGAACATGTCGCAATCTTCATCATCGATATTATCGAAATATCTTTCGATAGATTAGAATTTTTTTTGATTCATCCAATTAGAATTATCGATCATCAAGATAATTTCAATTGATCTCATAATCCATCAGTGATACCAAGCAGTATATAGTGGCAACCTATCAAAACTGAATAAGAACCTCTCGATGCAGCTATCGTATGATTGGGTTCTTCTATCATGAGTTTCAATAGGATCTAAGTTAAGATAGACTCGTCAAACCCAATTACTATCATATGATTAAATCATTCAATTCGAATCTAATGTGAAATCCTAATAAAAACTTCTTTCTATTATTTCACACTACCATGGCCATGAGCTTTAGGACTCATATAGGATACTTCTCTACCGAGGTGGATAGATTTCATCTTAGTACGATCCAATTTCTACAATGAATATGCTATAGCCAACATACACTTTAGAATTTTAAATAATTAAAAGACTGAGTTATGGTATAATCAAACTATAACACCATCAAGGTGAACTGCCGATGCATCTCAGATCGAAGAACTAGACACACAACCACAGTAATGAGCTAAGTCATCAATGAGAAGGTAGACTTCCTTATGATTGCTCAAAGATGATCACGTTCAGTATCCTTATTCTCAATAAGCACATGTACTCTCACTCTGATATCTTCACATGTGAATTCATCTACTCTTAAAAAATGATTGTACGTCAATCTTCCAAATCGATCACCATTCTTATGATGATCCTACGATCAAGAGTAGTTTATGAGTTAATTATGATAACACAATCTTAAATTTTCAACTCTTAAGAATATATGTTATCATATTCGTTAACCCAATGGATGCATCACAGATACTTAATACATAAATATAATAGAAAAAATAATATATTTTATTAATAATAAGTTAAAATTATAATTATGCTTTTAGAATGTGTTGACGTAGAATCTGATCATCGTCGGAATTGGCTGGAGCGGTGGTGGACGAGGTTGCCATCGGGACCTGCAAAATAAAGTTTCGTTCGAAGCTGGTGGAGGGTGGTTCTGACAGGATCCTCCGATGGTCAAGTTAGCTCTAGCCAATAGGAATGGAGTGCTCGAAAATAATTTTCGTAGAGCTTAGAGAAGAAGAGAAGAGCAGAGGTTCAAAAGAGTTCGATCCCTAAGCAGTTCGGCCAAATGAAGAGGTTCGAAGGAGTTCGACCGCTAAGCAGTTTGGCCAGCTGAAGAGGTTCAAAGGAGTATGGCCAGATGAAGAGGTTCGAAAGAGTTCGACCGCTAAGCAGTTCGATCAGCTGAAGAGGTTCGACGAAGATCCGTCTGTTGAAGCTCTTTCGTGGCTACTGGTTGCATTAGGTAGAGCACCGAACCGAACTTCGATAGGAGCAAGGTTTATCCCCAACAATAGTTCCTCCACTCCCGAGTTCGAAACTCGAAGGAAGGAAGTGCAGAGAAGGCGACTGCCGAAGTCCTCTTATGGGCTACATACTAATTCGATTGAAGCTCTGGGGGATCTCATCTTTGTCCGAAGTTGCCTCGGATGCTCTGACCGAGGTTGTCTCGGATGCTCTAATCGAGGTTGTCTCGGGTGCTCTGATCGAGGTTGACTCAGAGCTCAGATTTTGACTTTGCTTTGCGTTAGGATGAGGTTTTCCTTCTGTTCTTAATGGGCTATGGGCGAGGTTCTTCGCAGCTCGGGAGAGATCACATCTCTAGCCGAGGTCGTCTATGGTCGCTCGGGAGAGATCTTATCTCTAGCCGAGGTTGATAGAGATCCTATTTCCTGTAGGCTTCGGAGCTTGGACTTAGACTTTGCTCGCGTTAGGACGAGAATTTCCTTCTATTCCTAATGGATTGTGGGGGCACATATGGACCGTCATCCATGCCTCTCCTCCCATCTCGTCTAGGATGAACGAGGCCTTCGACCTTGCTCACGTTAGGATGAGGTTTTCTCCTATTTCCTAATGGGCTGTGGGGCGCATTCGGACCGTCGTCCATCTCTCCACGTCTCGTCTAAGGTGAATGAGGCCTTCGACTTTGCTCGTTAGGATGAGGTTCTCCTTCTGTTCCTAATGGACTATGGGGGCACATATGCATCATCGTCCGTGCCTCTCCCCCCATCTCGTCTAGGGTGAACGAGGCCTTCAGCCTTGCTCGCGTTAGGACGAGGTTCCCCTCCTATTTCTAATGGGCTATGGGGACGTATTCGGATCATCATCCGTCTCCTCCCATTTTATCTAAGATGAATGAGGTCTTCAACTTTGCTCGCGTTAGGATGAGGTTCTCCTCCTGTTCCTAATGGGCTATGGGGGCACATACGGACCATCGTCTGTGCCTCTCTCTCCATCTCGTCTAGGATGAACGAGGCCTTCGATTTTGCTCGTATTAGGATAAGGTTCTCCTCTTGTTCCTAATGGGCTACTTTCACTCTCTTCTTTTCTATCATCACGTAATCCTCGTACCGAAAAATAATAGTGCTGAGCGAAGAAGTCTTATTAAAGAAAGTCTACTGGTAATACATCCTCAGGTTTTCTGAGTTTCAAAGTCGGAAAAGTACTATTCCTTCGAGCTCCTTCAGGCAATAGGTTCTGGGTTGGATGACCTCCACCACTTCATACGGACCTTTCTAATTTGGGGCGAGCTTCCCTTGACTCTGAGGCTGAGAGACGGTGGCTCATCGAAGCACCAGGTCTCCCACTTTAAACGTCTTACCCCTAACTCTGGAGTTGTAGTACTGGGCCACCTTCCGTCTATAGGCTGCCATCCGGATACGAGCCTCCTTCCTTTTTTCTTCCAACAGATCGAGGTTAACTCTGAGGTCCTGGGGGTTGAGCTGTTCGTCAAAGCCTGCGACTCGTGCGGACGGGAGCTAAAGTTCGATTGGGATAACCGCCTCCGTGCCGAAGGCCAAGGCGAAGGGTGTTTCCTAGGTCGACGTCCTTTGAGTAGTTCGGTATATCCAGAGGACATGGTAGAGTTCATCTGCCCAAGCTCCCTTTATTCTATCGAGTTTTATCCTGATGCCTTACAGTAGGATCCGGTTGGTCACCTCAGCCTCCCCATTGGTCTACGGGTGAGCCACCGATGTGAAGCGGTGGGAGATGTTCAGTCCTTCACAGAATTCGATGAATCTTGTCTCAGCAAACTGTCGCCCATTGTCAGTTATAAGGGTTCAGGGCAGGCCGAACCGGTAGACCAGCAACTTTCAGATGAAGTCCTGCACCTTGGCCTTAGTGATCTTCACTAGTGGTTCGGCTTCAGCTCACTTGGTGAAATAATCGATTGTGATCAGGAGGAACTTTCGTTGCCCGAACGCTGTAGGAAAGGGGCCGAGTATATCCATTCTCCACTGCGCAAATAGTCAAGATGCGCTGAGCGGAGCAAGCTCGGATGCCAACTATCTTTGCACGTTGGCGTTCTTCTGACAGTGGTCGCACTTCTTCACATATTCCATGGAATTGTGAAACAAGGTCGGCCAGTAGTATCCCTACCGAAGTAGTTTTTGCGATAGAAACTTGACTCCTACGTGGCTTCCGTAAAGTTCTTCGTGCACATCCCTTAGTGTGAGGTTGGCCTCTGAAGGTCGGAGATATCTCAGCAATGGAAGGGAGTACGACCTCTTATACAACTTGCCTTCATATAAAACATAGCGAGAGGCCTGATTCCTGAGCCTCCAAGCTTCTTTCTGATCGTGAGGAAGAACCCCCTCTTTAAGGTTGGCGACCAACGGGTTGATCCAGCTGGACTTGAATTTCATCTGCAGGATGGTCTGAAATTCCTCCGTGACTGGGCACTTCAAAATTTTCAAAAATACTTCTTTGGGCAATTTGGCCGGGGCTGAAGTGGCCAACTTGGAGAGAAGATCGACTCTCACATTTTCCGCCCTTGAAATATGATGAATGCTGAAACTGTTGAAGGCCGGGGTCAAATACCTCACTTTTTTGAGGTATCTCACCATGCCTTCCTTCCGTGCTTCGTAGCTGTCGTCAACTTGACCGACCACCAGTCGAAAATCACTGTAGACTTGAAGTCGATCTACTTTTAATTCTCTTATAATCCTTAATCCGATGATCAATGCTTCATATTCGGCCTCATTATTGATCGCGAGGAATTTGAAGCGTAGCGCATACTCGACGACGACTCCTTCGGGGCTGACCAAGATCAGACCTGCACCAGCTTCAGCAGAGTTGGACGAACCATCCATGTGCAGAGCCCAAAAGCCTTCGGAGAGTTTTGGCTGCGATAGCTCAGCTTTATCCAGGCTCGGTCTCACTTCGGCGTCGGTCTCGCTCTGTTCAAGTTCGATTTCGATCAGAATGGTGCACTCTACCATGAAATCTATCAGTATTTGGGCTTTGATCGATGGTCTGGGTTGATAGTTGATGTCGAACTCTGTGAGCTCGATTGTCCATTTCGCGATTCTTCCGAAGGCGTCCGTCCGGTGAAGGACTGCTTTTATTGGTTGGTCCGTGAGGATCATTACGGTGTCTCCTGAAAGTAAGATCGAAGCCTCCTGACAGTAATTAAAAGAGAGTAAGTTAGTTTTTCTAATCTAAAGTACCTGATCTCTACATCCCTCAGGATCCGACTCACATAGTAGACCAGTCGCTGCATCCTTGCTTCTTTCTTGACTAGGACTGCCGCTAGGGCTATCGAAGAGACAGCTAGATATAGGAATAATTCTTCTTCGGGTTTGGGCTTTGCCAATAATGGGGGTGAGCTGAGGTAATTTTTAAGCTCCTCGAATGTCCATTGGCACTCCGCCGTCCAACAGAAGTCCTTCGATCGTCTGAGAACTTGGAAGAAGGGCGTGCATCGTTCGGCCATCCTTGAGACGAAGTGATTTAGGGATGCCACTTTTTCGATCAGACACTGAACTTTCTTGATCATCTTCAGAGCAGCCATCTTTCGAATGGCTCGAATCTTCTCAGAGTTTGCTTTGATTCGGCGTCTCGACACCATGAACCTCAGAAACTTATCGGAGGTCACACCAAAGACGCACTTGGTCGGGTTCAGCTTCATCTTATGCTTTCTGAGTACACCGAAAGTCTCTCTAAGGTCGGTGAGGTGGTCTGTCGAAGTTCGGCTTTTGACGAGTATATCATCCACGTACACTTTTATATTGCGGTCGATCTGCTCTTTGAAGATCTTATTGACCAAGCGCTGATAAGTAGCCCCTGCATTTTTGAGTCCGAATGGCATGATCCTGTAATAATAAAGACCACGGTCAGTAATGAAGGCGGTCTTCTCTTCGTCCTTGGGCGCCATCCGTATCTGGTTATAACCAGAAAAGGCGTCCAAGAAGGTGAGGAGCTCATGGTCCGAGGTCGCATCCACCAGCTGATCGATCTTAGGCAGGAGGTAGCTATCTTTCGGACAGGCCTTGTTCAGCTTCTTGAAGTTGACGCACATCCTCCACTTGTTATTCACTTTCTTGATGAGGACCACGTTCGAGATCTAGGTCAGATAATTAATCTTCTGGATGAGTCCGACTTGGAGGAGCTTGTCCACTTCTTCGACGATCGCCTTCTGCCTTTCTGGGACATGGTGGCATATTTTTTTCCTTATCGATCGGTGCCTTGGATCGACGGCCAGTCGATATTTCATGACCTCGGCATCCATCCCCAGCACGTCCGCTGGGGTCCAGGCGAAGACGTCCGCGTTTCTCCTGAGAAAGGCGACGAGCTGCTCCCAAACCTCATCCGTCAAGTTGGAGCCGATCTGCACAGCGTGCTCCGAATTTCCATCATTTAAGGTTATAGAGACAAGATCTTCCACAGGCTCGCCTCGCTCCTCAGTGAGGTCGTCGCAGGCATCTAGACCAACAATAAGGTAAGGATCGGGCCATTCTCCCTTATGCAGGACGATTGAGTAGCAGTGTCTCACCAGAGCCTGATCTCCTCTGACTTCTCCGAGCCCACAACTCGTCGGAAACTTCATCTTCAAATAATAGGTTGACACCACCGCCCGAAGTGCATTTAGATCAGATCGATCGAGAATCGCATTATAGGTGGACGAAGTCCTCACGACCAGAAAGTCGACATGCGTTTTGGCCAATTTTGGGCATTGCCCTGCCATCACAGCCAAAGTTATCATGCCTTCGACTGGTATGGTGTTGCCAGCGAATCCTACCAGCGGGGAGTTCACAGGCCCCAAGCGGTCGTTGGGTAGGAACATTTTTGAGAAGGCATCGTAAAATAATACGTCGGTCGAGCTTCCATTATCCACCAAAATGCGGTATACATCGTAGTCAGCAATGTTCAAAGAAATTACAACCGCGTCATTATGCGGAAATTGGATCCCCTGGCCATCCGCCTCGGTGAAGGTCACGGGCTCTATGGTCCTCCACCTTTTTACCAGTCCCTCGGATCCACTGGCCTCTCCTTATTGAAGTCCTCTCGAGATAGTATTAATAACGTCGAGAGGCGGCCGATTTTCTTGCTGGTTTCCTCCATTTGGCGGTAACGTCCTCAGCCAATCTTCCTGCTCTTCAGGTCGTCTTCATAGGAATTGGTCAAGCCTGCCTCTCCTGATGAGCTCTTCGATCTCATCCTAAAGCTGGATGCACTCCTCAATGTCGTGATCGTGGTCACGATGGTAGAGGCAGAACTTATTGGAATTGCATTTGCTGGGATGGGAACGCATTTTCTCCGATCTTAGAAGTCGTTCCTTGATCTCCATCAGCACTTGGATCTTCGGAGCATTGAGGGGGACGTAGTTGTGAAATCATCATCGAAGAGAACTTCGGCACTGGGGCAAACCTCGACGTGCCCTTCCGTCGGGGGTTCCCTACCTCCGAGCTCGAGGGGGAGTTCGGGCTCGCCCGCGAGTAGGGAGAGTCCGAAAATGTGGCCGAGCTTCAGTCCGCTTTCTTTCTTCAACGGGCCTGCCTAGCCCGCTGATTCGTCGCTTTCCACCGGCTTCATTATCCTTAGCCTTGAAAGCCTCCTCTGTCCGAACATAACTTTCGGCCCGAGCTAGCATGTCAGCAAAATTCTTAGGATACTTCTTCTCTAGGAAGAATAGCAAGTCATTCTTCTAAAGGCCGCCCTTGAGGGCGGCCATGGCGACTGACTGATCCAGATTTCGAACCTCTAATACGGTAGTATTAAATCGGATGACATAAGTTCGGATAGGTTCTTCCTCCTTCTGCCTAATGGCCATTAAGAAATCCGAGCCTCGGTGCGGATGCCGACTACTGATGAAGTGGGCCACGAATTATTGACTCATCTGGTCAAACGATAAGATGGTACTCGGCTTAAGCGCCGAGTACCAATTCCTGGCAGCCCCTTTAAGGGTAGAGGAGAAAGTCCGGCATAAGATGGCGTCTGGCACGCCGTGGAGCAACATCATTGTCCGAAAGGCTTTCAGGTGGTCGATCGGATCGGTGGTTCCATCGTAACTCTCGAGCTACGGAAGCTTGAAGTTTGGTGGGACCGACTCCTGCATAATTTTCTATGAAAAGGGAGGGTCAGTACAAATATCATTACCGCGGGAGGAGGAAGTGTGACGAAGCTCCTCGATTCGTCGGCTCATTTTTAAGAGCCTTCGATCTAAGAGGTCTTCACGGTCGTTGATCTCCAAAGTTTTTTGGCAGAAAGGGTGCGAGGCTTCCCCCCGGGTCGAGCCACGGTCCGAGTAGGGGCTCTCCCTCCTTTGCCTCCCCCTTTCGGGGATCAGAATTGGGTAGCCCAAGTCGGCCATTCTTGGGCCAGATCGCACAGCTCTGGAGAGTCCCGCGCTGGTTGAGCTGATGCCGAGATCTGTCGGTGCATGGCCTACACCGCCTACACTACCTTCGTGAGGCCACGAACCTGCTGGACGAGCAGGTTGAACTGCTCCACGTCCACTGCGATCACAGATGGAACCTAGGCCATCCGGATTGGAGCGGGAGTGGACGGATCTGAACGGGATCGGGCCGCGGAGGCCACCGAGCACCGAGTCGAAGCTCTCCTGGGAGGCATTTTCTCTTGAGGAAAGAACTCCAGAGGAAGAAGAGAGTTTCCGGAGAGGAGAGAGAGAAATCATCGCCGAGCACTCCTTCAAAAACAAGGAGACCTCGGAGGTTCAGGCCCTCCTTCTAGCGCCAATCTGTTGATGCAGAATCTGATCGTCGTCAAAATCGGCTGGAGCGGTGGTGGACGAGGTCGCTGCCGGGATCTGCAAAATAAAGTCCCATCCGGAGCCGGTGGAGGATGGCTCTGATAGGACCCTCCGACGATCAAGTCAGCTCTAGCCAACAGAAATGGAGTGCTCGAAAATAAGTTCCGCAGAGTTTAGAGAAGAAGAGAAGAGCAGAGGTTCGAAAGAGTTCAGCCGCTAAGCAGTTCGGGCAGATGAAGAGGTTCGAAGGAGTTCGGCCGCTAAGTAGTTTGGCCAGCTGAAGAGGTTCGAAGGAGTATGGCCAGATGAAGAGGTTCGAAAAAGTTCGGCCGCTAAGCAGTTCGACCAGCTGAAGAGGTTCGGCGAAGATCCATCCATTGAAACTCTTCCGTAGCTACTGATTGCATTAGGCAGAGCACCGAACTGGACTTCGGCAGGAGCGGAGTTTATCCCCAATAAAATGTATTATAAGTATCAGTCAATTTGGCTTTTAGAATATACATCTAACAAAATTTTCTCTATATCGATTGGAATCTTCACCATTTTATTTGTCATTGAAAAAATATTATCTTTAACTTATTGTAGAATTGGTGAAGAAATAAAATAAATGAGCAAGGCGTATCTATGATACTATCTTAAAGATAGTATTTTCCTTGCTAGGATCGTAATTCACAAATATACAGATAGTAACTTAAAAAATCTACTTCTAGGATACAATGCCCGACTCTTATCTTCTCCCTCTAAAGTCTGTGTATCTAGAGAAAGATGAACCAATTAGAATCAATATCGATAGCCAAAATAATACGGTGAAAGTATAAAAAACAGAAAGAGTAGTGGATACCTCTCACGTTTTCATATCAAATTTATAGTAATTCAAAGAATATTATCCAAAAAAACATATTCTTTAGAACATATTTTTTGAAGGAGAGACTTAAAAAAAAGGAAACTCTTTAGAATTTTAGATTTAAAAGAATCCTATAACTATCCAAACAAAACTATCAAAATTGAAACATTATGTTCTCGCATGCTAATCCTACGGGCCGCAACCCATAGCTGTACGACACATGTATAGCATAATAACCAGAAGAAAAGAAGATAAACAACATGAAAATTCTCTGTACCAACCAAAAAAAAAAGGCATGAAAACATGAAAACTATCCAAAGAGATGAGGGAAATCATCCCCCTACATCCCCCAATGTGAAGCAGAACTATCACCCACACTATGAAAATCCAACTGTAATCTGAGCCACCCAAACGTATGACTTCCAGTGCTAGAGATGCATCTTTGAAATGATCATACTCTCAATTCACGCAACCATCTTACTGCCTCCCTCTTTTGCTTTCCCGCCGCGGCACCGACCGTTACTACCCGTTATACCGTTGCTCTCCCCATTGCTGTCCTCCTCCTCCTCCTCCTCCTCCTTTACAGTTTCGACATGTGTCCTCTTCCTCCCCCCGGTCGTACCACACGCCCATACGACCTCCAGCAGCCGCGTGGCCCCGTCCCGGTTCAACGTCCACCACCCGCTGCTCACCTGCGGGCCTCGCTGGCCGAGCGGCAGGGCCTCGATCCTCTGCTTGCCGGCCTCGACGGCGTCCAGGAGGTCCGCCAGGGCCCACATGGTCGGAAGGGCCACGGCGGCGGCTGCGGCGGCGGCGACCAGGTGGAGGTGCTTGGTGGGGTTTAGCGCGCCGGCGAGGAGGGCCCGGGAGAGGAGCTTCACGACGGCCGACGTCCTCACCGCCCGCTGGAGCTTCCTCCTCGTGTTGGGGTCCGCGGAGCTAACGCCGGCGGTTGTTTCCGGTGGGGTTTTGGCCGAGTTGGCGGCGGCGGTGACGGTCTTCCGGGAGGTGAGCTTTTCCATCTTCGAGTAGGCCCGGGCCCACGGATCTGTCTCGCATTTCGAGTCGCCACCCGATTCGCAACCTGGGAAAAGAATGTGAGAGTAATAAAAATATTTTATAAAATAAATACAAATAAAACGATCCTCAAGTTGGATGATCCAACGGTAGTTTAGTTGGACTTATGATGCTTCAAGATAGAGTCTTGACCTATGGAAATTATACGAAATGGACGGGTGGAGTTCGCACCCAAGGAACTGCATCTAGGATCTTAAGTTCAGAACGAGCCTTAATTTCTTTGATTATTTGGGGACAAATACAACTCTAATGCTAATGTTCGGTCTATAATGATGTAAATTATAGAATATGCACTACATGGAAAGTCCAAGCATATGACATAGAGAACTTGGACTTTATATGCTCATACGTGACAAGCCGTGTCAAATAATTAATTGAGAATTTTAAGGAATTACTTGCCTTGGATTCCCAAAATCTCAATATAATAGAAAAATAAGAATGGAAACTCACCCAATTGCAATGAGTTTTATCATATCATTTGTCTCCGACGAATGCGACAAAGATGGTCGTGCATAACTAATCTTAACATATGATAAGAAAATACATTTTTTGAGCAAAACAAGAAGAAAAAGAATCAAAAGAAAAAAGCTGGTATATAACTACAGTTGGGATGATATGAAAATGTTCAACAACCATATGTTAAGGGATATTGACAGAAAGAAGAACTCAAGCCGGGGATGTTCGAATATGTACTAAAAGAAGGATTTATAATAAAGAGTGTGAAAATAAATGAAGGGTCGAAAATAGTACGAAATTAATGGTTTCAAATGGTTTGCAATCTAATAGCTAGCCATGATATTATAATTAAGGAGCAAATTTTAATTTAATATTGATATACCTTTTAAAGAGCATCTAACTAGCTAAAAGTCCAGATACGAAAAGTGGAAGCTTCACAAGACTAACAAAACAACAACTCGAACAATACAAATGACTTGTACGCTAATGACGGAAAGCAAAAAAACCTTTACTCAAATCATTGAAATCAAAACATCCCAATGTGCAACAATGAACATAAACTGCACCTTTATAGATCAAATGTGATCATCCCTCAAATCCATATACCTTCATTTGCTGAGAGGTCTCGGTATGCACAGAACCTCTTGAAGATCTCTTCCACAATCCTGGATTCTTGGTCAGAAGCAGTGGTCGGCAATGCAAGCCCATAGAGGAAGCCTGGCAAGACGAACACGAACATCCGAGCCTCGACATGGAGCACAAGCGAGTCCTTTGCTAGCATCCATTGATGATCGCCCACCATGCAGATGACCATGGCCATGGGGTTCCCCTTAACCCTAATCATGTGCATGGAGAAGTCCCCAGAACGGAAGGCCTGGGCAGCTTCAAACCGTTCGGTGCAAAGCACGTAAAGCTTCGTCGGGCCATTGTCGATGGTGAGCAGCCTCGTGTCGGTGCCCATTCGATACTCGGTCGTCCTCCCCACCCTCAGTTTGCTCATTGCCTCCTGAGAAGACGCCATTTCCTGTTGGATGGAATGCACTGTAACTCCATGCAAAGAAAGCTGGTAATCGTTGAATAGACGATAATGATGACAAATAATAGCTAGGCAATAGGCACTGTTACTTTTATGTTAGGGAAAAAAAGTACAGGCATCAGATGTAGTTTCCTGGAAATTACAGGGAAACGTCTATAGCGCTTCATATGGTGAAGAAAAAGCCAACCCGAAGAGATCCTTGGCATATGGGGGGAAAAATTCTGTAACTGATAAAATTTTAGGAAGATAAAGGGGAAACGAGTAAGTTTACCTGGTATTCTCCGTTCCTCGTTTTAGAAGAAAAAGTGAAACGAGTTTCCTATAACTGAGAGATCGAAGAGCCATGCAACGAAAACGAAAAAGTGATTGATGGATCCCCTAGGTTCAGCAAACTTTCACACCACAAACAACACGCACACTTAGAAAGAGAGAGAGGCAGGGCCCGGGGGTGGGGGCCCTGGGAGGGGTGGAGATGAGGACCTCCACACATTCTTTCCATGGAAAAAGTAGCCATAGCACTACTCTTTCTGTGGGCTACGCACCCACGAAGAGCGATAGAGGAAGGAGGTGTTGTAACGATAAACTCGCCTCCTATCTAATCCTTAACAAAACTCTACACACACACACACACACACACACACACAGAGAGAGAGAGAGCCCCTTTTTCTTCCTTACCAAATAGGAGGAGGGATACCAAGGAGCTTGAAAACTGGGTGAAATTAGGGACCAGAGCTAAAACAAAGAGGGGGGGGGGGGGAGAGAGAGATTAGAACTGATACAATATAGTGGTGGCGAGGATGTGTGAAAGTAGTTAGAGAAGGCCTTATATATAGTTGGAGGAGGAAGAGAGAGAGAGAGAGAGAGAGAGAGAGAGAGAGAGAGAAGAGAGGAAAGAGAGAGAATGTGTCTAACACTCGGAAAAGGAATACGAAACCCGTGGCAGAGGGTGAGCGAAGGCGTGGTCAGCATGCGCTGGAGCAGGCTCCCCGCTGTTGCCACCCGGCCTTCCAAGAGCCCATGAGAGCCAGGGGCATTTCCGGCATACAAACCGAAACGACAGCGGAGCATTCGCCGAGTTCGGCCTCGACCGCCCTCCCTCTACGTGGCTCGACGCAAACACCGCGACTGCTGCGCTGGCAGCTGCATGCAGGCCCGCCTCATCCGTAGCTTGGAAAGCCGAGTAAACGCAGTCGAACCACATAATCCCAAGCTCCCCCATTCGCATGAAGGGGACAAATAGCTTTCCCCATTTGCCCTTGGTTTTGCTTTGAGGTTTTGACCTTTCTGGCCTTGTGAATTGTGATGGAACGTTGGGAACATTCGCCCCAGTGGTGAGGTTTCTTTTTTTTTTACCATGCACGCCTCGTCCGGTGCTTTTCACCGCAAGAAATAAAAAACCCTAGTCTATAGCACACAAATCTTGGTTAGATACTTTGTTTTTTAGCACTTTTCTTTTAAGTATTCTTGGTAAAAGGGATGGCAACTCGTTTGCATCAATGGTGTGACATTTGCTGACAAAGTGCATGCTTTCCTTTCTTCGGATCGGCATGGTACACAGGGTGCGCACCTTAGCCCAAAGTGCTAGCCTTGTAGGTATCAGGCATAAAAGCACAACTATAATAATTTCATTGCTATTTTCTTTATGGATCATGGAAGCGCGGCACGTAGGCACCCAAGATAGGTAATGTCTCTAATTTTGCAAAAAAATTAGAAAGGAAACTATAATAACATTTTCTAGATGATTCAATTGCTTGATTTGTTAAGTACACCAAACTAGACAACCTAGGCTTGTTCAAACATGGAGTTTAAATTTGATTTTCTCTAGCTAGAGAGGGACTATTGGAGTTTAAATTTGAATTTAAATTCAAAATCCAACCCATATGAAGTTGTATTTGCTGAGCTAGTAATTGACTCTCATGTTTATAATTAAGAATTCAATGGCTTGTTTCTAGTATTCTATTATATATGTTGGTATGATTTTTGGGGTCACATAACAAACTTTATCAACCCAAAATATTGTCTTGTTAGCATGATTCTGTATTAGCATGTGTTATTTTATTTTATTAGTATGATCTTGTTAGAATAATTTTAGAGATCATACAGCAATATGTACCAATGCATCTTTTTTTTTTATTTTTGTTAGCATAATCTTATATCAGCTTGCATTATTTTTCTTGTATGAAGCATATATACTAGTATTTATAATCTTTGAGGTGTACCAAATATGATCGAATAAAAATATAAAGTCTTTTCCATCTCTCTCTCTCTCTCTCTCTCTCTCTCTCTCTCTCTCTCTCTCTCCTATTTTTCTCTTATTCTATAAATATTTTAATAATATATGTTTCCTGTTAAATGTTATGCAAGTATATTCTCTCCCCAATCTTAAGAAACCATTGTTGCTTGGGAAAAGCCTGAAGGTTTCCAGTTCCTTTTTTCTAGAGATATCTCTTTTCGATCCCTATTTATTTCTTCCTTTTCTCAATCCAACCGAAGATTATCACTGTCAAGCTCATGAGCATTGAACGTAATTGCCACCATTGATATAAAATAGCAGGCTCTCTCATGAAAACTGAAACTCAACTCCTTTCTCCCTCTAGCTCCGCCCTTTAGGATAGGACATAAATTGGTCCTCCATTGCCTTAGGGATGGCATCCTAATTATATCTCTGGAGGCTTCAACAAGCACCACAATTGGGCTATGATAGCCTTATGGTATGATGAGCTACAATGAGATCATTTGAGGGGCTTCGTGGATTAGGAAGGGAATGTATTGTTATTTGACGTTTTGATGAATTTTGATAGATTATTTTTTTATATATTTTATATAATTATATATTTATATTTTTTTGGGATGATTAAGGTTTCATATTGACCTATCTTTTATCAAAAAAAAAAAAAATGATTGGCCCCCAAATTGAATACTTTCTTTGGGATCCCTCGGCACATGTGGGTGGAGTCAAGTTTTCTCCAATTTTTAGAAACATATGGTGTCACTACAATAAAACTTATTTTTAGTGGCAATTAATTAGAAAAAAAGCTTAATTACCATAAATATAATTTAAAATATCAAAATTTAGTGGCAAATAAAATAATTGCCGCTAATGTCAATTTTTTACCAATAAATGTATAAATTGCCACTATAAAATATATTTATATCGGCATTTATTAGTAATTATCATTATAAATCAAATTTATAACAGTATTTATTTATAAGTTATTTATTATTTTTTTATTATTTTTTATCCATATATTTTTTTTATTTTTTTCTACCAATTCCATGCTTACTCTCCTTGTTTCACGCATGAAAAATATTTTTTCCGCTTTGACTCAACCCTGCACATTCTTACTCCCTTCCCACTATAAGAAATTGGAGTGTTGCCAAAGCAAAATTTATCTACATAAAGTTTTGTGTAGGTAAAGCATGAAATTAGCTACTCAAGAACAAAGTAAAATTGATGTAATTATCTATGCTTAGAAGTAATGCATCAATAAATATAATTATCGAGATAATAATAATATCAAATTTTAAAATAAATCATCAGTAATGGATTATCTTCTTTTTTTTTTTTGTAAACCATTTGTCAATACTAAATTTGCGTGGGTGATGAGACCAATTACCGATGTTTTTTGATTGCATAGGTAATAATATAATTACCAACGATATATTAGCATCAATAAATGATTTTCTTTTTATATTTTTTTCTTATATCATTTGTCGATGCTAAAATTGCGTAGGTAATGATTTGAAGATAATTATTTTTTATTATCGATATAATTTTAGCATTGATAAAATATTTTTTTATTATTTTTCATAATTATTGGAAAATATTTTTTTATTAA
Organism: Cocos nucifera; assembly: GCA_006176705.1. NCBI lineage: Eukaryota > Viridiplantae > Streptophyta > Magnoliopsida > Arecales > Arecaceae > Cocos > Cocos nucifera. The sequence continues at coordinate 2,692,911 of QRFJ01000017.1, forward strand.
TTTTTTTCATAAATCATTTTTTCATGCTCAATTTGCATAGGTATGATATTAATTGCTGATGCTTAATTTTTGTATAGGTAATTAGGCTCATTACTGACACTTATTTAGTGTTGGTAAATGATTTTCCTTTTTATTAATTTTTATTTTTTTATAAATAATTTTTTGATGCTAAATTTGTATAGGTAATGTGTTAATTGGTGGCGCTTAGTTTTGTGTAGGTAATTAACCTCGTTACTGACGCTAATTTAGTATCGATAAATTATTTATTTATTTATTTATTTTTAAATTATTTTTTGATGCTAAATTTGTTTATGAAATGCATAGGTAAATATTCTCTTCTTTTATTTTTTTTAAATCTATTAATATTAATTAATAGTGCTCAAGCTATGCTCAAGAATGTGTAAGAGAAGATCTTTCATTTTTTTTAATCAATTTCAATCAATTTCTCTTAAGCTAATAAATTTATAAATATAATTACTCTTATAATAAGTCAGATATCTTATCCTTCTTTTAATTAATTTCAATAAACTAAATATTATTTTTTTCAAAATTATTATTTATTTTCAAAAAAAATAATCTATGTATATTTTTTATTTATTTAATTTTTAAATTTGAAACAGGCATTTGGAAAAAAAATGAAACAAAAATTAGCCTCTCACTTTGCGCTGTGCTCTCTCTTTCCCTCGTGCTCTCTCCTTTTTAGGGCTGTTGAAGCCCTTTTTATTCCCCCTCATGCTATCTCTTTCCCTCCTCTATTTTCCTCTCTCGCACTCTCTCTTTCCCTCCTCCATTTTCCTCTCTTGCTCCCTCTCCCTTGGCTCTCTCGCTCTCTTTCCGTCCGCTCTCATGCTTCTCTCTCACCGCTAGTCACTCACTACTATAAAAAAGGACTATGGCAGCGGTTCGTAATCGCTACCGTAGTCCAAAAAATTACTACCATAGGCTATGATAGTAATTTTCTAACCGCTGCCATTACGACCATCGCCGTAGCTCTATGATAGCGGTTGTTGCAGCGATTATTTGAATCACCGCCATAGATAGCCTATTGTAGTGGTTTATAAATCATTATAATAGATCGACCTATCGCAGTGGTTATGTAACCGCTGTCATAGGTTATCTATAGCAGCGGTTACATAACTGCTACCATAAATAATTTATAGCAGTGATTTCTTAACCACTACTATAGGTCTAATGCAACGGTTGGTACCATTTGCACCAAAAACCTATGGCAGTGGTTGGCACGGATATGGCAGTGATTATAAAATCGCTGTCATAGATCTTGAATAATTAAAAAAATAATTTTTTATTTTTTTATATATTTTACTTGATAAATATAGATATATAATATAAGAAAATATAATAAATATAAAAATTATTTTAAAATACTAAAATTTTATTATCGAATAAAATTTATTATAATATTTTTTTAAAAAAATAAAATACATCAAAAGTCTCCTAAATCTACATCGTCGTCGTCGTCGCCGTCATCGGAAGCCAGAGCTAGAGCCGAAGCCGGAGTTGAAATATGGGCCAATATATCTTCGAATTTTGTGACTCCAAAATACGCACTGAGTGTCGATATCATGTCTCTCACAATGCCCTCCAGATGAGATGCATGCTCCTCAGCCCAATCTGCCCGCATCACAGTATAATTTGCCCATGCCAATGCCTTCTCAAGCTCCTCTCGGCTGACGACACTGAAAATCTATGAGGAGACGTTCGCCTCGAACTAGTAGCTCGTGGACGTATGTTCGGGCCTACATCAGATCCTTCCAGAGTGCTCAAGCCCCAAGACCTGAGACAGATGGTCATGAGGCCCAGAGGTATTCGGGCCCTCACTCGCGAGCGCATCTAACTGATCATGTAATTATAAATTAAAATAAAATTTTATAAAAAATGCTATAATACTAATTATATATACTAATATATTTAATACTTACAAAAATACATCCGATCACGATATTCATCGATCTGTCCGTCTTGTCCGTATGGCTGGATCAGAAGATCTCGCTATGACTGGGCATCACTCCATCTCTCACCAGCTATAATAAAGAATAAATTTATTAAAAAAATGATAAAAAATATGAATTTAATTTATCCAGTAAGATTTAAAATTAATTACCTCTTTATGCACACGATTAGCCATAGACTCGCAACCTAAAGTATGCGTATACTCCCGGGATGCACAGTTCTCCCGGTTCTGATGGAAGGTAGCCTAACAAATATTTAAATAAATAATAAATATTTAAATAATATTTAAATAAAATTTTAAGCATATTGAAAAATTTAAAAGTTAGAAATTTTACCTTGAATTTCTAGCTCCTCCAGTGTCTAACCATCCTCTCTCACTGACTCGAAGGACAGTCCTGTATCCAAGGAACAAGCTCCTCCAAAGTATTTCATCGATGCTCGAGCCATCTTCTGTGAAGCTTGACCTTATAACCCTGGTACAACTCCTCGATCTTCTTCAGTCGGACATCTCGAGCCCTCTCATGATCAAAAAAGTCGTACCTCCTCTACATAAATTTATTAAAAATCAGTTACAAAATTATTCTAATCAAACATATATAGTGTAAATATATAAAATACATAAATATAACTAAGATGCACGTACTTACCCATATCTCCTCTCAAACTTGATCCCTGATAGCAACATCCATCAAATGCCAGTCTCTAGGCTCTATGGGAATGATGTCCGACTGCCTCACAAGTACTTCAGAAAAGGAATGCATCTCCATGCGGTCTCTCCTACCGACCTCTCCTCCATATCATACTACACCATCATCTGATACTGATGGTTTCACACATGTACCATACATGTGGGACCATAAAATATCCGACTGAATGATGCACCTGTAATGTAAATACATTATGCAAATATATAAGTGTACAAATACTATATAAAAAATAAAATTATGCTAATATAATAAAAACGTACACTTAGATGTCTACGATGGTAGAGGCTCAGCTACTGGTGGAGTAGATGTCATCGGTAGAGTAAATGTCGATGGTGGAGGTCCTAGAGCATCCGATGTCGAGGTGGACGGAGTATGTGAAGAAAAATCCTATTTTCCCAGATCAAATTCATTCAGATCTGATCGGATCAAGCGATATATTTTAAATTTTTTTTTTCTTTGATCCAAATCAGATCTAGGATGTTTTAGATCTGATTCTTATTATTCTAATAATTAAAATAAAATCTAGATAAATTAAATTTAATTTAATTTATCTTGATATAGGGTAATCCTATTATCCGATGATGATTTTGTAAGCAGCGGAAGATTCTGAATCTAGCCACGTAAGTACCTGGCCACTACCGATATCCACTCAGACTGAATCTGGAGATCATTTTTTTCTCTATCACGTCTCCAAAAATTAGATCTGGATATGATCTGGAGGATCTTCAAAATACCTTTCGAACATCAGTAGTTGTCCTTTGTAGCAGCGCAGCCTTCTAGCTTTCTATCACCTTTCTCTCATCTGAATTGCATCAACTAAGGTCCCAAACTCCTTTGGGCATGGAGAGGAGAGGGAGAAGATGGACTTGGCATGGAGGAGGAGAGGAGAGGCAGCCTTGGGGCATGGGATATTTCAATACTCTTTGAGTTGGGCGTAATGTCTTATTTATAGACTATGCATGATCCAACTCCTCTTCTTTCCAACCAATCACAACCCTTTGTAAAATCAGATCTAAATCTAATTGATGAAAATAAAATTCCTTGGATTCCTCCTTAGATGGCGCCTAAGACCAGTCAAACTTGGTTCTTAGGTGGAGTCAGTTTGGAATCCAAAAAGAAGATGAAGTCCCTATCCAACAGGGACTCCTGGGCACCTCCAGCTTGGGCGCACGCTAAGGGTGGTGTGTGCCCTCCTCCTTGCTAGGTTCTGGCTGGAGGACAAGCCCCCATCAGCTCTTCAATAGGTGCACGATACGTGGATAAAAGTCAAAGTGTCAATGGTCAACATTTGACCAGTCAAAGGTCAACTTTTGACCAAAGTCAAAGGATGAAAAATGGCAGGTGACCAAAAATGGCAGGTATTGTCTTACAAAATAAGACAATCTTTTCTGACCTGAACAGACTCCAATCAGACCAAGTGAAGGCCTCTGATCGAGCACAAACTCCTTTGGCTCAGTCAGGACAGCTATTTATGATAATAAAAGAAGAACGTTAGGTTCAATTGAGTGCTAGCACGATTTTTTTGAACCTAATTGAATCTCATTCAGATCAATTAAACTAGATCAGTTCAATTGATGATCACCAGATTTAAACCCTTATTTGTGTGATCCAGTTAGGTTCAGTTCTGTATGGTAATGGGATATGTCATGATCTCTATCATCGACATCATCAAAACTTCTTTCGATGGATCAGAACTCTTCTGATTCGAATAGCTAGAATGATCGATCATCTAAATCATTCTAATTGCTCCCAAAATCCACCAGTGACACCTAGCAGTATATGGTGGCAACCCATCAGAGCTGAATATGAACCTCTTGGTGCAGTTATCTGTATGATTAAGTTCTTCTATCTTGAGCCCCGATCAGATTAGGGTTAAGGTGAACTCGTCAAACCCTAGTTTCTATCATATGATGTAATCATTCGATTCAAGTCCGATGTGAAAATCCTAAATAGAAACTCTTTCTATTATTTCACTCTGGCAGTGTAAGGATTGTAGAATAAACATGCGTTCTAACAGATCTAAGTCTAACTTCATCCACACCTAGCCTTCTCCAAGCTCTTTCCCAAGTCCTTGATCATCATTAGAGCAGTATCTTGGACCTGACTGCAACATTGACACGCACTCGATTGAAGCCTTAAAAAGTTGTTATGACTTGATACTTGGCTTGTGCGACTTTGTTCACTCAAACATCTCCTGTAGGTGAGCCTAACATTTGGCAAGCAGTTCCGATATCTTCATGTTGACGTGCTGGAAGCTCCCTGCAGATATTGAGCACAAACATGTAATATCTGGCCTTATTATCTTCGTCTTCCTTTTTTAGAGACGTTCCTGTTCAGTGGATGGACGAGTTAGAAGGTGGGAAGGTCATAGATGCCAAATACATAGGTTAACTTCTCGAACTCAAAATGATTTATAGTTTCTTTGACCCAATCTTTGTAATTAGATCCGATCAGTCCTATGTGTGTCAGTATACGTCTAATTGGTTTTGGAATAGCAGATTTTTCTGTAGGAGAGCAAAGATTCTAATTAAGATACAGTAATTATGGCTTAACTAATTTAATTGAAATTTTTATTTTTAGAACAAATTAGCTCCCATACTTCTCTTGATTTCTACACTTTCTCTGTAGAGATGCGAAATATCTCAAAATGATTATGATTTCTAGTGGGGTTTCGCATCTTCCCAACTACTCATCACTCAACCTAACAGTTATTTGATGATCGATAGCCAATGGTGAACAACTCTGTTCAAGATAATTGTCTAATCAATATGCACCCATTAATTGGTCTTTAAGTTTCATTATCGGTCACGTATCTCAAGAAGTATTGATTCCATCTCCTTATTGAATGTCAGATCTATTGTCTATTTGATAGACCTGGATTCTAAATTGAAGTTTCTCACCGATCTGAATATTTGAGCCTAGCTCATGCCTCCAGCCCATAGCAAGATCAATGCCTAATAGACATGTATTGCATCTTTTCGGTGCAACTGAGCCACTAGTATTTCAGTCGATGAAGCTAATCAAAATCCTGAGAAGGGGGTCTGCACCAATCAACAAATGAGTGAGAAGACCTCAGACTTAATATTTTCTTGGACAGAGAATTGATTCAGAGTCATTAAACTAGACTTATACATAAAGTCATAACAGATTATAATCTATACTTATTAGTGCAATATGGTTATATTCTCGGATATGACCACTTGCGTCAAATCAGTTAACGTTTGGAGGTCAACTAGATAGGTCAGGAGTGAAGTGGTAGATCGGTGGTACAGGGGATATGCCATTTAATGCTCGTAGCAATTGTGAACGCATTCAGGGGATCGAGTAGCTCCGTAATTAAAAATCAGTCTGGTGTGTGATCCGTATGTGCCAAACTTACTCGTTAAGACACGAGATTATTGAGTCGAGAAACCAATTTGGTTAGTCCTATATAGATCCAGATCTCTAACCTCTGAGCCGTAATTAGGTATTGGACTTGATGCGTGGACTCGATCTTTTGTTGTGATCTTGGGGCCAACTTAATTCCGCTATTATGGCTGTGGTTCAATTCAGAGCATTGTTGATTGTGTACCATGCTAACCAACTCTTGATGTTAGTTTGGTCAATCAGCGTGTAGATCCTAATTGTAGGCTTAGGCCCATATGCCCAAACCTAGTATTTAGAATGATTGTCTAGATTCTGAAAAATTCTCCAACTTTAGATCCCAATTAAATATTCCATACTAATTTTTTAATTAAGTAGGATTTATAAATAAAATAATGCATAAATTAATATCCCATGGGTTTCAGAATCTAGGATTTGCAGAAATAAGATTTTGGAATTTTCTGATTAAGGACGAGTACGTGCAGGCAGTCCCCTACACTCCATATGGTAAGAAAAAAAAAACGCAAATTTCCTCCATCAGAAATGGGAGGAGAAGGCCTATTAAATTCTTCTTCATTCTTATAGTATCGGGAATGGCTAAGAGAATTGTCGCTATAGGAACATGCATACTACAAAACAGTTAGATCAATATCATATAACTCATATACAAATTAAGATTTAACATGGCATATTTTTGCAATTACATCTATGTACGAATCATGCATATTTTTAGATCTGAAATTATGCTCATAATACATCTAAAAAATTAGATTAATTGATTTTATCAAAATAAATTCTAATCTAGTAAGTAAAACATTCTGACACTTATTCTAGACATGCAATCAAATCATATCTCATAGATGTTTACAAAATAAATAATTTTTATTGCTATTTTTAGATATTATAATAATAATAATAATATCAAAAAATTGTAAATAAAATTAATCTAAAAATATAACTTAATCAGATGAAATATGAAAACATGCAAGACTATTCTATAGAACTAATACTACTTTAGAAAGCTAGTCATGCATCATTTTTTCTAATGCTCTTAATCCAAACTTTAATTTTAATTATTTTTCTAATTTTAGATCTAACTCATATCTCATCTCACGGTACATCAATAATAATCACTATTTTGAAATTAAAAATAAATTTAAAAATTAGATCTAAATACTTTAGAAACCTTGGCCTGATACATTGGAAAGGGATGTCATCCACGTACAATACGAGGAAGACAACAGTGCTCTCACTGACGTTTTTGAAGACACATGGTTCCTCTTCATTTTTGATGAAACCAAATATTTTGATCACATCATTGAAATGAGTGTTCCAACTCCGAGATGCTTGCTTAAGTCCATATATGGACCTTTGTAGCTTGCAAACCTTGTGATCTGTATCACTAGATGTGAAACCTAGCGGCTGTTCCATGTAGATATCTTCCTCAAGATATCCATTTAAGAATGCCATTTTCATGTCCATTTGCCATATTTCATAATCAAAATAGGCTGCAATGGCAAGCAATGTGTGGATGGATTTTAGCATAGCCACTGAAGAAAAGGTATCCTGATAGTCAATGCCTTCGCATTGACTATAACCTTTTGCCACTAGTCTAGCCTTGAATGTCTCCACATTCCCATCTGCACCAATCTTTCTCTTGAAGATCCATTTACACCCAATAGGTACTATACCTTCTGGTGGATCTACCAAGGTCCAGACTTGGTTTGAGTGCATCGAGTCAATTTCTGACTGCATTGCCTCTAGCCATTTCTCGGAGTCGATATCTGATATCGCCTCGTTGTAGGTTTTGGGATCATCACCATGAGCACCATTACCTATGAGGAATATTTTCTCTACGTCCTCTGAAATAATACCTAAGTATCTTTCAAGGGGACAAAAAACTCTTTCCGATCTATGAGGTGGAGGAGGTAGTGTTCTTATTGGCTCAACCTGATTTGGTTCCAATTGGTCCTTAGCTCGTTGTACTTGTGAGACTTTCTCATCAAGCTTAATTTGCTTTCCAATGCCGCTATCTTGAATAAACTATTTTTCAAGAAAGATGGCATGTCGACTCACAATCACATTGTGGTCTTCTGGAATGTAGAAATAGTATCCTAATGACTCTTTAGGATATCCTATGAATCGAGCTCTAAAGGACCTAAACTCTAACTTGTCCGCTTGTTGTCTTTTGACATGAGCCGGACAACCCCAAATTCTGAGATGACTCAGACTTGGTTTCTTACCGTGCCATATCTCATACGGTGTGGTAGGAACGGTTTTAGAGGGAACCCTATTCAGTAGATAAATTGAAGTTAACAATGAATGTCCTCCAAAGAAAATTAGGGAGGTCTGTGAAGCTCATCATGGATCGAACCATATCCAATAGAGTCCGATTTCTCCATTCTGAAACCCCGTTGAGTTGAGGTGTTCCTGGTGGAGTCCATTGAGAGACTATGCCATTATCCTTGAGATAGTCTAGAAATTCCTTGGCTAAGGTATTCACCTCCTCGATCTGATCGAAGAACCTTAATGGATTTTTCAGTTTATTTTTCTACTTCATGTCTGAATTCTTTGAACTTTTCAAAAGCTTCAGACTTGTGTCTCATAAGATACACATACCCATACCTAGACAGATCATCGGTAAAGGTAATGAAGTAGACAAAATTGCCTCTAGCCGGCACATCAAATGGGCCGCACACATCAGTATGTACTAGGGCAAGGAGATCTGTGGCCCTTTCCCTATGTCCAACAAAAGGGAGTTTAGTCATTTTGCCTTGAAGACAAGATTCACAAGTTGGATATGACTCGAAAGTCAATGGACTCAATAGCCCATTTTTCTCCAATTTGTTGATCCTATCTTCTGCTATATGACCTAATCTCAGGTGCCATAGATATCTATCATTTGGACTATCCCTAGGTCGTTTGGCATTCACGTTTTGCTCGATAGTTAGAACAGGTACATCAATATGTAGCTGATAAAGACCATTAATAAGGAAAACCATTTGTAATTTTATTTCTTTCATAAAGAATGTTACAATGGTCCTTAAAGAAGATAATCACATAGCCTTCTTGTGCTAAGCATGAAACAAGAAATCAAATTCCTGCTAGCTGCAGGCACATAATAACAGTCTTTCAAAACTAAGTCTAAACCAGATGGTAATCGAAGAGGATATGTTCTCACGGCTACTGCAAGCAACTCTTGCTCCATTATCGATGCATAGGATCATGTCTCCATCCCTCAACCTCCTGCTATCCTCAAGATCCTTGCATGGAAGTGCACAGATGAGCACTAGAACCAGAGTCAAGCACCCAACTGGATGCAGAAGAAATCATAAGGTTAGACTCAATAACGAGCATACCTCCAGAAGGACCTTCCTTCTTGTTCTTCAGGGTGGCCAGGTAAGTAGGGCAGTTCCGCTTTCAATGGCCGTCGCTGTTGCAATGGAAACACTTTCCTTTGCAGCAGTTTTCATCTTCGGCTCTGCCTTCTTCTTCTTTGTTCCTTCCACTTTCTGCTTTTTCACAGACTTCTTTTTCTTTCCATAAGACTTTCTTTTGGAAGAAGTCCGTTCCATAGCAAGAACTGAGCCTTTAGAACCTTTCATAGAAAGCTCAGCGGTGAACCAGCATATTCATTAATTCGGCCAAGGAATTTTGAAGTTTATGCATGTGGTAATTCATGATGAATTGCCCATATGCATCAGTCAAGGATTGCAGAATAATATCGTTCTGCAGATCCAAGTCTAACTTCACACCGAGCTTCTCAAGCTCTTCCATGTCCTTGATCATCATCAGACAGTGATCTTGGACTGACTGCCCATCATGCATCTTAGCCTTAAAAAGTCATTTCGTGACTTGATACTTGGCTGCGCGACTCTGTTCACCAAACATCTCCTGCAGGTGAGCCAACATTTGGCAAGCAGTCCGATATCTTCATGTTGGCGCTGGAGCTCATCAGACATCGAGCCCAACATGTAATATCTGGCCTTATTATCTTCGTCTATCCATTTTTTCAGAGACGCTCTCTGTTCAATGGATGGACGGGCTGGTAAGGTGGGAGGGTCCTGGTCCAATACATGGGTTAACTTCTCGAAAATCCAAAACTATTTTGTAGTTCTTGAGCCAATCTTTATAATTGGGTCCGGTCAGTCTATGTGTGTCCAGGATACGTGCTAATGGGTTGGACGCAGACATTTTTCCTATAGAGAGTCAAAGATTCTAGTTAGATACTGTAATTTTGACTTGACCAATTTATTTAGAAAATTTTATTTTTAAATAAATTAGCTTCCCACTATTTTCTCGGATCCCTACACTCCCTCTGTAGAGATGCGAAAATCTCCATGATTAATGATTTCTAGTGGGTGGTGCGGTCTCACCAACTGACTCATCACCTCACCTAACAGTTATTGGTGATGGGTTAGCCAATGAGTGAACAACTCTTGTTCAATGATTCTCTAATCATGGTGCACCCAAACTTGGTCTCTAATTCATGAATCTCACCGTATCCGAAATATTGATCCACTCCTTAGTTAAGTCAGACCCACCATTTGCACAGACTGGATTCCTAATTGAGTCTCTCACCGTATCCGAAATATTGAGCCCAACTCATCCTCCAGCCCATAGCATCCAATGCCTAATAGACATGGTTGCGTCTTCCTGGTGCAACTGAGCCACTGTATCCAACCAAGAACAATCAACCCCGGGAAGGGCCCGCACATCTACAATGGTGGAAGACCTCAGACTTAATCTTTTCTTAGGGAGAATTGATTCAGGTCTCATTAAACTAGACTTATCATAGTCATAACAATTATGACTAACCTAGTGGCATGGGTTAGCTCGGATTATTGACCACCTCAGATCAGAACTGTGTCAACAGATATGGCCAGGTAAGTGAGACCGGTGGAAGGAATATGCCATTAACTCGTACAAGAACGCATTCAGGTCGAGTAGCTTCCAATTAAAAATCAGTCGGTCGTATGTGCCAAACTTACCTTAGACACCAAATTATTGAGCCAGAGAACCAATTGGGTTAGCCTACAATCCAGACTCTAACCTCTGAGCCTAATTAGGTCTTGCTTGATCGTGACTCGATCTTGACCCAGACTTAATCCTATTAGGCTGGTCAATTTAAGCATTGTTGATCCCATCTAACCAACTCTTGATTCGGTTTGATCAACCGCTTAGACCTAATTGAGCTACCCAAGCCCGAACCCAGTATTATGAATATGTCTTAGATCTAAAATTCTCAATTTTAGACCTAATTAATATTCCATAATCTTAATTTTTAATTAAGTAGGGTTCATAAACAAAATATGCACAATAAATCCTAGGGTTTCAGGATCTAGGGTTTTGCAGAAAGTAAGTTTTGGATTTCTGATTAAGGACGAACACGCAGCACCCCTACACATCATAAGAACACCCCATCGGATGGAAGAAGAGGGCCTTTAAACCCTTTCTTCATTCTTATGATCGGACGGTCAAAAGGAATGCCTTAATCAGGAACATGCAATACTACAAAATAGTTTTAGATCTATATCATATATCTCATATACAAATTAGATCTAATCATGGCATATTTTGCATACATCTCATGTATCGAATCATGCATATTTTTAGATCTAAATTATCTCATAATAATCTAAAAAATTAGATTTAAATTGATCTTATCAAAATAAATTCTAATCTAGATAATTATGTAGAACTATTCTACAACTAGTCTAGACATGCATCAATCATATCTCATATGATGTTTAAAATTAAATAATTTTTATTTACTATTTTTTAGATGTTATTATAATAATTATAATATCAAAAAATAGTAAATAAATAGATCTAAAATATGATTTAATCAAATTAAATTAAAACATGCAAGACTATTCTATAGAACTATTCTATTTTAGAACTAGTCATGCATATTTTCTAATCTTAGATCCAAATCATTTAATTTTAATTTTTTTGATTTTAGATCTGATCACATCTCATGTGACATCTAAAATCACTTATTTTTTAATTAAAATAAATTTAAAATTAGATCTAAATACTTTAGAACCTTGGCTCTGATACCAGTTGAAGGAAAATCCTGATTTTTCGGACCAGGTTCGTTCAGATCTGATCAGATCAAGAGATATATTTTTCAAAAATTTTTCTCTTTGATCCATATCAGATCTTGAGATATTTTAGATCTGATTCTTATTATTTATTAATTAAATAAAATAAAATAAATTAATAAATTAAATCAAATTTAATTTACCTTAACGTAGGGTAATCCTATTATCCCTGTTGATGATCCTGTAAGCAGCGAAAGGTTCTGGATCTAGCCATGCAAGTACCTGGCCTCTATCGGTATTCCACTCAGGTTGAATCTAGAGATCCTCTTCTTCTCTATCATGTCTCCATCAATCAGATCTGAATCTAATTTGAAGGATCTTCAAAATACCTTTCGAAGATCAGCAGTTGTCCTTTGCAGCAGCGCAGCCTTCTAGCTTTCTGTCGCCTTTCTCTCATCTGGATTGCACCAACTTGGATCCCAAACTACTTTGGGCATGGAGAGGAGAGGGAGAAGATGGTCTTGGCATGGAGGAGGAGGAGAGAGGCAGCCTTGGGGCATGGAGAATTGTATTGCTCTTTGAGTTGGGCGTAGGGTCTTATTTATAGACTATGCATGATCCAACTCCTCTTCTTCCCAACTAATCACAATCCTTTATGAAATCAGATCTAAATCTGATTGATGAAAATAGAGTCCCCTGGATTTATCCTTAGATGGCGCCTAAGACCAGTCAAACTTGGTTCTTAGGAGAAGTCTAATCGAAATCCAAAAAGGAGATGGAGTCCCTGTCCAACAGGGACTCCTGGGCACCTCCCTTGGCGTGTGTCCTCCTCCTTGCCAGGTTCTGGCAGGGGGAGAAGCCCCCACCAGCTCTCCAATAGGTGCGTGACACGTGGAACAGAAGTCAAAGTATCAATGGTCAACATTTGACCAGTCAAAGGTCAACTTTTGACCAAAGTCAAAGGATGAGAAATGGCAGGTGACCAAAAATGGCATAGGTATTGTCTTACAAAATAAGACAACCTTTTCTGACCTGGACAAGCTCCAGTCAGACCAAGTGAAGGCCTCTGATCGAGCACAAACTCCTTTGGCTCAGTCAGGATAGCTATTTATGATAGTAAAAGAAGAACGTTAGGTTCAATCGAGTGCTAGCACGATTTTTTGAACCTAATTGAATCTCATTCAGATCAATTGAACTGGATCAGTTCAATTGATGATCACTAGATTCAAACCCTTATTTGTGTGACCCAGTTAGGTTCAGTTCTGTATGGTAATGGGATATGTCATGATCTCTATCATCGACATCATCGAAATTTCTTTCGATGGATCAGAACTCTTCTGATTCGAACAGCTAGAATGATCGATCATCTAAATCATTCTAATTGCTCCCAAAATCCATCAGTGACACCTAGCAGTATATGGTGGCAACCCATCAGAGCTGAATGCGAACCTCTTGGTGTAGCTACCTATGTGATTAAGTTCTTCTATCTTGAGCCCCGATCAGATTAGGGTTAAGGTGAACTCGTCAAACCCTAGTTTCTATCATATGATGTAATCATTCGATTCAAGTCCGATGTGAAAACCTAAATAGAAACTCTTTCTATTATTTCACTCTGCCATGGCCATGGGCTTTTGAACTTGATTCTCATGATCATCATAGGGCTGCTCCTCTACCACCGAGGTAGATAGATTCCATCTTGATGCAATCCAGTTCCTACAATGAACATGCTATAGCCAACATACACCTCAGGGTTCCATATGGCTAGGAGACCGAGTAATGGTGTAGTCAAACTATAACACCCTCAAGGTGAACTGTCGATGCATCTCAGGTCAAAGAACCAGACACACTACTGCAGCATCGAGTCAGTCATTGACGAGAAGGTAGACTTCCTAATGACTACTCGAGGTGGTCACGCTCAGTGCCCTCGTTCTCTAACGAGTATCTGTACTCTCGCTCCGGTGTCTCCACACCGTAGACTCAAGACTCGTCTACTAAAAAGAAGTGATTGTACACCAACCTTCCGGATCAATCACCATTCTCGTGATGATCCTATGGTCGGAAGCATTTTATGAGTTAATAATGATTATTCATGTCTTAAATTTTCAACTCTTAAAAATATGAATTATCATTACCATTAACTCAAAGGATGTATCACAGACACTAAATACATATATGTGATAGAAAATAACCCATTTTATTGATAATAGTCAAAATTATAATTTTGCTCCTAGAAGTGTATTACAAGTGTCAGCCAATTCTAACTTTTAGGGTACATATATCTAACAGTATGCTCCGACTGCTCCTCAGATATTAAACTGTGCATAACCCGTCGAGGGGCAGGGATAAAAGCTAGATGGCATTTCGGTGCCATCGTGATCTGCAATGTTAATGAACATTAATCAATATAACATTATGATATATCAAATTCTATTCGCTCGAAAGTCAAACTAGCTTCATGCTAGAGATAGTCGGCTCTGTGCCTATGTGACCTACAATATTAATGAACATTAATCAATATAATATCATGACATATCAAATTCTATTCACTCAGAAGTCGAACCGACTCCATGCTTAAGACATCCGGCTAGGGTCCTTCCCTAACCGACTCGATCACCGTCCGAGTTGGCTCGACTGCATATCCGAGCTAGCTCGATTGTGTGCCATCCCCTCGATCACTCCCTCTCTCCCTCTCTTAATTTCTCTCATCGGTGATGGTGGCGAGGCCGAACTCCTCCCTTCCAGCTTTTCCATCTCTCGATCTTCCTCTCTTCCTCTCTCGATCTTCCTCGCTGGTGAGATCAGACCCCATCCCTCCCTCTCTTACTCTCTCGATCTCCCTCGTCGGCAAGGCCGAACCTCATTGAAGGGAAAAACCTATTTTCCAGATCGGATTCATTCCAATCTGATTTGACCAAGAAGAATATTTTAAAAAAAAAATTTCTTAGATCTAAATCAGATCTGATACTTTTCAGATATGATTTGATGGATCTAAAAAATAAAATAAATTAAATCATATTTAATTTATATCTTATTCTTGGATAATCATATTACCTTGTGATGATCCTATTGATTGCTTAAGATTCTGGATGCAGCCATGCAATCGCCTGGCCTCTACCGGTATCCACTCAGGTAGGATCTGGATATCTTCTTGTTCTCAATTTATCCTTCAAAAATTAGATTTGGATCTGATCTTGAAGGTCTTCAAAATAATTTTGAAGATCCGATGTCGTCTCTTGCAGCAGTGTTACCTTCTTCCTTTCTTATCGCCTTTCTCTTGTCTGGATCGCACTAAACTTGAGCCCAAAGCCTCTTGGGCATGGAGAGGAGAGAGAGGATCAAAGGTAGGCATGGAGGAAAGAGGGAGAGAGCTATGTGGCATGAGCAAGGAAAGAAGACTCTCAAAATTAAGCGCAGATAGAGTTTATATAGATCCTACTGCACCATGCAGTGTCACATCATCTCGGCCAATCACGTCTCTTCATGCAATCTGATGGCATCACTCCAATCTCTGCGGTAAACTTTTTATACCAGAATGCCTCCTTCATAGCTTCTGATGCAGCAATGTATTCTGCTTCTATGGTGGAATCTGTTATCACTATCTGCTTGAAACTCTTCCAACTGATAGCATCATCATTACACACAAACAGACTTTCAGATGTCGACTTTCAATCATCTACATCGGACATAAAATCTGAGTTTGTATACCCCTGGACTTGGAGTTCTCCATTACCAAAAATCAACAACATATCCTTAGTTCTTCTCAAATATTTGAGGATACATTTCATAGAAATCCAATATTCTTCGTCTGGATTCAACTGATATCTACTCGTGACACTCACAGCATGGGCTATATCAGGTTGTGTACATAACATGGCATACATGAGGCTTGCTATTATTGAAGCATAAGGGATCTTGCTCATGCATTCTGTCTCCTCAGGTATGCTAAGACACATATTTTTGGAGAGGTGAATGCCATGTCTGAAGGATACTAATCCCCTCTTAGAGTTTTTCATGCTAAACTTCTTTAGCACTTCCTCTATATACATCTTCTATGAAAGTCCTAGTATCCTATTCGGTCTATCTCTATAGACCTTAATTTCTAGAATAAAGGATGCTTCTCCTAAGTCTTTTATGGAGAATTCTTTGGATAACCACATTTTAACTATGGTTAACAGGGGAATATCATTCCCAATAAGGAGGATATCATCCACGTACAATACAAGGAAGACAATAGCACTCTCACTGATCTTTTTAAAGATACATGGTTCCTCCTCATTTTTGATGAAACTAAATAATTTGATCACATCATTAAAATGAGTATTCCAACTCCGAGATGCTTGCTTAAGTTCATATATGGACCTTTGCAGTTTGCATACCTTATGATCAGCATCACTGGATGTGAAACCTAGCGGTTGTTCCATATAGATATCTTCCTCAAGGTATCCATTTAAGAACTCTATTTTTACATCCATTTGCCATATTTCATAATTGAAATAGGCTGCAATAACAAGCAATGTGCGGATGGATTTTAGCATAACTACTAATAAGAAGGTATCTTGATAGTCAATGCCTTCACGTTGACTATACCCTTTTGCTACTAATCTAGCTTTGAATATCTCCATATTTCCATCTGCACCAATCTTTCTCTTGTAGATTCATTTATATCCAATAGGTACTATACTTTCTGGTGGATCTACCAAGATTCAGACTTGGTTTGAGTGCATCGAGTCAATTTCTGATTTTATTGTCTCTAACCATTTCTCAAAGTCGATATCTGATATCGCCTCGTCATAGATTTTGGGATCATCACCATGAACCCCATTACCTACAAGGAATATTTTCTCTATTTTTTTTGAAATGGTACCTAAGTACCTTTCAAAGGGATGGGAAACCCTTTTCGATCTATGAGGTGGAGGAGGCAGTGATTGTATTGGCTCAACCTGATTTGGTTCCATTTTGTTCTTAGCTGGTTGCTCTTGTGAGACTTTCTCCTCGAGCTTGATCTACTTTCCAATGCCACTATCTTGAATAAACTATTTTTTAAGAAAGATGGCAGATCGACTCACAATCATATTATGATCTTCTGGAATGTAGAAATAATATCCTAATGACTCTTTAGGATATCCTATGAATCAAGCTTTAAAGGACCTAAAGTCTAACTTGTTCGCTTGTTGTCTTTTGACATAAGTCGAACAACTCCAAATTCTGAGATGACTCAGACTTGATTTCTTACCATGTCATATCTCATACGATATGGTAGGAACAGTTTTAGAAAGAACTCTATTCAGTAAGTATATTGCAGTTAACAGACCGTATCCCTAAAAAAAATTAGGAAGGTATGTGAAGCTCATCATGGATCAGACCATATCTAATAGGGTCCGATTCCTTCGTTCTAAAATTTCGTTGAGTTTAGGTATTTCAGGTGGAGTCCATTGAGAGAATATGTCATTTTTCTTAAGATAGTCCAAAAATTTTTAACTAAGATATTCACCTTCTCGATCTGATCAAAGAACCTTAATAGATTTTTCAGTTTGCTTTTCTACTTCATGTCTGAATTCTTTGAAATTCAAAAGCTTCAGACTTATGTCTCATAAGATATATATATACCCATATTGAGATAAATCATCAGTAAAGGTTATGAAGTAGGCAAAATTACCTCTAGCCGGTACATCAAATGGGCCGCACACATCAGTATGTACTAAGGCAAGAAAATTCATGGCCCTTTTCTCATATCCTATAAAAAAAAGTTTAGTCATTTTGCCATGAAGATAAGATTCATAAATTGGATATGACTCAAAAGTCAATGGACTCAATAGTCTGATTTTCTCTAATTTGTTAATCCTATCTTCTGCTATATGACCTAGTCTTAGGTGCCATAGATACCTATCATTTGGACTATCCCTAGGTCATTTTGTTTTTATGGCATTCACATTTTGCTCAATATAAAAAATAGATACATCAATATCTAACTGATAAAGATCGTTAATAAGAAAATCACTTGCAATTTTATTTTTTTCACAAAGAATATTATAATGATCCTTAAGAAAACTAATTATATAGCCTTCTTGTGCTAAACATAAAATAGAAATCAAATTTCTGCTTGCTGCAGGCACAAAATAACAATCCTTTAAAACTAAGTCTAAATCAGATGGTAGTTGAAGAGGATATGTTCCTACGGCCACAGCAATAACTCTTGCTCTATTTTCGATGCGCAGGATCATCTCACCATCCCTCAGCCTCCTGCTATCCTCAAGATCCTGCATGAAAGTACATAAATAAGCACTAGAACCAGAGTCAAGCATCCAACTGGATGCAGAAGAAATCATAAAGTTAGACTCAATAATGAGCATACCTCTGGAAGGACCTGTCTCCTTCTTATTCTTCAAGGTGGCCAGGTAAGTAGGGCAGTTCTGCTTCTAGTGGCCGTCAGTGTTGCAATGGTAATACTTTTCTTTGTCAGCAGCCTTCTTCTTCAGCTCTATCTTTTTCTTCTTTCCTCCTTCCACCTTCAGCTTTTTCACAGACTTCTTCTTTTCAAAAAATTTTCTCTTGGAAGAAGTCTATTTCATAGCAAGCACTGAGCCTTTAAAACCTTTCATAAAAAGCTCAGCAGTAACCAGCATGTTCATAAGTTCAGCCAAAGAATTTTAAAGTTTATGCATATGGTAGCTCATGATGAACTGCCCATATGCATCAGTCAAAGATTGCAGAATTATATCATTCTGCATATCCAGATCTAACTTTATTTCGAGCTTCTCAAGCTCTTCCAAATCTTTGATCATCATCAGACAATGATCTTGGACTGATTGCCCATCACGCATTTTAGTCTTGAATAGTCATTTAGTGACTTGATACTTGGCTGCGCGACTCTATTCACCAACATCTCTTGTAGGTGAGTCAACATTTGGTGGATAGTCTTAATATCTTCATGTTGGCGCTAAAGCTCATCGACATCGAGCCCAACATGTAATATCTGGCCTTATTATCTTCGTCCATCCACTTATAAAAAAATGCTCTCTGTTCAATAGATGGACGAGCTGATAAGGTGGGGGGTCCTGGTCCAATACATGAGTTAACTTCTTGAAATTCCAAATAATTTTGAAGTACTGAAGTCAATCCTTGTAATTTGATCCGATCAGTCTATGGGTGTTCAGGATATATGCTAGTGGGTTGGACGTAGACTTTTTTTGTAGAGAGTCAAAATTTTTAGTTAGATATTATAATTAAGATTTGACTAATTTATTTAAAAATTTTATTTTTAAATAAATTAGCTCCTACTATTTTTTTGAATTCCTACACTCCCTCTGTAGAGATGCAAAAATCGCCATGATTAATGATTTCTAATGGATGGTGTGGTCCCACCAACTGACTCATCACCTCACCTAACAGTTATTGGTGATGGGTTAGCTAATGAGTGAACAACTCTTGTTTAATGATTCTCTAATCATGGTGCACCCAAACATGGTCTCTAATTCATGAATCTCACCGTGTCCGAAATATTGATCCACTTCTTAGTTAAATTAGACCCATCATTTGTACTAATTGGATTCCTAATTGAGTCTCTCATTGTATCTAAAATATTGAGCCCAATCCATCCTCCAGCACGTAGCATCCAATGCCTAATAGACATGATTGCGTCTTTCTGGTGCAACTGAACTATTGTAACCAGCCGAGAATAATCAACCCCAGGAAGGGGCCGTACATCTATAATGGTGGAAGACCTTAAACTTAATCTTTTCTTAGGAAGATTTAATTTAGATCTCATTAAACTAGACTTATTATAGTCATAACCATTATGACTAACCAGTGGCATGGGTTAGCTCGGATTATTGGCCACCTCAGATCAGGATTGAGCCAACAAATATGGCCAGGTAAGTGAGACCGATGGAAGGGATACGCCATTAACTCAATGAGAATGCATTCGAGCCGAGTAGCTCTCAATTAAAAATCGGTCAATCATATCTACCAGACTTATCTTAGACACCAAATTATTGAGCTAGAACCAATCAGATTAGCCTACAATCCAGACTCTAACCACCGAGCCTAATTAGATCTTAGTTTGATCGATCACTCATGTGATTTGATCTTGACTCAGACTTAATCCTATTAGGCTGGTCAATTTAAGCACTCTTGATCCCATCTAACCAACTCTTAATTTGGTTTGATCAACCGTTTAGACCTAATTGAGCTACCCAAGTTCGAACCCAATTTTATGAATATCTTAAATCTAAAAATTCTCAATTTTTAGACTTAACATATTTCATAATCTTAATTCTCAATTAAGTTTAGGATTCACAAATAAAATATGTAAATAAAATCCTAGGATTTCAGGATCTAGAATTTTATAGAAAATAAGTTTCTAGATTTTTTATTAAGGATGAACGCGCAGCATCCCTAGACATCATAAGAACACCCCATTGAATGGAAGAAGAGGGCATTTAAATTTTATTTTGTTCTTATGACCGGACGGTCAAAAGGAATGCCTTAATCAGAAATATGAAAAACTATAAAACTAGTTAGATCTACATCATATATCTCATATATAAAATTAATTTAACTATAAATATATTTTACATACACCTCGTGTATTATATCATGCATATTTTCAGATCTAAATTATCTCATAATCATCCAAAAAATTAAATTTAAATTAATCACATCAAAATAAATTATATTCTAGATAATTATGTAGAACTATTCTACAATTAGTCTAAACATGCATTCATCATATCTCATATGAACCAAAAATTAAATAATTTTATTTTTTATTTTTTAAATTTTATTATAATAATTATAATATTAAAAAATAGTAAATAAATAGATCTAAAAATTATAATTTAATCAAATTAAATTATGATCATGCAAGACTATACATAGAATAATTCTATTCTACAACTAGTCATGCATCTTGTAGAACTTAGATCTAAATTATTTAATTTTTTTTTAATTTTTTTTAATTTTAGATCTAATCATATCTCATGTGATATCTGAAATCATCTAATTATTAGATAAAAAATAAATTAAAATTAGATCTAAATTTTTATCGAAACCTATCTCTGATACTAGTTGAAGGGAAAAACCTATTTTTTGGATTAGGTTCGTTCAAATCTAATTTGACCAAGAAAAATATTTCAAAAATTTTTTCTCTCAGATCTAAATTAGATCTGATACTTTTTAGATCTAATTTGATGGATCTAAAAAATAAAATAAATTATATTAAATTTAATTTATACCTTGTTCTTGGGTAATCTTATTATCCTGTGATGATCCTACTGATTGTCTGAGGTTCTGGATACAGCCATGCAATCGCCTGACCTCTACCGATATCCATTCGAACAGGATCTAGATATCTCCTCCTTCTTAATCTATTCTTTAAAAATTAGATCTGAATCTGATCTAGAAGGTCTTCAAAATAATTTTGAAGATCCAATGTTGTCTCTTGCAGCAGTGCTGCCTTCTTCCTTTCTTATCGTCTTTCTCTTACCTGGATCGCACCAAACATGAGCCTAAAGCCTCTTGGGCATGGAGAGGAGAGAAAAGATCAGAGTAGGCATGGAGGACAGAGGGAGAGAGCTATGTGGCATGAGTAAGGGGAGAAGACTCTCAAAACTAGGCGCAGATAAGGTTTATATAGATCCTACTGCACCATGCGGTGCCACATCATCCCGACTAATCACATCTCTTTGTGCAATTAGATTTAAATCTGATTGATGGGATGACATCACCTAATCTAATCAGATGGGAGCCCCTCTCCAACACCCTTAGGTGGTGCCAAGACTAATCAAAGCAGAGTCTTTGGCGCCACCTAGTTTGATACCAAGAAGCAACCTGGAGTCCCATCTGTATGGGACTCCAGGCATCAATATTCTTGGGCGCACACCTCCCTAGGCATATGCCCCCTCCTTTCCTCTTTCTAGTAGGAGGACAAGCTCCTATCTGCTCTTCTATAGGTGCATGATATATGAGCAGATGTCTAAGTATCAAAGGTCAACCTTTGACCAAAGTCAAAGAACAAGAATTAGTAGGTGATGGAAAATGGCAGGTGTTATCTCAAATTTATCTCATAAATTAAAATAATTTTTTTCTAATCTGGACAAGCTTCAGTCAGACCAAGTAAAGATACCTGAGTGAGTCCAAACATATTTGGCTCAGTTGAGATAATTTTTGATGATTGTTGAAGGAGAATATTAGGCTCAATCGTGTCCTAGCATGATTTCTTTGAACCTAATTAAATCTTATTCAAATTAATTGAACTGGATTAGTCCAATTGATGATATCCAGATTCAAACTCTTATTTGTGTGATCCAATTAGGTTCAGTTTTATATGGTAATGAGATATATCGCGATCTCTATCATCGACATCATCGAAACACCTTCCGATAGATCAGAATTTTTTTGATTCAGACAACTAAAATGATCGATCATCCAAATCATTCTAATTGCTCCCAAAATCCACCAGTGACACCTAGCAATATATGATAACAACCCATCAGAACTAAAAATGAACCTCTCGGTGCAGTTACCTATGTGATTAAGTTCTTCTATCTTGAGTCCCAATCGGATTAGGATTAAGGTGAACTCATCAAACCCTAATTTCCATCATATGAATTATCATTCGATTCAAGTCCGATGTGAAAATCTTAATAGAAACTCTTTCTATCATTTCACTCTGCCATGGCCATAGGCTTATGGACTTGATTCTCATGATCATCATAGGATTGCTCCTCATGTACCGAGGTAGATAGATTCCCTCTTAGTGTAATCTAATTTCTACAATGAACATGTTATAGCCAACATACACCTCAGAATTTCGAATGGCTAGGAGATCGAGTTATAGTGTAGTCAAACTATAACACCCTCAAGGTGAACTACCGATGTACCTTAGGTCAAAGAATTAGACACACCACTACAGCTTTGAGTCAGTCATCAACGAGAAGGTAGACTTCCTTATGACTACTCGAGGTGGTCATGAATAATGCCCTTGTTCTCTAACGAGTATCTATACTCTCACTTTGATGTCTCTACACCATAGACTCAAGACTCATCTATTATAAAAAAGTGATTGTACACCAACCTTTCAGATCAATCACTATCCTCATGATAATCCTACGGTCAGGAGCATTTTATGAGTTAACAATGAAAATTGATGTCTTAAATTTTTAACTCTTGAAAATAAGAATTATCATTACCATTAACTCAAGGAATGTATCACAGACACTAAATACACATTGTGATAGAAAATGATCCATTTTTATTATTTATAATCAAAATTATAATTTTGCTTCTAGAAGTATATAACAAGTGTCAGCCAATTCTGATTTATAGGACACATATATCTAACAAACTCCCACTTAACCTAAAGCCAATTGGCTACAAATCTAAGTTTCA
The DNA here is from genome assembly GCA_006176705.1 of Cocos nucifera. Classification (NCBI taxonomy): domain Eukaryota; kingdom Viridiplantae; phylum Streptophyta; class Magnoliopsida; order Arecales; family Arecaceae; genus Cocos; species Cocos nucifera. The sequence goes on from QRFJ01000017.1 coordinate 2,716,387, forward strand.
TCTTCTCAAGATGGGCTTCGATCTTCTGTTGGCCCAATGACTTTATGAGTGGGTCTGCCGCATTGTCTGCAGAGTCGACTCTCTTGACCTCGACGTAGCCTTTCTCGAGGTAATCATGGATGAGGTGGTATCGCCGCTCGATATACTTAGATTTTTGGTGAGACCTCGGCTCCTTAGCAAGGGCTATGGTGCTATTATTGTCGTAGTATAGAGGAATGGCATATGATGGCATTACTTCGATATCTGCGGCAAACTTCTTATACCAGAATGCCTCCTTCGCAGCTTCTGATGCAGCGATATATTCTGCTTTCATGGTGAAATCTGCTATTACTGTCTGCTTGGAACACTTCAAACTAACAGCACCACCATTACACATAAACAAACTCCCAGATGCTGACTTTCGATTATCTATATCAGACATAAAATCCGAGTCTGTATATCCCTAAACTTGGAGTTCTCCATAACCAAAAACCAACAACAAATTCTTAGTTCTTCTCAAGTACTTAAGGATACATTTCATAGAAGTCTAGTATTCTTCATCTGAATTCGACTGATATCTGCTCGTGACACTCACAGCATGGGCTATATCTGATTATGTACATAACATGACATACATTAGGCTCTCTATTGCTGAAGCATAAGGGATTTTGCTCATGCATTCTATCTCCACAGGTGTGCTAAGGCACATCTTCTTGGAGAGATGAATGCTATGTCTGAAGGATACTAATCTCCTCTTGGAGTTTTTCATGCTAAACCTCTTTAGCACTTTCTCTATATACATCTTCTGTGAAAGTCCTAGCAGCCTATTTGGTTTATCTCTATAGACCTTAATTTCTAGAATAAAGGAAGCTTCTCTTAGGTCTTTCATGAAGAATTCTTTGAATAACCATATTTTAGCTGTGGTCAACATGTGAATATCATTTTCAATAAGAAAGATATCATCTACGTACAATACGAGAAAAACAATAGCACTCCCACCGATCTTTTTAAAGATACATGATTTCTCCTCATTTTTGATGAAACTAAATAATTTGATCATATCATTAAAATGAGTATTCCAGCTTCGAGATGCTTGCTTAAGTCCATATATGGATCTTTGTAATTTGCATACCTTGTGATTAGCATCACTGGATGTGAAACCTAGCAGCTGTTCCATATAGATATCTTCCTTAAGGTATCCATTTAAGAACTCCATTTTCATATCCATTTGCCATATTTCATAATTAAAATAGGTTGCAATAACAAGCAATGTGCGGATGGATTTTAGCATAACTACTGACGAAAAGGTATCCTGATAGTCAATGCCTTCGCATTGACTATACCCTTTTGCCACTAATCTAGCTTTGAATATCTCCACATTTCCATCTGCACCAATCTTTCTCTTATAGATCTATTTACACCCAATAGGTATTGTTGGTGCAGAAATCCGTCGCCGCCGGAGGTCGCCGCAATCGAGGCCGCTGGGCGCCGCCGGGGACCTGCAAAACGAAGTCCCGTCCGGAACCGGTGGGGTGGTGGCTCCGGCAGGACCCTCCGATGGTCAAGTTAGTTTCCGACCAACAGTAATGGAGTGCTCGGAATGAGTTCCGGAGCTTAGAGATGTGGAGGAGAGCTTAGAGAGTCGAGAGTTCAGAGAGCTTAGCCTTAGCGTGTCGGGAGGGTCCTTTATATAGTGGAGCTTGATGGTGACAACTGCAGCCGCGTGCTGGCGGGCCGCTCGAGGTTCGGCGGAGTCAGTCCCACTGGTGCCGTGTGCGGCGGATTGAGGGTGACAGCCATCGCCGCCTGACAGTGGGTCGCTATCGCCCGCGGCGGACTGACCGATGGTGCGGCGGACTGACTGATGGTGATGGTTGCAGAGCTTGCCGAATGAAGGGTTGAAGGCCTTCGTCGTGTGCCCATTTCGGAGGAGTTCGGGCTCCTGAAGAGGAAGATAGGAGGGAGTTCGGCTCCCATAGGCGTCTGGCAAGAGGTATGCAGCTAAGGCTCGTCCGCAGAAGAGTTCGGCTGCTGAGAAGCCGAAGCTCGGCCGTCTGGGGTTCGGCCGGCTGTTGGGCTTGGGCTGAGGCTTGGACACTTGAGAGTTCGGTAGGAGCTCGGTCGGCCGAAGTTTGATGAGGGCGACCGCTGAGGAGTTCGGCCCAGTGACGACTGCTGAGGAGTTCGGGCTCCTAAGTGACGACTGCTGAGGAGTTCGGCCGCTGAGACGACTTCATTGAAGCTCGGCCGCTTGGAGTCGGCCCGAAGGAGTTCGGCCGCTGAGAGGACTTCATCGAAGCTCGGCCGCTTGGAGTCGGCCCGAAGGAGTTCGGCCGCTGAGAGGACTTCATTGAAGCTCGGCCGCTTGGAGTCGGCCCGAAGGAGTTCGGCCGCTGAGAGGACTTCATTGAAGCTCGGCCGCTTGGAGTCGGCCCGAAGGAGTTCGGCCGCTGGCGGCTGGGAGTTCGGCCCGGAGCCTGGCGCTGGGGAGTTCGGCAGCTAGGTAGTTCGGCCCGGACCTTGGCGCAGGGGAGTTCGGCCTCTAGGCAGTTCGGCCGTGGTAGGGGCTCGGCCTGGCGCCTGGCGCTAAAGCTCTTCAGCGGCTACTGGTTACATTGGGCTGAGCGTCGGGCCGGGCTTCGGCAGGAGCGGGATTTATCCCCAACA